>CM064885.1:3296013-3381427 GCA_030347415.2 Decapterus maruadsi | reverse complement strand
CCCAGCTCATCTTTCATACAAACAGAACAACCCTCCACCAGTGAGTCAAAATGGGGGGAGCTATCCAGGGTCCTGAAGTGGGATGTGGTGATGGTTTTGAAGATGGGGCTGACAGGGGAATGACGGTGTTCATGGAGTGAGATGTTTCTGCTTAACCATGTGGCTTGCCGGGCCAGTGACAGGATGAGATTTGTGAGGGTGTGGCGGGGGTGGCGGGGGGGGAGTCCGAAGAGGAGGATCCAGGGGGTCAGTGTCTGTACGGGGGAACGGCAGTGCTCACGGAGTAACTGTAAAAGAAAAACATGAAAAGAGACAAGACACGGACACGAAACAAACAAGTGCATCAAATCTTCATCGAATTGCCCACAAACAGCACAGGTCCTGGAGAAGAGCTCCCTGTGGACCTGGTGCAGGACGACCCCGGTGAAAATCCTCCTGTGCCTCAGACGGAAATCTAAGTCGAAAGCTGTGTGAGAGATAAACCGGTTGTGTAGATTGAGCCAGATTTTCCCCGCGTCCTCGCCGGGGAAGAGCCCCCTCCAAGCTGCCTCGGAGGAAGGCCGCCTCCCCAGCTCGGACGCGAGGATGCTGTAGATAAGTTTGGTGGTGAAATGAGCCAGTGGTATGGTTTTACCAGGGAGGCACAGGAAGAAATCCAGCCGGGGCGCCTGCACCGGCCCCCTCTCCTTCAGAGCCCTCCTCCAGGACTCTGGCATGACACTATCTAGCCTATCACCTGTGGCTCTAACGTGCCCGGGCCTAAAACTAACCCTCCCGGCCCTCAACTTAGCCATTACTTTGTCCAGATCAAAATAACCCTCCCCGTCGACCACCTCGCCTACCCTCGTGACCCCCGCTGCCCTCAGTGGAGCGCAGGACAGCGGCCTTCCCCCGTGCTGGAGGAATGGAGTCTGTAGGATAGGTAGCAGTGCGACACTGCTCCTATTCACCTCCGTAGGCTTGAGGCGGGGCAGCAACTTGCCCCAGGCCTCTAGCACCTCCCGGTAGAAGGGCGGCAGCCCGCCGAAGGCCGTTCTGGGAGGGAGAGTGCACAGGTTGTACACATCCCCCTCACCGTACTGAGCCAGACAGCCGGCCATCGCCCCCTCCCAAGGGTACTGCCTGTCCGGATTCAAAAACTTCCTAACGATTTTAACCCTTAGTGCATCTCTTTTGGCACTGATGTCAATTAGTCCTAAACCCCCCTCCCGTTTATTACTAATTAACACCTGTCGAGCGATCGAATTTCCCTTTCCCCTCCACAGGAATGAGGAGAATGCGTCGTTCAACGCTTTTAGTGCCCACTGTGGCAGCTCGCAGGTCCCCAAAACATGCAATAGAGCGGAGGCTACTAGAGCGTTCCACACTACTACCTTTCCTCTCAGACTCAGGTCACGGGACCTCCACCTGTTAACAACATGTGTCACCTTGCTAATTACCATATCCCAATTCAACTTAGTGATCCTGTCCCCACCTATGCCCACATGAACTCCTAATACTTTCAGGCTAGTCCCTACTTGATTAAAACCCCACTTGTTCACATCCCCCCTCCCCACCGCTAACAAATTTGTCTTACCTATGTTTAGTTTTTCGCCAGAGGCCGCTTCATAATTTTTAATGTGCTCTAACAATATGTCGACTTCCCGTGGCGTCGAGGCGAGGAAGGTGACGTCATCCGCGAAGGGGACGACGACCACCCTCCCCGACCCCGGCGCCACGGGCAGCCCAAGCAGGCGGCCGTCCCTCTCCACCGCCGCCACCAGGGCCTCCATACAGAGGGAAAATAATAGTGGAGACAGGGGACACCCCTGCCTCACCGATCTTTCAATATTAAAAAACTTACTTACCCTCCCGTTCATTTTAAGGGCCGAGCGCGCCCCTGTATATAGTAGTTTTAACATAGAAATTAATCCCTTCCCAAATCCCACCCCCTCCACCACCTTCCACAAAAAATCATGTTCCACCCTATCGAAAGCTTTTTCCAGATCTAAACTTAAAATAAACCCTCCCTCCCTCTCTAAACTACTGACCGCCCCCCTAACTGTAAGTATGGAATCAGCAATGTCTCGGCCGGGGATGCCGTACGCCTGTAGGCTGGTCACGGCATCCCCGGCCACCTCCTTTATTCTGTTGGTGAGTATTTTCGCATAAATTTTATAGTCAGTATTTAAAAGGCTTATCGGTCTATAATTTTTAATATCATTTCTATCTCCTTTCTTAAACAAAAGTGTGATCAGACCATCACTGAACCCCCTTGGGGTTCTCCGGCTGATTATCATCTCATTGAATAATTGACTTAATAGGGGCCCTATATAATCAATGTTCTGTTTATAAAACTCTGCAGTTAGACCATCAGCGCCGGGGCTCCTCCCCCCGGAGAGGCCGGACACCGCCTGGACGACTTCGTCCAGCGTGACCGGCATCCCCGGCGCTGATCCTGCCTTTTAAGTTCTGTAATAACTCCTCCCCCCTCCCCCTATCTACTCCCTCCCTCTTAAATAAAGATGTGTAAAAATCAATCCCTACCTGTTCTACCCCATCCCCATCAGTTAAAACCTTACCTGTCTTATCCTTTAACAAACTAATTATCTGTTTTTGTTGTCTTTGCCGTTCCAGCCCGAGGAAGAAAGCTGTGTACTTTTCTCCCTCGAGCTGGTCCCGGACTCTGGCCCTGATGGCCGCCGCGGCACATTGGTTTTGGAGGAGTCTAGCCAGCTGGGCCTTTAAAGCACCAAAGCTGGCTAGCTCCTCCGCCGTGGCTGAGTCCAGCCTGGCATTTAATTCATTTAATTTATTAGTTAACCTTACCTTTTCTATTCTGTCACACCAATTTTTATACTTACCGTAGCTTACCGCCATACTCCTGATTTTCTGCTTAACCCAGACCCACCTGTCTAACACACCTTCATCATCATCACACAAAAATACACAATATCTAAGAAATTTATTCAACTTACCAGCGAACTTGGCGTCTTGGAGGAGGCTGGCGTTTAAACACCACACGCCCCCCCCTCTGACGTCGCCGGGCCCGGAGAAGTCCGCCCGGACAAACAGGTGGTCGCTCACGGCGCATGGCACGTGAGCGACCTGCCTGATGTGTCCGAGCGCCTCCCCCGTGGCCAGGACCAGGTCGATCCGGGACCGTTTTGTCTGCCCCTGCACTACCTGGACCCGGCTATACTCCCTCTTGCCCGGGTTTAAAGCCCTGTATACATCTACTATATTACTGCTACTCAGAAAATCTGCGAAAACATACCGGCTGTCATCCCCTTTTAGTTTTACCCTCCCACCCACATCCTCCAACGACTGAATTAAATTGAAGTCCCCAACAATTAAGGTGTTGGGGACCACCCATGCCCCGAGGCTTTTAAACAAGCCTTTACGGCCCTGCTCCGAGTTAGGAGCATAAATGTTTATTAGCCTCCCCTCCCACCTACTTGTTTTAATGTCCAGCACTATTACTCTCCCTTCATTGTCAGAATGTACATGCACCCAATCCCCCCCGACCGCCTCCCCCAGCAGCACGGCAACCCCTCCGGAGGTACCACCTCCGTTGTTGTATGCCGTGCTGCCTGGCCAGACCCTCCTTACCCTCTGGGCCTGCTGCTCGGTCCACCAGGTCTCCTGCAGGCACAAAATGGAGTCTCTCCCCACCTCCGACAGGACCGCCCGGAGCTTCCCCTCCGTGCGGAGCCCTCGAGCGTTGAGTGACACCAGAGAGGCCATGATGTCATGGGAGGAGAAGGAGGATCAGCGCGGCGTGCATTTTACTGTTTCTTTCTTTTGTTTCTGTTCCTGCGATTCTTACCTGGCCTGGTATCTATAAAGTCCAGCTCTGAGTCTGAGCTGGCCCCGACGTTGAATCGTGGGACGACAGGGACCCCTCCCTGCCGTCCCACAGCCAGCGGGGCGGCGCGCGCCGGGCCCACGTCACCCAGCGGCTGCCCAGAGGGAAGGCCCCGGAGCTCTCCAGCCCCAGCACCTCCCCCCCCCGGCTGTCCTGAAGGAAGGTCCTGGGGCTCCCCAGCCCCAGAACCTCCCTCCCTAGACCGTCCTGGAGAGGGGCCCTGGGCCTCTCCAGCCCCAGGTCCCCCCTCCGACCGCCTGGCCTCGAGGCCCCCCAGAAACTCGTCCAGGCTAGACCCCAACAGGTCTACGTGGCCCTTGGCTTCCAGGGTCCTCTTCTGGTGTGGGGGCCCGGCCCGGGCTAGGTCGGCCTTCACGGCTACACCCGCCCGGCCGCTCCGCCCCTGCTGGCCCGCCTGCAGGCGCTGTCGGGGTCCAGCTCCGGCTGGGTCAGCCATCCCAGCCACACCCGCCTCCGTCACCATGGCCTCCTCCTCGCTGTCCCCGAGGAGCGAGACCAGCTCCGCTGAGGAGCCCTCAGATTCTCCCTCACCTTCTCCTCCCTCATCCTCCGCCGAATCACTGCCTCCGCCGCAAGTGCAGCTCGACAGCCCGTTTCTGCACACCGCGCAGAGCTCCCTCTCCTCCCTAGCCTTCCCTGCCACACACTCCCTGGCATAATGGCCTTGGACTCCGCACTTATGGCAGGAGAAGTCCGGGCAGTCCCGCAGGATATGTCCGGGCTGCAGGCACATCCTGCAGACCCGGACCTGTTTATCATGAATCACCCTAAAGTATTCTGGTCCTAAGGCTGTTTCAAAACGTGCTGAATAGGGGAGAGACTGAACCTTGTCGTTAAACTTTACTTTAAGGAACCTGGTGCCGTCTGCTACCCGGGTCCCCGGCCACATTCTCCTTCTGATGGGGGAGGCGGCCCCCACCCCCCAATTAGCCAACTTCGCTATAATCTCCTCATCTGATATGTAAGCGGGTAAATTAAGGAAAGACACCACCAGCTCATCATTACATAACTCCTTCCCAAGCACTGTTGTATTGTTAATCTTAAAACCATCTAGTAACCTCTCCTTACCTTTTATGTGCGTCATGGTGATCTCATAGGTCCTCTGCCCCGTCGCCCTACATGCCACCAGACCACCACACAGCCCCCTTACCGCTCTCATCAACTCCATCACGGAAACCTCCTCAGACCCCTGCAGCTCCAGCACAACGGTGAGCTCCTTCTGGAAGGACACCGGGGCCTCGGACTCACGAGGCGCCGCGGCCTGAGCCGCCGCCTCCTGAGCCTTGTTCCCCGGCTGCTTCACCGCCGCCGCCGTCGCCGCAGCAGCCTTCCCCTCTTTCTCCGCCAGCAAAGCCGCCGCCCGGATCGGAGGAACAGGACCAGCAACGCCGGATCCACCTTCCCTCCCGACCACCGCAGCCCCCGCAGCCGCCGCCGCCCTGGTCGGAGGAGCAGGTCCGGCAGCGCCGAGACCACTTCCCCTCCCTACCACCGCAGCCGCCGCCGCTGGCTTTGCTCCGCCACCGGCCGGCACCGGGACTCGACCCGGCCCATTTGCGGCTCGCCCCGCCGCCTGGTTAGCGGCGAGACTCGCCGCCTTCCCTCCGCCCGAACCGGACTTCCCCGGCACCCGGGACCCCCCGGGCCCAGAGCCCGGCTTCGGCGCGTCTGGCGGCCGCATGGCAGACGCCAGACGCGGATCACTTCCGCCCTTCCGACCACCACCGCCGGCCGGGGACTTCCCGGCTGCGGTGGACTGGTTCCGCTTGGAAACCAGCTTCCATTCACCCTCACTCTCATTCAATCCCACAACACAATCACTACTCACCGACTCAATTTCCTGATCCAACTCACCTTCTTCATTAATTCTCAAATCATACCTACCTTTATTATTTTCTTTCCCCCTCTGCAGACCCTGAACCGGGTCTACAGCGGGGGAAGCGGGCTCAGCGGTCTCCAAAACACTAAACTTGTTCATGGTCAAATTCCGTTCCTAAAGTCAATATTGGTAAGTCCGTCCGTGTATTTAATGAAACTGAACAAAGGTACCTCCCCCGACCAGTATTCACACTGCCGGGGGGGAAATCACTTATTAATCAAAAAGGAAAATACACAGAAAAATAAAAAGTCAATATGATTAAAGATTAACTAAAGAAGAAAGAACTAGAACTGAAAATGAGGTCTGTGAGCCTCTAAGTCACAATCAAATCCAAACCAAACAATTCACAAACGCTCTCAATCACTCTCCTGCTCACTCGCTCCTCCAACACACCTGCAGCTCACGACCACAACCTCCGCGCATGCGTGCTCAGGGTAGTATGGCCGTGAGCCACAAGGTGGCTGGCAAAAAGCCTCTTTATGGCTGATGATCAGCAGTTGCACAGGATAAAAGCAGGGAAAGCCATGAAAAAGCTTACAGCACCTGGTATTCCCAGGCGGTCTCCCATCCAAGTACTAACCAGGCCCGACCCTGCTTAGCTTCCGAGATCGGACGAGATCGGGCGTGCTCAGGGTAGTATGGCCGTAAGCCACAAGGAGGCTGGCAAAAAGCCTCTTTATGGCTGATGATCAGCAGTTGCACAGGATAAAAGCAGGGAAAGCCATGAAAAAGCTTACAGCACCTGGTATTCCCAGGCGGTCTCCAATCCAAGTACTAACCAGGCCCGACCCTGCTTAGCTTCCGAGATCGGACGAGATCGGGCGTGCTCAGGGTAGTATGGCCGTAAGCCACAAGGAGGCTGGCAAAAAGCCTCTTTATGGCTGATGATCAGCAGTTGCACAGGATAAAAGCAGGGAAAGCCATGAAAAAGCTTACAGCACCTGGTATTCCCAGGCGGTCTCCCATCCAAGTACTAACCAGGCCCGACCCTGCTTAGCTTCCGAGATCGGACGAGATCGGGTGTGCTCAAGGTAGTATGGCCGTAAGCCACAAGGAGGCTGGCAAAAAGCCTCTTTATGGCTGATGATCAGCAGTTGCACAGGATAAAAGCAGGGAAAGCCATGAAAAGGCTTACAGCACCTGGTATTCCCAGGCGGTCTCCCATCCAAGTACTAACCAGGCCCGACCCTGCTTAGCTTCCGAGATCGGACGAGATCGGGCGTGCTCAGGGTAGTATGGCCGTAAGCCACAAGGAGGCTGGCAAAAAGCCTCTTTATGGCTGATGATCAGCAGTTGCACAGGATAAAAGCAGGGAAAGCCATGAAAAAGCTTACAGCACCTGGTATTCCCAGGCGGTCTCCCATCCAAGTACTAACCAGGTCCGACCCTGCTTAGCTTCCGAGATCGGACGAGATCGGGCGTGCTCAGGGTAGTATGGCCATAAGCTGAAAAGAGGTTGACAAAAAGCCTCTTTATGGCTGATGATCAGCAGTTGCACAGAATAAAAGCAGGGAAAGCCATGAAAAAGCTTACAGCACCTGGTATTCCCAGGCTGTCTCCCATCCAAGTACTAACCAGGCCCGACCCTGCTTAGCTTCCGAGATCGGACGAGATCGGGCGTGCTCAGGGTAGTATGGCCGTAAGCTGAAAAGAGGTTGACAAAAAGCCTCTTTATGGCTGATGATCAGCAGTTGCACAGGATAAAAGCAGGGAAAGCCATGAAAAAGCTTACAGCACCTGGTATTCCCAGGCTGTCTCCCATCCAAGTACTAACCAGGCCCGACCATGCTTAGCTTCCGAGATCGGACGAGATCGGGCGTGCTCAGGGTAGTATGGCCGTAAGCCACAAGGAGGCTGGCAAAAAGCCTCTTTATGGCTGATGATCAGCAGTTGCACAGGATAAAAGCAGGGAAAGCCATGAAAAAGCTTACAGCACCTGGTATTCCCAGGCGGTCTCCCATCCAAGTACTAACCAGGCCTGACGCTGCTTAGCTTCCGAGATCGGACGAGATCGGGCGTGCTCAGGGTAGTATGGCCGTAAGCCACAAGGAGGCTGGCAAAAAGCCTCTTTATGGCTGATGATCAGCAGTTGCACAGGATAAAAGCAGGGAAAGCCATGAAAAAGCTTACAGCACCTGGTATTCCCAGGCTGTCTCCCATCCAAGTACTAACCAGGCCCGACCATGCTTAGCTTCCGAGATCGGACGAGATCGGGCGTGCTCAGGGTAGTATGGCCGTAAGCCACAAGGAGGCTGGCAAAAAGCCTCTTTATGGCTGATGATCAGCAGTTGCACAGGATAAAAGCAGGGAAAGCCATGAAAAAGCTTACAGCACCTGGTATTCCCAGGCGGTCTCCCATCCAAGTACTAACCAGGCCCGACCCTGCTTAGCTTCCGAGATCGGACGAGATCGGGCGTGCTCAGGGTAGTATGGCCGTAAGCCACAAGGAGGCTGGCAAAAAGCCTCTTTATGGCTGATGATCAGCAGTTGCACAGGATAAAAGCAGGGAAAGCCATGAAAAAGCTTACAGCACCTGGTATTCCCAGGCGGTCTCCCATCCAAGTACTAACCAGGCCCGACCCTGCTTAGCTTCTGAGATCGGACGAGATCGGGCGTGCTCAGGGTAGTATGGCCGTAAGCCACAAGGAGGCTGGCAAAAAGCCTCTTTATGGCTGATGATCAGCAGTTGCACAGGATAAAAGCAGGGAAAGCCATGAAAAAGCTTACAGCACCTGGTATTCCCAGGCTGTCTCCCATCCAAGTACTAACCAGGCCCGACCCTGCTTAGCTTCCGAGATCGGACGAGATCGGGCGTGCTCAGGGTAGTATGGCCGTAAGCCACAAGGCGGCTGGCAAAAAGCCTCTTTATGGCTGATGATCAGCAGTTGCACAGGATAAAAGCAGGGAAAGCAATGAAAAAGCTTACAGCACCTGGTATTCCCAGGCGGTCTCCCATCCAAGTACTAACCAGGCCCGACCCTGCTTAGCTTCCGAGATCGGACGAGATCGGACGAGATCGGGCGTGCTTTTTTTTTTAATCTTTTATTATGAAAATAGACACTTCAAATTTTACAAACACATTTCAATATTATAATCAAACACATATAAATCAAAAACACATAACATATAAAACACACAACATGTAACATCTCATTCACTCTTACAAATTAATCAGACAGGACAGTAATTTTCCAAAGTAACTCAAAAACAGAAACGCAAATCACCCAGCTCATCTTTCATACAAACAGAACAACCCTCCACCAGTGAGTCAAAATGGGGGGAGCTGTCCAGGGTCCTGAAGTGGGATGTGGTGATGGTTTTGAAGATGGGGGTGACAGGGGAATGACGGTGTTCATGGAGTGAGATGTTTCTGCTTAACCATGTGGCTTGCCGGGCCAGTGACAGGATGAGATTTGTGAGGGTGTGGCGGGGGTGGCGGGGGGGGAGTCCGAAGAGGAGGATCCAGGGGGTCAGTGTCTGTACGGGGGAACGGCAGTGCTCACGGAGTAACTGTAAAAGAAAAACATGAAAAGAGACAAGACACGGACACGAAACAAACAAGTGCATCAAATCTTCATCGAATTGCCCACAAACAGCACAGGTCCTGGAGAAGAGCTCCCTGTGGACCTGGTGCAGGACGACCCCGGTGAAAATCCTCCTGTGCCTCAGACGGAAATCTAAGTCGAAAGCTGTGTGAGAGATAAACCGGTTGTGTAGATTGAGCCAGATTTTCCCCGCGTCCTCGCCGGGGAAGAGCCCCCTCCAAGCTGCCTCGGAGGAAGGCCGCCTCCCCAGCTCGGACGCGAGGATGCTGTAGATAAGTTTGGTGGTGAAATGAGCCAGTGGTATGGTTTTACCAGGGAGGCACAGGAAGAAATCCAGCCGGGGCGCCTGCACCGGCCCCCTCTCCCTCAGAGCCCTCCTCCAGGACTCTGGCATGACACTATCTAGCCTATCACCTGTGGCTCTAACGTGCCCGGGCCTAAAACTAACCCTCCCGGCCCTCAACTTAGCCATTACTTTGTCCAGATCAAAATAACCCTCCCCGTCGACCACCTCGCCTACCCTCGTGACCCCCGCTGCCCTCAGTGGAGCGCAGGACAGCGGCCTTCCCCCGTGCTGGAGGAATGGAGTCTGTAGGATAGGTAGCAGCGCGACACTGCTCCTATTCACCTCCGTAGGCTTGAGGCGGGGCAGCAACTTGCCCCAGGCCTCTAGCACCTCCCGGTAGAAGGGCGGCAGCCCGCCGAAGGCCGTTCTGGGAGGGAGAGTGCACAGGTTGTACACATCCCCCTCACCGTACTGAGCCAGACAGCCGGCCATCGCCCCCTCCCAAGGGTACTGCCTGTCCGGATTCAAAAACTTCCTAACGATTTTAACCCTTAGTGCATTTCTTTTGGCACTGATGTCAATTAGTCCTAAACCCCCCTCCCGTTTATTACTAATTAACACCTGTCGAGCGATCGAATTTCCCTTTCCCCTCCACAGGAATGAGGAGAATGCGTCGTTCAACGCTTTTAGTGCCCACTGTGGCAGCTCGCAGGTCCCCAAAACATGCAATAGAGCGGAGGCTACTAGAGCGTTCCACACTACTACCTTTCCTCTCAGACTCAGGCCACGGGACCTCCACCTGTTAACGACATGTGTCACCTTGCTAATTACCATATCCCAATTCAACTTAGTGATCCTGTCCCCACCTATGCCCACATGAACTCCTAATACTTTCAGGCTAGTCCCAACTTGATTAAAACCCCACTTGTTCACATCCCCCCTCCCCACCGCCAACAAATTTGTCTTACCTATGTTTAGTTTTTCGCCAGAGGCCGCTTCATAATTTTTAACGTGCTCTAACAATATGTCGACTTCCCGTGGCGTCGAGGCGAGGAAGGTGACGTCATCCGCGAAGGGGACGACGACCACCCTCCCCGACCCCGGCGCCACGGGCAGCCCAAGCAGGCGGCCGTCCCTCTCCACCGCCGCCACCAGGGCCTCCATACAGAGGGAAAATAATAGTGGAGACAGGGGACACCCCTGCCTCACCGATCTTTCAATATTAAAAAACTTACTTACCCTCCCGTTCATTTTAAGGGCCGAGCGCGCCCCTGTATATAGTAGTTTTAACATAGAAATTAATCCCTTCCCAAATCCCACCCCCTCCACCACCTTCCACAAAAAATCATGTTCCACCCTATCGAAAGCTTTTTCCAGATCTAAACTTAAAATAAACCCTCCCTCCCTCTCTAAACTACTGACCGCCCCCCTAACTGTAAGTATGGAATCAGCAATGTCTCGGCCGGGGATGCCGTACGCCTGTAGGCTGGTCACGGCATCCCCGGCCACCTCCTTTATTCTGTTGGTGAGTATTTTCGCATAAATTTTATAGTCAGTATTTAAAAGGCTTATCGGTCTATAATTTTTAATATCATTTCTATCTCCTTTCTTAAACAAAAGTGTGATCAGACCATCATTGAACCCCCTTGGGGTTCTCCGGCTGATTATCATCTCATTGAATAATTGACTTAATAGGGGCCCTATATAATCAATGTTCTGTTTATAAAACTCTGCAGTTAGACCATCAGCGCCGGGGCTCCTCCCCCCGGAGAGGCCGGACACCGCCTGGACGACTTCGTCCAGCGTGACCGGCCCCTCCAGAGAGAGGGCATCCCCGGCGCTGATCCTGCCTTTTAAGTTCTGTAATAACTCCTCCCCCCTCCCCCTATCTACTCCCTCCCTCTTAAATAAAGATGTGTAAAAATCAATCCCTACCTGTTCTACCCCATCCCCATCAGTTAAAACCTTACCTGTTTTATCTTTTAATGAACTAATTATCTGTTTTTGTTGTCTTTGCCGTTCCAGCCCGAGGAAGAAAGCTGTGTACTTCTCTCCCTCGAGCTGGTCCCGGATTCTGGCCCTGATGGCCGCCGCGGCACATTGTTTTTGGAGGAGTCTAGCCAGCTGGGCCTTTAAAGCACCAAAGCTGGCTAGCTCCTCCGCCGTGGCTGAGTCCAGCCTGGCATTTAATTCATTTAATTTATTAGTTAACCTTACCTTTTCTATTCTATCACACCAATTTTTATACTTACCGTAGCTTACCGCCATACTCCTGATTTTCTGCTTAACCCAGACCCACCTGTCTAACACACCTTCATCATCATCACACAAAAATACACAATATCTAAGAAATTTATTCAACTTACCAGCGAACTTGGCGTCTTGGAGGAGGCTGGCGTTTAAACACCACACGCCCCCCCCTCTGACGTCGCCGGGCCCGGAGAAGTCCGCCCGGACAAACAGGTGGCCGCTCACGGCGCATGGCACGTGAGCGACCTGCCTGATGTGTCCGAGCGCCTCCCCCGTGGCCAGGACCAGGTCGATCCGGGACCGTTTTGTCTGCCCCTGCACTACCTGGACCCGGCTATACTCCCTCTTGCCTGGGTTTAAAGCCCTGAATACATCTACTATATTACTGCTACTCAGAAAATCTGCGAAAACATACCGGCTGTCATCCCCTTTTAGTTTTACCCTCCCACCCACATCCTCCAACGACTGAATTAAATTGAAGTCCCCAACACTTAAGGTGTTGGGGACCACCCATGCCCCGAGGCTTTTAAACAAGCCTTTACGGCCCTGCTCCGAGTTAGGAGCATAAATGTTTATTAGCCTCCCCTCCCACCTACTTGTTTTAATGTCCAGCACTATTACTCTCCCTTCATTGTCAGAATGTACATGCACCCAATCCCCCCCGACCGCCTCCCCCAGCAGCACGGCAACCCCTCCGGAGGCACCACCTCCGTTGTTGTATGCCGTGCTGCCTGGCCAGACCCTCCTTACCCTCTGGGCCTGCTGCTCGGTCCACCAGGTCTCCTGCAGGCACAAAATGGAGTCTCTCCCCACCTCCGACAGGACCGCCCGGAGCTTCCCCTCCGTGCGGAGCCCTCGAGCGTTGAGTGACACCAGAGAGGCCATGATGTCATGGGAGGAGAAGGAGGATCAGCGCGGCGTGCATTTTACTGTTTCTTTCTTTTGTTTCTGTTCCTGCGATTCTTACCTGGCCTGGTATCTATAAAGTCCAGCTCTGAGTCTGAGCTGGCCCCGACGTTGAATCGTGGGACGACAGGGACCCCTCCCTGCCGTCCCACAGCCAGCGGGGCGGCGCGCGCCGGGCCCACGTCACCCAGCGGCTGCCCAGAGGGAAGGCCCCGGAGCTCTCCAGCCCCAGCACCTCCCCCCCCCGGCTGTCCTGAAGGAAGGTCCTGGGGCTCCCCAGCCCCAGAACCTCCCTCCCTAGACCGTCCTGGAGAGGGGCCCTGGGCCTCTCCAGCCCCAGGTCCCCCCTCCGACCGCCTGGCCTCGAGGCCCCCCAGAAACTCGTCCAGGCTAGACCCCAACAGGTCCACCTGGCCCTTGGCTTCCAGGGTCCTCTTCTGGTGTGGGGGCCCGGCCCGGGCTAGGTCGGCCTTCACGGCTACACCCGCCCGGCCGCTCCGCCCCTGCTGGCCCGCCTGCAGGCGCTGTCGGGGTCCAGCTCCGGCTGGGTCAGCCATCCCAGCCACACCCGCCTCCGTCACCATTGCCTCCTCCTCGCTGTCCCCGAGGAGCGAGACCAGCTCCGCTGAGGAGCCCTCAGATTCTCCCTCACCTTCTCCTCCCTCATCCTCCGCCGAATCACTGCCTCCGCCGCAAGTGCAGCTCGACAGCCCGTTCCTGCACACCGCGCAGAGCTCCCTCTCCTCCCTAGCCTTCCCTGCCACACACTCCCTGGCATAATGGCCTTGGACTCCGCACTTATGGCAGGAGAAGTCCGGGCAGTCCCGCAGGATATGTCCGGGCTGCAGGCACATCCTGCAGACCCGGACCTGTTTATCATGAATTACCCTAAAGTATTCTGGTCCTAAGGCTGTTTCAAAACGTGCTGAATAGGGGAGAGACTGAACCTTGTCGTTAAACTTTACTTTAAGGAACCTGGTGCCGTCAGCCACCCGGGTCCCCGGCCACATTCTCCTTCTGATGGGGGAGGCGGCCCCCACCCCCCAATTAGCCAACTTCGCTATAATCTCCTCATCTGATATGTAAGCGGGTAAATTAAGGAAAGACACCACCAGCTCATCATTACATAACTCCTTCCCAAGCACTGTTGTATTGTTAATCTTAAAGCCATCTAGTAACCTCTCCTTACCTTTTATGTGCGTCATGGTGATCTCATAGGTCCTCTGCCCCGTCGCCCTACATGCCACCAGACCACCACACAGCCCCCTTACCGCTCTCATCAACTCCATCACGGAAACCTCCTCAGACCCCTGCAGCTCCAGCACAACGGTGAGCTCCTTCTGGAAGGACACCGGGGCCTCGGACTCACGAGGCGCCGCGGCCTGAGCCGCCGCCTCCTGAGCCTTGTTCCCCGGCTGCTTCACCGCCGCCGCCGTCGCCGCAGCAGCCTTCCCCTCTTTCTCCGCCAGCAAAGCCGCCGCCCGGATCGGAGGAACAGGACCAGCAACGCCGGATCCACCTTCCCTCCCGACCACCGCAGCCCCCGCAGCCGCCGCAGCCCTGGTCGGAGGAGCAGGTCCGGCAGCGCCGAGACCACTTCCCCTCCCTACCACCGCAGCCGCCGCCGCTGGCTTTGCTCCGCCACCGGCCGGCACCGGGACTCGACCCGGCCCATTTGCGGCTCGCCCCGCCGCCTGGTTAGCGGCGAGACTCGCCGCCTTCCCTCCGCCCGAACCGGACTTCCCCGGCACCCGGGACCCCCCGGGCCCAGAGCCCGGCTTCGGCGCGTCTGGCAGCCGCATGGCAGACGCCAGACGCGGATCACTTCCGCCCTTCCGACCACCACCGCCGGCCGGGGACTTCCCGGCTGCGGTGGACTGGTTCCGCTTGGAAACCAGCTTCCATTCACCCTCACTCTCATTCAATCCCACAACACAATCACTACTCACCGACTCAATTTCCTGATCCAACTCACCTTCTTCATTAATTCTCAAATCATACCTACCTTTATTATTTTCTTTCCCCCTCTGCAGACCCTGAACCGGGTCTACAGCGGGGGAAGCGGGCTCAGCGGTCTCCAAAACACTAAACTTGTTCATGGTCAAATTCCGTTCCTAAAGTCAATATTGGTAAGTCCGTCCGTGTATTTAATGAAACTGAACAAAGGTACCTCCCCCGACCAGTGTTCACACTGCCGGGGGGGAAATCACTTATTAATCAAAAAGGAAAATACACAGAAAAATAAAAAGTCAATATGATTAAAGATTAACTAAAGAAGAAAGAACTAGAACTGAAAATGAGGTCTGTGAGCCTCTAAGTCACAATCAAATCCAAACCAAACAATTCACAAACGCTCTCAATCACTCTCCTGCTCACTCGCTCCTCCAACACACCTGCAGCTCACGACCACAACCTCCGCGCATGCGTGCTCAGGGTAGTATGGCCGTAAGCCACAAGGAGGCTGGCAAAAAGCCTCTTTATGGCTGATGATCAGCAGTTGCACAGGATAAAAGCAGGGAAAGCCATGAAAAAGCTTACAGCACCTGGTATTCCCAGGCGGTCTCCAATCCAAGTACTAACCAGGCCCGACGCTGCTTAGCTTCCGAGATCGGACGAGATCGGGCGTGCTCAGGGTAGTATGGCCGTAAGCCACAAGGAGGCTGGCAAAAAGCCTCTTTATGGCTGATGATCAGCAGTTGCACAGGATAAAAGCAGGGAAAGCCATGAAAAAGCTTACAGCACCTGGTATTCCCAGGCGGTCTCCCATCCAAGTACTAACCAGGCCCGACCCTGCTTAGCTTCCGAGATCGGACGAGATCGGGTGTGCTCAAGGTAGTATGGCCGTAAGCCACAAGGAGGCTGGCAAAAAGCCTCTTTATGGCTGATGATCAGCAGTTGCACAGGATAAAAGCAGGGAAAGCCATGAAAAGGCTTACAGCACCTGGTATTCCCAGGCGGTCTCCGATCCAAGTACTAACCAGGCCCGACCCTGCTTAGCTTCCGAGATCGGACGAGATCGGGCGTGCTCAGGGTAGTATGGCCGTAAGCCACAAGGAGGCTGGCAAAAAGCCTCTTTATGGCTGATGATCAGCAGTTGCACAGGATAAAAGCAGGGAAAGCCATGAAAAAGCTTACAGCACCTGGTATTCCCAGGCGGTCTCCCATCCAAGTACTAACCAGGCCCGACCCTGCTTAGCTTCCGAGATCGGACGAGATCGGGTGTGCTCAAGGTAGTATGGCCGTAAGCCACAAGGAGGCTGGCAAAAAGCCTCTTTATGGCTGATGATCAGCAGTTGCACAGGATAAAAGCAGGGAAAGCCATGAAAAGGCTTACAGCACCTGGTATTCCCAGGCGGTCTCCCATCCAAGTACTAACCAGGCCCGACCCTGCTTAGCTTCCGAGATCGGACGAGATCGGGCGTGCTCAGGGTAGTATGGCCGTAAGCCACAAGGAGGCTGGCAAAAAGCCTCTTTATGGCTGATGATCAGCAGTTGCACAGGATAAAAGCAGGGAAAGCCATGAAAAAGCTTACAGCACCTGGTATTCCCAGGCGGTCTCCCATCCAAGTACTAACCAGGTCCGACCCTGCTTAGCTTCCGAGATCGGACGAGATCGGGCGTGCTCAGGGTAGTATGGCCGTAAGCTGAAAAGAGGTTGACAATAAGCCTCTTTATGGCTGATGATCAGCAGTTGCACAGGATAAAAGCAGGGAAAGCCATGAAAAAGCTTACAGCACCTGGTATTCCCAGGCGGTCTCCCATCCAAGTACTAACCAGGCCCGACCCTGCTTAGCTTCCGAGATCGGACGAGATCGGGCGTGCTTTTTTTTTTATCTTTTATTATGAAAATAGACATATCAAATTTTACATTCACATTTCAATAATACTTAAAATCAAACACATATAAATCAAAAACACATAACATATAACATGTAACAACTCATTCACTCTTACAAATTAATCAGACAGGACAATAATTAGCAACTAAATCAAAAACAGAAACGCAAATCACCCAGCTCATCTTTCATACAAACAGAACAACCCTCCACCAGTGAGTCAAAGTGGGGGGAGCTGTCCAGGGTCCTGAAGTGTGTGGTGACAATGTTCTTGAAGATGGAGGTGACGGGGGAATGACGGTGCTCATGGAGTGATATGTTTCTGCGCAACCAGGTTGCCTGACGGGCCAGTGACAGAATGAGATTTGTGAGGGTGTGGCGGGGGTGGCGGGGGGGGAGTCCAAACAGGAGGGTCCAGGGGGTCAGTGACTGAAGTGGGGAACGGCAGTGCTCTTGAAGAAACTGTAACAAAAACACATGAAAAGACACAAGACACGGACAACTGACAAACAAGTGCACCAAATCCTCATCGTTTTGCCCACAAACAGCACAGGTCCTGGAGAAGAGCTCCCTGTGGACCTGGTGCAGGACGACCCCGGTGAAAATCCTCCTGTGCCTCAGACGGAAGTCTAAATCGAAACAGGAGTGGGAAATGAACCGGTTTGTAATGTTGTGCCAGATTTTCCCCGCGTCCTCGCCGGGGAAGAGCCCCCTCCAAGCTGCCTCGGAGGACGGCCGCCTCCCCAGCTCGGACGCGAGGATGCTGTAAACTAACTTTGTGGTGAATTGTGACAGTGGTATGGTTTTACCGGGGAGGCACAGGAAGAAGTCCAGCCGGGGCGCCTGCACCGGCCCCCTCTCCTTCAGAGCCCTCCTCCAGGACTCTGGCATGACACTATCTAACCTGTCACCTGTGGCTCTAACGTGCCCGGGCCTAAAACTAACCCTCCCGGCCCTCAACTTAGCCATTACTCGGTCCAGATCGAAATAACCCTCCCCGTCGACCACCTCGCCTACCCTCGTGACCCCCGCTGCCCTCAGTGGAGCGCAGGACAGCGGCCTTCCCCCATGCTGGAGGAATGGAGTCTGTAGGATAGGTAGCAGCGCGACACTGCTCCTATTCACCTCCGTAGGCTTGAGGCGGGGCAGCAACTTGCCCCAGGCCTCTAGCACCTCCCGGTAGAAGGGCGGCAGCCCGCCGAAGGCCGTTCTGGGAGGGAGAGTGCACAGGTTGTACACATCCCCCTCGCCGTACTGAGCCAGACAGCCGGCCATCGCCCCCTCCCAGGGGTACTGCCTGTCCGGATCGAGGAATTTCCTAACAATTTTCACCCTCAGTGCATCTCTTTTGGCACCAATGTCAATTAGTCCTAAACCCCCCTCCCGTTTATTACTAATTAACACCTGTCGAGCGATCGAATTTCCCTTTCCCCTCCACAGGAATGAGGAGAATGCGTCGTTCAACGCTTTTAGTGCCCACTGTGGCAGCTCGCAGGTCCCCAAAACATGCAATAGAGCGGAGGCTACTAGAGCGTTCCACACTACTACCTTTCCTCTCAGACTCAGGCCACGGGACCTCCACCTGTTAACGACATGTGTCACCTTACTAATTACCATATCCCAATTTAACTTGGTGACCCTATCCCCTCCTATGCCCACATGAACTCCTAACACTTTTAAACTGGTCCCTACTTGATTAAAACCCCACTTGTTTACATCCCCCCTCCCCACCGCTAACAAATTTGTTTTATTAATATTCAATTTCGCCCCAGAGGCCGCCTCATAATTTCCCACATGCTCTAATAATATGTCGACTTCCCGTGGCGCCGAGGCGAGGAAGGTGACGTCATCCGCAAAGGGGACGACGACCACCCTCCCCGACCCCGGCGCCACGGGCAGCCCAAGCAGGCGGCTGTCCATCTCCACCGCCGCCACCAGGGCCTCCATACATAAAGAAAATAATAGTGGAGACAGGGGACACCCCTGCCTCACTGACCTTTCAATATTAAAAAACCTACTTACCCTGCCATTGATTTTTAAAGCTGAACGCGCCCCTGTGTACAATAATTTCAACATTGAAATTAATCCCTTCCCAAATCCCACCCCCTCCACCACCCTCCACAAAAAATCATGATCCACCCTATCAAATGCCTTCTCCAGGTCTAAACTTAAAACAAACCCTCCCTCCCTCTCTAAACTGCTGACCGCCCCCCTAACTGTGAGTATGGAGTCAGCGATGTCTCGGCCGGGGATGCCGTACGCCTGTAGGCTGGTAACGGCATCCCCGGCCACCTCCTTCATACGGTTTGTCATGATTTTAGCATATATTTTATAGTCTGTGTTTAGCAAACTTATTGGTCTATAATTCTTAATGTCATTTCTATCCCCCTTTTCAAATAATAACGTGATCAGGCCATCATTGAACCCCCTTGGGGTTCTCCGGCTGATAATCATTTCATTGAACAGCTGACTTAACAAGGGTCCTATGTAATCTATGTGTCCTTTATAAAACTCCGCAGTCAGACCATCAGCGCCGGGGCTCCTCCCCCCGGAGAGGCCGGACACCGCCTGGATGACTTCATCCAGCGTGACCGGCCCCTCCAGAGAGAGGGCATCCCCGGCGCTGATCCTGCCTTTTAAGTTCTGTAATAACTCCTCCCCCCTCCCCCTATCTACTCCCTCCCTCTTAAATAAAGATGTGTAAAAATCAATCCCTACCTGTTCTACCCCATCCCCATCAGTTAAAACCTTACCTGTCTTATCCTTTAATGAACTAATTACCTGTTTTTGTTGTTTTTGTCTTTCCAGCCCGAGGAAGAAAGCTGTATACTTCTCTCCCTCGAGCTGGTCCCGGACTCTGGCCCTGATGGCCGCCGCGGCACACTGCTTCTGGAGGAGTCTAGCCAGCTGGGCTTTTACAGCACCGAAGCTGGCTAGCTCCTCCGCCGTGGCCGAGTCCAGCCTGTCATTTAAAACATTTAATTTATTTACCAACCTTACCTTTTCAATTTTTTCTGTCCAATTTTTATACTTACCATAGCTTATCGCCATACTCTTAATTTTCTGCTTGATCCAAACCCACCTGTCTAGCACACCCTCCTCGTCATCACATAAAAATACACAATATCTAAGAAATTTACTTATCTTACCTGAGAACTTGGCGTCTTGGAGGAGGCTGGCGTTAAGACACCACACACCCCCCCCTCTGACGTCGCCGGGCCCGGAGAAGTCCGCCCGGACAAACAGGTGGTCGCTCACGGCGCATGGCACGTGAGCGACCTGCCTGATGTGCCCGAGCGCCTCCCCCGTGGCCAGGACCAGGTCGATCCGGGACCTCTTCGTCTGCCCCTGCACTACCTGGACCCTGCTATACTCCCTCTTGCCTGGATTAAGAGCCCTGTATACATCCACTATATTATTACTGCTCAAAAAATCTGCAAAAACAAACCGGCTATCATCCCCTTTAAGTTTCTCCCTCCCACCCACATCTTCCAAAGACTGGATTAAATTAAAGTCCCCAACAATTAATGTGTTGGGGACCACCCATGCCCCGAGGCTTTTAAACAAGCCTTTACGGCCCTGCTCCGTGTTGGGAGCATAAATGTTTATTAGCCTCCCCTCCCACCTACTCGTTTTAATATCTAATATTATTACTCTCCCTTCATTGTCAGAATGTACATGCACCCAATCCCCCCCGACCGCCTCCCCCAGCAGCACGGCAACCCCTCCGGAGGTACCACCTCCGTTGTTGTATGCCGTGCTGCCTGGCCAGACCCTCCTTACCCTCTGGGCCTGCTGCTCGGTCCACCAGGTCTCCTGCAGGCACAAAATGGAGTCTCTCCCCACCTCCGACAGGACCGCCCGGAGATTCCCCTCCGTGCGGAGCCCTCGAGCGTTGAGTGACACCAGAGAGGCCATGATGTCATGGGAGGAGAAGGAGGATCAGCGCGGCGTGCATTCTACTGTTTCTTTCTTTTGTTTCTGTTTCTGCGGTTCTTACCTGGCCTGGTATCAATAAAGTCCAGCTCTGAGTCTGAGCTGGCCCCGACGTTGAATCGTGGGACGACAGGAACCCCTCCCTGCCGTCCCACAGCCAGCGGGGCGGCGCGCGCCGCGCCCACGTCACCCAGCGGCTGCCCAGAGCTCTCCAGCCCCAGCACCTCCCCCCCCCGGCTGTCCTGAAGGAAGGTCCTGGGGCTCCCCAGCCCCAGAACCTCCCTCCCTAGACCGTCCTGAAGAGGGGCCCTGGGCCTCTCCAGCCCCAGGTCCCCCCTCCGACCGCCTGGCCTCGAGGTCCCCCAGAAACTCGTCCAGGCTAGACCCCAACAGGTCTACCTGGCCCTTGGCCTCCAGGGTCCTCTTCTGGTGTGGGGGCCCGGCCCGGGCTAGGTCGGCCTTCACGGCTACACCCGCCCGGTCGCTCCGCCCCTGCTGGCCCACCTGCAGGCGTTGTCGGGGTCCAGCTCCGGCTGGGTCAGCCATCCCAGCCACACCCGCCTCCGTCACCATGGCCTCCTCCTCGCTGTCCCCGAGGAGCGAGACCAGCTCCGCTGAGGAGCCCTCAGATTCTCCCTCACCTTCTCCTCCCTCATCCTCCGCCGAATCACTGCCTCCGCCGCAAGTGCAGCTCGACAGCCCGTTTCTGCACACCGCGCAGAGCTCCTTCTCCTCCCTAGCCTTCCCTGCCACACACTCCCTGGCATAATGGCCTTGGACTCCGCACTTATGGCAGGAGAAGTCCGGGCAGTCCCGCAGGATATGTCCGGGCTGCAGGCACATCCTGCAGACCCGGACCTGCTTGTCATGAATGACGCGGAAGTATTCTGGTCCTAAAGCTGTCTCGAACCGGGCTGAATAGGGGAGAGACTGAATTTTGTCGGTAAACTTAACTTTAAGGAACCTGGTGCCGTCAGCGACCCGGGTCCCTGGCCACATTCTCCTTCTGATGGGGGAGGCGGCCCCCACCCCTCAATTAGCCAACTTTGCAAGAATTTCCTCATCTGATATGTAAGCAGGTAAGTTTAAGAAGGACACTACCAGCTCGTCGTTGCATAATTCTTTCCCAAGCACTGTGGTATTATTAATCTTGAACCCATCTAACAACCTCTCCTTACCTTTAATGTGCGTCATGGTGATCTCATAGGTCCTCTGCCCCGTCGCCCTGCAGGCCACCAGACCACCACACAGCCCCCTTACCGCTCTCATCAGTTCCATTACGGAAACCTCCTCAGACCCCTGCAGCTCCAGCACAACGGTGAGCTCCTTCTGGAAGGACACCGGGGCTTCAGACTCACGAGGCGCCGCGGGCTGAGCCGCCGCCTGTTGCCTTGGCCACCTGTTGCTTCACCGCCGCCGCCGCCGCAGCAGCCGCAGCAGCCGCAGCAGCCTTCCCCTCTTTCTCCGCCAGCAAAGCCGCCGCCCGGATCGGAGGGACAGGACCAGCAACGCCGGATCCACCTTCCCTCCCGACCACCGCAGCCCCCGCAGCCGCCGCCGCCCTGGTCGGAGGAGCAGGTCCGGCAGCGCCGAGACCACTTCCCCTCCCTACCACCGCAGCCGCCGCCGCTGGCTTCGCTCCGCCTCCGGCCGGCACCGGGACTCGACCCGGCCCATTTGCGGCTCGCCCCGCCGCCTGGTTAGCGGCGAGACTCGCCGCCTTCCCTCCGCCCGAACCGGACTTCCCCGGCACCCGGGACCCCCCGGGCCCAGAGCCCGGCTTCGAGGCGTCCGGCGGCCGCATGGCGGACGCCAGACGCGGATCACTTCCGCCCTTCCGACCACCACCGCCGGCCGGGGGCTTCCCGGCTGCGGTGGACTGGTTCCGTTTGGCAACCAGCTTCCATTCACCCTCGCTCACACTCTCACTCAATCCCACACTTTCACTCACAACACAGTCGCTGCTCACCGACTCAATCTCATTTTCCAACTCACCTTCGTTATTCACTCTCAAATCATACCTACCTTGTTTATTTTCTTTCCCCCTCTGCAGACCCTGAACCGGGTCTACAGCAGGGGAAGCGGGCTCAACAGTATCCAAAACACTAAACTTATTCATGGCCAATTTCCGTTCCTATTTCGATAATCGGGTAAGTCCGTCCGTGTATTTTTTAAACTGAAACAAAGGTACCTCCCCCGACCAGTGTTCACACTGCCGGGGGGGAAAACACTAATTAATCAAAAAGGAAAATACACAGAAAAATAAAACTTCAATATGATCAAAGATTAAACAAGGAAGAAAGAACTAGAAATGAAAATGAGGTCTGTGAGCCTCTAATTCAATCACAAATGCAAACCAAACAATTCAACAAACTCTCTGTCTCTCTGCTAACCAGTCTCTCCTCTCACACACCTGCAGCTCACGACCACAACCTCCGCGCATGCGTGCTCAGGGTAGTATGGCCGTAAGCCACAAGGAAGCTGGCAAAAAGCCTCTTTATGGCTGATGATCAGCAGGTGCTCAGGAAGAAAGCAGGGGAAGCCGTGCAAACAACAGTGAAAAAGCTTACAGCACCTGGTATTCCCAGGCGGTCTCCCATCCAAGTACTAACCATATGGGATCAAATAAGGGTCATAAAGATTCTGTACTTGTACAATGATGTTCAAATGTGTAATAAAGTCTTGTGGTTGTAAAAAATATTTTGTGCCAGTGTAAAAACACTTTGTGCGTGTGTAACACAGTTTTGAAGGTGTATAAAAGATTATGTGCAAGTGTAACAAAGTTTTGAAGTTGTAAAAAGATTTTGTGCATGTGTAACAAAGTTTTGAAGTTGTAAAACGATTTTGTGCATGTGTAACAAAGTTTTGAAGATGTAAAACGATTTGTGCATGTGTAACAAAGTTTTGAAGTTGTAAAACGATTTGTGCATGTGTAACAAAGTTTTGAAGTTGTAAAAATAGTTTGTGCATGTGTAAAACATATTTGTATCTGTGGGAATATTTTGTGCATGTGTAAAACTAAATCCGACGGACACACAAATTTCCCACCTTCAAGTGCGACCCTGAAGTTACAAGTTTACAAAACTCAAGTTACAAGTACGAATTTTGACCCTGTTTTGACAGCTGAATGAATAGCCAATCAGCACGTTGCTTGCTGACTTGCCAATCAACCCGGTGCCCACCCATTAGAGTGCCTATTGGCACTCTACCACCCATGTGCCAACCTACCATCCAATCAAAGAGCAGCTGCGATTTGAGCGCTTACTTCAGTGGGCACACATCATGATAGTTCCATAGCGAGAATTTCTATCAATAGACTGGCTCTGATAGCACACACACTGGCACCGACTCTGAGGGAGGAAAAGCAGCATGGAGCCAAACGGTCCTGCTCAGGTAAGTTAGTAGGTATTGGGCCGGGCATTTCGCGATATAGACCGAATCGCCTTGTTGTTTACTTAACTTCAGTAACGAACGAGAGTTTAGCTATATCATATTTTTCACGCCCTATCACCGTTTAGACAAATCTGAAATGATTGAAGAAACATTACTATTTCTGTGTGTGTGTTTTGTGTTGTGGTATTTATTCAGTTTGGGGGAATCACAGTGTCTAGAAAGCATCAGAGGCTGCAGCTGACAGGGACAGCTAACGGTGGTAACGGTAGCTAAGCTAACATCAGGACGTTAGCTGTTAAAACCAATATAATACATCCATGGTTAAAACCCTCCCGTTGTGGGACACGACATGAAACTACTCCAGTTAGCTCAGTCATGTTGTAACTAAGATATCCGCTGGTGAAAATATTTTTTCATATACCGTTTATTGAGTCACTGAGTTAATCTATGATAACCATGACTAATTACAAAAACATGCACACATAAATAGTAATGTTTGTCCAATCATTGGTTTTATGAACTTACAAACATCAGATTAGTCTAAACGGCGATATAGTGACATGAAAATTATAGCGAAAACCGTCACTATTGTTCTCATTTTCTACCCGGAAATAGTTGTAAACAACAAGTTGTTTAGGTGTTGTGGTTGTAAACAAGAAATAAAAAAGGGTAGATCGGACTACAGGCTGGCGTAGCTCACCGTCGGCCATATTGGAACAGGCTTGCTCTGACTCTGGCTGCAGTTACAGCAGTAGATGGTGATCCAGTCATCTTCACTAAAAAAACGATTCATAACTCTGTGAAAAATGAATCAGTACGTAGCTATTACTATAACTATTTGCATAATGTCACTATAATGTTACCTTTACAAAAAAAAGTAGCTACATGATTAAAATTATCCGTGATTTTGAGTGTGCTGCATCATAACTGCATAGACGTTCATAAAAAATCAAACCGTTTTGAAATCGGACAAAAACTGAGCAAGTTCTGGTCATTCTAGCAGAACATGCACCATAGGCTTATAATGCTCTGAGGGAGAGAGTTGCCTGTTCCAAGATGGCCGCCGTTCTGACTATGTTGTGTCATTGGGCAGCAGCGGTGGGTGAGTCATCTAGTTTTTATATATATTTATGGCTGTAAACCTGTAACTCCGTTAGCGCTTTTAGCACTTCCGGGTCCTTCTTCTAAAACTATGTTTATATGGGATTTTTATTTTTTTTCAAAACTCAAATTAGGCCTGTGGTTAACAAAAGCAGATTTCAAGTTTTGTTCTACGAAAAAACACGCCAGTAAATACCCTTCTTGTGAAGTTTGAATTTTTATTTGTAAGTAAACATAGGCCTACAGTAACAAAATCCTTCACTTTGTCTTCCGGCTGTGTGGAACATAGATTTAGAATGTAAGCTTTACTAGTTGATCAATTGAACAATCGCATCAATGTAATGATGCAATGACAATAGTGTATTGACTATGATCATCAAATGCTGTTATTTTTTCTATTTATGTGTTTGATTTATTTTTTAACCCTCTGTATGTCCAGTGTCGTTGAATAGATGTTGATTTTTATCTGGCATCTATTTAGGCTAATAAGGATATTTGGCATCTAGAGGGTTTCTTTTTCTTTCTTTCTTTCTTTGGTCTCAAAATGACAGAAAGATTTAGATTTGAAGCAGAGTTAGATTAGACTGTTATCACTACCTGACACCATACCTTTTGTGATGGATACTTCCACATGATTCTATTTGGTGTTGCTAATGTTTAGGTTTTATGATATCTGTCTATTTTTGGAGTTCATAATTTGCACCGAAAGCATTTGCTTATGGGGGAGGTAAAAATGATAACCTCTTCAATTCCTCTATGGCAGCTGGGCAGGCATATTCTAGAGCGACTGCAGTCCAGGTTGGAGCAGGCAGTGCAGCGGCTGCCCTTGGACCTGGACTACCTGGACTTCATCTGCACCAGTGAGATGACTCTAATGATGTCACTGTCTACTCACAGTGGCCCTCATTTATCAAACTTGCGTACACCGAAAAAATGGGTGTACACCAAATTCACTGCAAGGATCGGCATTTATCAATCTGAGCGTGAGCGTACGGTACGCACAAATCTCACGCCAGCTCTGACCCTGGTGTACGCAAATTTGGAACCAGCGTAGAACATGCAGGGACGAGTGCTGCTGTGTCAGAATGATTGTTAAACCATTGTCTAATAACGCAGAGATGTGGATCACATGTTGTTATGTTTATAGGCCTATTAATTTTTTTTTTTTAAGTAGCAAAAAAAGAAAGATAAACAAACGATACAACCAAGTCCGTGTTGAAAATTTAACTCGACTTTTATTTTGAGCAACTGAGATGAATTAAAAACCACGATGTGACAGATGCTCGTTAATCAGCTGTGTAAACACAAACAGTCAATGACAGACCTGTTATTAGATCACACACACAAACTTACAACATCTCCTGCACCAGAGCAGGACCGAACGGCTCCAGTCTCTCTCTGCCGGACACCGGAATCCCCGGTTGGGGAGAGGGAGGGGGCTAACGAGCCCCGTCTCCGCTACCTGTCCAGGTGCAGCTGATCTCCTCCTGACGGAGTGGTTTTTTTTTCGTCACCGGGACCTGTCATCGGGAGATCTGGAGATCTGTTTCACATCCCTCCATCAGCCGAACCGTGCCAGCGGTGCTGATGGTCATAAAATCGCGTTTGCAGCAGTAATATGCCTATATGATTTATCCTCAATCACTCGTGTTTAGTAAACTGCAGGAGCATTTCATGAGATCGCTGCGTTTCCTGACGTGGTCCGTGACACGTGCGTCTGCAGCCTCCATCCACCGGGATGACGCTTATCAATCACAAAAACTATCAATCTATCAATGTCCAGATATTTCATGTTGCCGCCCTCTCTCTGTTGACCGTGGAAATGTCAGTTAAGTCCCTCTTCTTGGCCGTCTTCCGTGTCTCCATGTCGTAAAAGGGGCAGGGCGACGCCTCTAAAGCAGGAATATATGGGGGCGGGACATTTAAATTACGCTCGTTTTCAGCGGCCGGATTTATCACCACCACGCCGGTTCTACGCCGAGATCGGCAGCGTACACACTTTTAGTAAATCACACGTGACACTTGGTGTACACTGAAAGAAACACCAGGATCTACACCAAATCCTGCGCAAGTTTGATAAATGAGGGCCATTAAGAGTATATGGCTATATGGAAGTATGGCTGGGCACTGACAATCCGGGTGAGGAAAACTTTGTTTGTGGAGCCATCCACACCGGGAAGTCAAAGACAGTGGGGGACACAACCGCAGGAAACCACCCAGCCGGGACAGACAGGAGGCCGCAGACCACAGCTGGGAAAATGGCCATGGTGCAGCGCCAGCCTATCCACCCAGGCCAGGACAGTCCCCCAGGCAGCGCCCCCACAGGTGGATCACGCTACTCCCGGTGTGGAGGGTCCCATGTGAGGAAAACACTGGAGCTAAATAAAACATAATAAAATCAACATTAAAAAAGGTTAAGAATGAAGAGGCTAAAAAAAAAAGAAAAACTTAAGATACAATACATAAAACTATATCCTAAAGAGGCTCATTGGATAAAAAGTAGGAACGATAAAAAACCTAAGGTACGATACATACAACTATATCTTAAACATTTCTAAAAAAGATAGTAATAAATAAATTAGTAAATAAATAAATGTTTTTCACTAAGAGATGGTTAAGAAGTAAGTATGGTCTACAATAAAGGAGAGTTAAGAAGTAATCAGTTAAAAGCCAAGTTAAAAAGGTGTGTCTTGAGCCTGCTTTTAAAAGCATCAACAGTCTCTGTGGCCCTGAGGCTCTCCGGCAGGCCATTCCACAAGCGTGGGCCGTAGTAATAAAAAGAGGCTTCACCATGGGTTTTTGTCCGGACACATGGGATGACTAAAAGGAGCCAGATGACAACATGCAGTTCACATGTTAAAGAAGACTCATTCAGTATCAATGACAGAAACTCAGGCACAGGAGTGTCTCCCATTTCATGAAGGAAGTAAAACAAGTGCAGTTAAACATTTTTGAAATGACATGTGGAGATGAGATCAGTTTTCACATTTGAATGAGCAATATAAGATTGTTTTTGTCTTTACAATAAAAATACTTTCTTTCACCACGCTACGGGCCTGATCTACTGAAGGTTTGCTTGTATTAAAAAGTGCAAACATGATGTCACCCACAAAAAAATGTGCAAGGTGATCTACTAACTGGGTGCACTGAGGATTGCATCTCTCAAACGGGCAAAAAAGCATGCGTGATTAGAACTTTTGACTTGATGAATATGCAAATACGTTTCTGCCAGAACGTGCAAAATATTGGGAGAAGATGCACTGACCAAACAGGGATCTTAGTAGATCAGGCCCAAAGTGTATTAGTGTAGAAAGGTTGAGTTTGAAAATGGATACATTAACTTATGTTTACTTGATCCAAACTTACGTGTTGGATCTGTTGTCTTTAGAAAGAGGGCTGTTTGGGGCAGATCTGGGTTCCAGGTTCCTTGCTCGTTAGCAGCTATTGGGAGCAGCTGTGATGCTCCTCCAGGGTTCCTTGCTCGTTAGCAGCTATTGGGAGCAGCTGTGATGCTCCTCCACAGCTGAAGGTAATCAGCCAGGCTGGGAGGTTTCATAAGGTGCTGGCTGTGTCTCTGCTCAGTTGGTTGTGTGTCTTCACAGAGTCAACACCATCAGTTGGCTCTTTGACTGCCATGTTCTTTTAGGGGGGAAGTCTGAGCTGACAGATTGTGTCTTTATTTAGTGATGCATTGTGTTTCCCCCGTTGTCCAGTGACTCCCCCTTCACCTTTGTCAGCCCAACACGGTGGCGCTGAGGCAAGACATTGCATTTTTACAAACAGTTTGTCTCAACGTCCTCTGCCTTAGACCCTCACATCCACTGAAGAAAACATGGAAATGTTAACTGCGGTTAGTGCAGAGAGAGGAGTGCAAGACACCAAGGCCAAACCACAAAGTGCAACAGATAATGATAACGACAAGTCAAAATGTGAATGACTGAGTCAGCGTCCCACCAGGTTTCCTATGAACAAAAAATAAAATTTTTCAGGATGGAGCCAAGGACTGTCCTGGTCTTTGCCCCAGTGTGGAACCCACAGGCATTAAGTGAAACGAGGGAGGCCATGGAGATGAATCAGTCTTTTGCCTCTTACCCAACCTCAGCAACTTGACCTGGTCCAGGTCCATGTCTGTGTCTGAGCTGCCCCCTAGTGGTGTCTAAGGGACAACAGCCATCCCTCCCGCAGTAGATCCTCACTGGCTGAGCCTCCCACATCTCGGCGTGCCTGGGCCGAGGGCAGCTCCTTGTCTTGGTCAAGACAGGAGCCACCCCCGGCCCGGGTGCCCTCGTCAGCCACCGTCAGACGGTCCAGGCTCGAGCCAATGAGCTCAGCCTGGCTCAGTCCAACCAGCGCCGAGTTCTCCACCGAGGGCCCAGCCCGGGCTAGGTCAGCCTTCACGGCCACACCTGCCCTCTTGTCCTGGCTCTCTGCTCCGTCTCCTCCTGAGAGCAGCTCGGCTGAGGAACCGGCCTCCTCCACCTCCTCCTCGCTCTCCTTCCAACAGCATCTGGACATGACACACAAACATACTGCACATTTTACATTCTCCTGTCTATCGTGAATCACACGGAAATGTCAAAGCACACCAAGTACGGCAGCAACTGGATTTTATCATTGAATTTTAAGAACCTGGTGCCGTCTGCAATCTTTGAATCATTCTCTCCTGATCGGAGGTGGTTCCCACCCCCCAGCTATCTAGTTGGGCGATGATCTCCTGTGATACATGCAGGCAAATTAATTTTTTGAAATATATTCTTTACATTTTATTACACACATATCATTTCAATCAACGTTTAAATTAAACAAACAGTAAATTAACAAAACTGGAAATAAAACAAACCAGTAATTCACCACACTGAAATTAACCAAACAGGTCATACAGACAACTCAATCAAAACAGAAACATAAATTGCCCAACTCCATTTTTAGCACACAAAGAACTCCCCTCCACCAGTGAGTCCATGTTGTGTGCGGGTGAGTGTTTTCCATATTAAACAAGGGCGAGAGGGGGCAACCCTGCCTCACCGACCTGCTGATATTAAGGGCTGCTCAACCTACCGTTTATTTTAAGACAACACTGTGCTCCCATGTACAGGAGCCCCACCTGTCTCCTCATCACGGCGCCAAAGCCCATGGTTTACAAAGTATTAAAGAGAAAAGAATGAATCACTCTGTCAAAGGCGTTTTCTAGGTCCAGGAGGAGCCCTTTACCGGATCCCTCCATCCCCCGGACCGCTCCCTGTACAACCAAAATGGAATCACTGATGTCCCGGCCGGGGACGCCGTAGGCCTGCAGGCTGCTCACGAGAAGTCGCAGCGAGGTACATGTGGTCGCTCCACGGACAGGGCTGGTGGGCAACCCCCCAGAGGCCAGGAGCAGGTCGATCCGGGAGCGGCAGCTGCGGCCTCGCACCACCTGGACCCTGCTGTACTCCCTGCAGCCTGGGTTCAACACATGAAATGCATCGGTTAGATTACCGTTTACACACGTCACTAAATACGAACCTGCTGATATCATTTCCCCCGTCATCCAGAGTCTGGATCACATTAAAATCCCCCACCATGATGGTGGTTGGTGGTGTGATCCACTTTTCCAGATCCTGAAAGAGAGCTTTCCTTTCAACTTCATCATAAGCCTACACATTCATCAACCTGCCTGCCCACATATCACAAACAGTGTCCAAAATAAGCACCGTGCCCTCTGTGTCTGCATGTACTAGACCCCACGTAACCCCAGCCGCCTCCCCGAACAGCACAGCCTACGCATATCCACACGGTGCACGGAGAATCACAATGGAGTGGAGAGAATTCAAAAACAGCTCCAGCAACACTTATGGCAGAAAAACAACAAATTTATTTGACCGACGCGTTTCGGCTTGTCGCCTTCATCAGGGTCATAGTGAAACAAACTCAACACATCATTTAAATAGACAAAGCTGGAAGAGATTTCATGCAGTTGACGAATCCTACGTTTCCATTTGTCTCAGCCAATGGAGTTGGTGCTGATTGGTGAATTACAAGCACCTGTGAATTACAAGCATCAGTGTTGGGCCTTCTTCACTGAACATCTCTCTCCTAGTGAATAAGGCCCAACAACGGCTCTTCTTCCTTAGGGAGCTAGACCCCAGCTGGTCCCAACTGCTGGCAGACTTCTATAGGGCAACTATAGAGAGCATTCTGTGCCTCAGTATGACAGTGTGGTACGGCAGCTGTACAGCAGGGGACAAGAAGGACTTGGCCCGGGTGGTGAGAACTGCTCAAGGGATCGTGGGCCGGCATCTGCCGGATCTGGACTCTGTGTACACCTCTCGAGTTCAGAAGATGTATCACCTCAGACCCCACCCACCCGGCCAACCAACTGTTTGTACCGATGCCGTCCGGCAGGCAGTACAGGTACATCAAAGCAACCACTACAATGTTCAAGAACAGTTTTTTTCCCAGAGCGGTGAAGGCAATCACCCCCCCATAGTGGTATTCACATACACACACACTAAGGCCCAGTTCCAATCCACCCCCTAAAGACTCAAGCCCTGAACCCTCACTGACTTAAGTGACGTCAGCTCTAAGTGACAGAGTGTGAGAGTGTGTGAGGGTCCAGATGCTGTGAACATGAATGGAACAGCACTTACCCACTCTCACGACACGTTACTTTGACAACAAAACGTTGTTGACTCCGGTCTTGGACTGATAATTTACCATAGTCCTACTTATAACACGCATAAGGTGTGTGAGGGAGGTGGATTATTTAAAAAAAAAGTTCCTGGATCAGATCTGATCAAATGATCATCAATAATCAAAAACTGTGGGCTACATACTGACAGTAAACATATTCTTTTAAAAAATCTCTTTCTTTCTTTTTTTGTTGTTGCTCCTGTTATTAACAATAAAGAGACTGGCGCAGCTCTCTGTCCACATCTGATGATTTTTTTTTTCTTTTAACACTCGCGTTCCGACGCCACCCCTTGTGTTATGGTTTTACCAAAGCGGTTCAACCGCTTCGGGTTTGACTTCACAACGCTATGAACTGTGGGTAATTCCCTTACCCAAAGTCAGCATCGATGCTGACTTACGGTAAGGGGGCAGTAAGGGCTCATTCACTGACTCACTGACTTGATGATCTGACAATGGAACAGCCCTCACACACTCACGGACTTCCCGTGAACGCGCCTCTAAGTCAGTGAGTCCGTGAGGGGTCGGATTGGAACTGGGCCTTACACTCCAGAGACACTAAGACTGGCACTAATGCACTTTACCTCCTCGCCCCCAGCCACCCCACATGCACTTATTTCTCTGAATATATTTCTCTTTTTTTATTCTATTTATTATTGTATTGTATGCATGGTTGTGTTTTAAGCCGTGGGTCCGAATGAAAATTTCATTATCTTGTATAATGACAAAGGATTCTATTCTGTGACAACAACATCAATTGGCAGTGCAGGCACCTTATTTGGACAGACCAATTCAAGCAGTCGGATGATCACAAGGTGATCCGCAGCACCACACACAAAACCATTCATTAAATATGCAGTATAAAAACACAATCGGGCATTAAAAATGATCAGCAGGAGAAAACAAAGTATAAAACACCAGAAAAGAGAGACAATTACAGATTAAATGAAAAGTTTTTTCTTTTGAATAAAAGATAAAAAGATACTGAAAGATGTATTGTACGCACACGAAATAGGACCCACTATAAAAATTCACTAATTGAGAAGTCGGCATTCATGCCTTGAGGTGAAAGGCTTTTCAAATAAAAAATCCAGAATACTTCTCTTCTCCTAACGAAGCTAACGTCCCCCCTCAGCCCGGCAGCCACCAACAGCCGCTTCCAGGCTGTCCTAAGCTGACAATTCAAACACTCTGTCTCGCTGCTACACACTCTCACCTCCTCTCACTCCGACACACCTGGCGCTGACGACCATCCAAACTCGCACATGCGTGGAAGGGTAGTATGGCCGTAAGCCACAAGGAGGCTGGCAAAAAGCCTCTTTATGGCTGATGATCAGCAGGTGCTCAGGAAGAAAGCAGGGGAAGCCGTGCAAACAACAGTGAAAAAGCTTACAGCACCTGGTATTCCCAAGCGGTCTCCCATCCAAGTACTAACCAGGCCCGACCCTGCTTAGCTTCCGAGATCGGACGAGATCGGGCGTGCTTTTTTTTTTTTAATCTTTTATTATGAAAATATTCTTTACATATTAAAAATACATACAACACACAGATGACAGGACAATGAAACTGAAACTGAAACCAAACTGGAAATGAACCGAACTGGAAATAATCAAAACTGGAAATGAACCAAAACTGGAAATAATCAAAACTAGAAATGAACCAAACTGTAAATAATCAAAACTGGAAATGAAACATACACAAATAAACAGAACTGGAAATGAATCAAAACTGGAAATGAATCAAACTGGAAATGAATATGAAATAGAAATTAGCAAAACTGAGAAACCAATGAAAAAGAAAAGACTAAACTAATGAAGTAAACTGAAAAGAGAAACCAAACCACTGACACAGACAATACACTTAACACATATAACACATATATTTTTCAATCAAATGTTACAACCAAAATCACCCAACTTAATCAAAACAAAAACTTAATCAAAGCAAAAACATAAATCACCCAACTCATTAATAACACAAAAAGAACTGCCCTCCACCAGTGAGTCCAGATTCTTGCTGTGTGCCAGTGACCTGAATGTGCGTGTGATTGATTTCCAAATGCGTGTGACTGAAGTGTGTCTGTGCTCGTGTAATGAAATGTTCCTTCTGGTCCATGTGGCCTGTCGTGCCAGTGACAGTAATGTGTTGATGAGTGCGTGCTTGTGTGATAGTCCGAATAACAAAGTCCAAGGTGTGAGTGTGCTGAGTGTGAAATGACAATGTGATTTCAAAACATCAAACAAAAACCCCTGAAAAGAAACCAGTTCAGTGCACTGTACAAACAGATGGACATCGTTCTCATCCCCTAACTCACAAACTGCACAGGTCCTGGAGAAAAGCTCTCTGTGGACCTGGTGCAGGACGACCCCGGTGTACACCCTCCTGTGCCTGATTCTGAAATCGAGATCGTGACAACTGTGGGGGATGTGTGGGATGTTTACATTTTTCCAGATTGAGCCCACGTCCGAGCCGGGGAAGAGCCCCCTCCAAGCTGCCTCGGAGGAAGGCCGCCTCCCCAGCCCGGACGCGAGGAGCCTGTAGAATGTTTTGGTTGCAACTGCTGCGATTGGTGTGTCCAGGGTGGGGGTCAGGCACAGGAGGAAACCCAACCGGGGCTCCCGCACCGGCCCGATGGTGCAGAGAGCTCTCCTCCAGGACGCTGGCAGGGCCCTGTCTACTCTAGAAACGGTGCTTCTAACGTGCCCCGGCCTAAAGCTAATCCCTCCCTCTCTCAGTGAATCAGTGGCTCTTCGAAAGTCGAAGAGCCCCCTCCCATCGATCACCTGACCTATCCTCGTGACCCCCGCCGCCTGCAATGGAGCGCAGGACAGCGCCTTTCCCCCGTGCTGGAGGAAAGGAGTCTGGAGGAAAGGCATGAGAGCGATACTGCTTCTGTTCACCTCCGCAGGCTTGAGGCGGGGCAGCAACTTGCCCCAGGCCTCTAGCACCTCCCGGAAGAACGGCGGCAGCCGGCTGAAGGCCGTTCTGGGAGGGAGCATGCACAAATTGTACACGTCCCCCTCACCGTACTGAGCCAAGCAGCCAGCCATCGCGCCCTCCCAGGGGTACTGCCTGGCCGGATCGAGAAATTTACTAACAAATTTGAGCCTGAGTGCGTCTCTTTTTGCACAGATGTCAATCAGTCCTAAACCCCCCTCCCGCTTATTACAGATTAACACCTGTCGAGCGATCGAATTTGCCCTCCCTCTCCAGAGGAATGTGGAGAGGGTGTCCTGCAGGACTTTTAGCGCCCACTGTGGCAGCTCGCAGGTCCCCAAAACATGCACTAGAGCAGAGGTTACTAAAGCGTTCCACATTATGACTTTCCCTCTCAGGCTGAGACCACGTGGCCGCCACCTGTTAACAATATGCTTCACCCGACTAATAACCATATCCCAGTTACTCTTGGTGGCCCTATCGCCGCCTATGCCCACATGAATTCCTAATAACTTGACCTGATCTGTAACTACATTAAACCCCCACTTACCTACCCCCTCCCTACTTACTGTTAACAAATTAGTTTTGTTTTTATTTAATTTAGCGCCCGAGGCTGCCTCAAAGGCTTTTATATGCTCCATGGCATAATCTATTTGCTCCGGCGCAGAGGCCAGGATGGTCACGTCGTCCGCAAACGGGACGACAGTGACCCTCCTCAGCCCCGGCGCCACAGGCAGTCCCGGCATGCGGCCGTCAGTTGCGACAGCGGCTACCAGGGACTCAACTACAAAAGAAAACAAAAGAGGCGAAAGGGGGCACCCCTGCCTCACTGATCTCTGTATATTGAAAAAATTACTTAACCTACCATTTATTTTTAATCGAGACTTGGCTCCGCTGTACAGGAGTCTCACCAGTCTGATTATTGTTGGCCCGAAGCCCATGGCCTCCAGGGTACTGAAGAGAAAGCCATGACTTACTCTGTCGAAAGCTTTCTCCAAGTCCAGGTTCAGGAGGAGGCCTCTACCAGCCTCCTCCATCCCCTGGACTGCCCCCTTTAAAACAAAAACTGAATCAGCTATATCTCGGCCGGGGACGCCGTAAGCCTGAAGGCTGCTCACGACGTCCCCGGCCACCTCCTTCACTCTATTTGTTATTATTTTTGCTAATATTTTATAATCAACATTTAATAGACTAATCGGCCTATAGTTCTTTATGTCTGATTTCTCACCTTTTTTAATGAGCAGGGAGATTACTCCTGCCGAAAACCCCCCCGGGGTTTCCCCCTCTTCCAACATCTCATTAAACAACTGGGTTAATAACGGAACACAAAAAGTTTTAAATACAACATAGAATTCGGAGGTTAGCCCGTCCTCCCCTGGGCTCTTCCCCCTCGCCAGCCCGTCTACGGCCCTGGCGACCTCCTCCTCACTAATCCCCCCCTCCAGTGTGTGTGCAGTGTGTGTATGTAACCTACCTCTGATGTAATTTAAAAGCTTACCTGCGCAGGCCTCATCAGCCGCTTCCTCTTTAAAGAGGTTTTCATAAAACTCGACGGCCACGGCTTCAACCTCATCCTGATTACTCACTATCTTACCTGTTTTGTTTTTTAGCTGTGCAATCAGCTGTTTTTCCTGCTTCTGTTTTTCTAAACCTAGAAAATATGCTGAATACTTCTCACCGTGTAGTAAATCATTTACTTTCGCTCTCAACGCTGCGGCGGCACATTTGGCGCCGTGCAGCGCGGCCAGCTTCGCCTTTGCGGCCTCCAAGCTGGCCAACTGAGCTGCCGTGGCCGTGTCTATGTGTTTGAGTATGTGTGTGAGTGTCTGTGTGTGTCTTACCTCTTCTAGTGTATTTAACCACTTTTTGTGTTTTCCATAATTTATCGCTAATTTCTTAAATCTTACCTTAAAGCCCTCCCACCTCCCCAACAGCCCCACATCATCATTGCACTCATCAATACAGTATAATAACATTTTTTCCATTTTTCTTTTGAAACCCTGGTCCTCCAGCAGACTGGAGTTCAGAACCCACAAGCCGCCGCCCCGGACCTGCCCTGGCCCCGAGAAGTCGCAGCGGAGGTAGAGATGGTCGCTCCACGGGCAAGCCTCGTGTGCGACCCCTCTGATCCTCCCCAGCAACCCCCCGGAGGCCAGGAGCAGGTCAATGCGTGAGCGGCAGCTGCGGCCCCGAACTGTCTGGACCCGGCTGTACTCTTTTCTGCCAGGATGTAAAATCCTAAAGACATCAATCAAATCACAGTTAACACACATATCTGCGAAAACAAACCTACTTACATCGCTTTTCAGCTTCTCCCGTCCCCCCACGTCATCCAGAGTTTGGATGACGTTAAAGTCTCCTACCATAATGGTAGTCGGCGTGACCCATTGCTCTAAATCCTGAAAAAAAACCTTCCTTTTCATCTCATCATTAGGTGCGTAAACATTTATTAACCTGCCCGCCCATGCATTACAGACTACATCTAAAATTATAACCCTACCTTCCCTGTCCCTGTACACCTCATCCCACGTAGCCCCAGCCGCCTCCCCGAACAGCACAGCCACCCCGCCGGAGGTAACTTCTCCATTGTTGTTGGCTGTGCTGCCCTTCCACCACCCTCCCACCCGTTCCGCCACGCACCGATCCCACCAGGTCTCCTGAAGACACAAGATGTTATTTTTACTGATCTTACTTAAAATGGCCTGGATCTTGGCCCACGAGCGGAGCCCACGGGCATTGAGAGAGTAAAGGGCGGCCATTTTGGGGGACTACAGGGAGGACATTCTATTTAGCTATTTGTTTTTCGCTTTTTGTTTTTCCTACTCAACCTGACCTGTTTGACCAGGTCGAGATCCATATCCGTGTCAGAGCTGGCCCCAAGCGGCGTCTGAGGGACGACAGGGACCCCTCCCTGCCATCCCCCCGACAGCGGACCTTCACCGGCTGGGCCCCCCTCACTCGGCAGCGCCTGGCCCGAGGGCAGCTCCCCATCCTCTCCAGGACAGGGGCCGCCCTCAGCCCGGCTGCCTCCGACAGCCGCTTCCAGGCTGTCTAGGCTGGAGCCAATGACCTCAGCCTGAGACAGACCCATGCTAACCGTCTCTGTCTCGGGGGGCCCAGCCCAGGCTAGGTCAGCCCTCACGGCCACACCCGCCCCCCTGCTCAGGTCCTGCTGTCTCTGTGGTTTGATGTTCTGGGGTCCAGCTCGAGCTAGGTCAGCCCTTACGGCCACACCCGCCCTCTCCACCTCCTGCTCCATCTCCTCCTCGCTGCCTTCGCTGCCGCTGACCTCCTCCTCCGAGAGGAGCTCTGCTGAGGAGCCCTCATCCCCCTCCTCATCCTCCTCCTCCACCTCATCCTCCACATCCTCCTTCCTGCCTCTGCAGGAACACTCAGATTTGATCACATTACACATTTCACATTTCTCCTCCCTTTGCCCCCCCATGGCCCCGCACTCCCTCACGTAATGCCCTTGAACTCCGCACTTATGGCAAAAAAACTCTGGGCACTCTCTCAATATGTGACCCGGTTGCAGGCACATGCGGCATACTTTTACTTGTCTATCATGGATTACCCTGAAATATTCCGGGCCCAGAGCCGTTTCAAATCTCGCTGAGTACGGCAAGCTTTGGATTTTTTCTGTAAATTTTACTTTCAAAAACCTGGTGCCATCGGCGACGTTGGTCCCCGGCCACATTCGTCTCCTGATCGGGGAGGCGACCCCCACCCCCCAGCTCTCCAACTTAGCAATTATTTCCTCGTCCGTAATGTAGGCAGGCAGGTTAAGAAATGACACCACAAGTTCATCATTACACAACCCTTTAGCTAGCACCACCGTCTCACCTATTTTGAACCCGTCTAGCAGTCTTTCCTTCCCTTTCATATGCGTCAATGTTACCTCATACGAGCGCTGGCCCGTGGCACGGCAAGCCACCAGACCCCCGCACAGGCTCCTCACCGCCCGCATGAGCTCCATTGCTGACACGGCTGCCGTTCCCTGGAGCTCCAGGACGACAGTCAGTTCTTTGTTGTAGGTCTGTTGAGCCGCCTGTCCTGCTGGGGGAACAGCCCCGGCTCCAGCCGCAGCATCAGCTCCAGCTCTGGCTCCTGCTCCAGCACCAGCTGAAGCAGCAGCTGCCTTCCCTCTGCTCGCTGCCAGCATAGCAGCCGCTGTCAGCCTCTCCCTCCCGGGCTGTGCTGCTCCAGCAGCCGACGCCGGTACCTCCGCTCGTCCCGCCGCGCTGTTCGCCATCCTCCCATCCCTCCGGTCTCCCATCCAAGTACTAACCAGGCCCGACCCTGCTTAGCTTCCGAGATCGGACGAGATCGGGCGTGCTCAGGGTAGTATGGCCGTAAGCTGAAAAGAGGTTGACAAAAAGCCTCTTTATGGCTGATGATCAGCAGTTGCACAGGATAAAAGCAGGGAAAGCCATGAAAAAGCTTACAGCACCTGGTATTCCCAGGCGGTCTCCCATCCAAGTACTAACCAGGCCCGACCCTGCTTAGCTTCCGAGATCGGACGAGATCGGGCGTGCTTTTTTTTATTTTTTATCTTTTATTATCAAAAATAATCACATCATAATTTTACATACACATTTCAATGAATTAAAATCAAACACATTCACTCTTATCAAATTAAACAGACAGGACAATAATTTTCAAAACAAAATCAAAAACAGAAACGCAAATCACCCAGCTCATCTTTCACACAGACAGATGAATCCAGTAGGGGGGAGCTGTCCAGGGTTCTGAAATGTGTGACGGTGATGTTTTTGAAGATGGGGGTGATGGGGGTATGGCGGTGCTCGTGCAGGGATATGTTGCGTCGTAACCAGGTGGCTTGGCGGCCGAGTGACAGGATGAGGTTGATGAGGGCGTGGCGGGGGGGGAGTCCAAACAGAAGGGTCCAGGGGGTCAGTGACTGGGGGGTGAATCGGCAGTGCTCACGGAGAAACTGTAAAAGAAACACATGAAAAGAGACGAGACAAGGACACGAAACAAACAAGTGCATTAAATCCTCATCAAATTGCCCACAAACAGCACAGGTCCTGGAGAAGAGCTCCCTGTGGACCTGGTGCAGGACGACCCCGGTGAAAATCCTCCTGTGCCTCAGACGGAAATCTAGATCGAAAGCTGTGTGCTGTCCTGGACCTCTCCAGGACAGCACACGGTCTCCTTCCCTGGCCCCGCTGGTCCCGCTCGTTCCGCCGAGTCCACCGCCACCGACTGCGCCGGCTTCCCCGTCCCCGAGGGTCCCGCTCGTCCCGCCGAACTGGCCGTCGTTCCTACTCGTCCCGCCGCATTCAGCGCTACAGCCGTGGCTCCGACTCGCCCCACGGTGATGGCCGAGCTGGGCGCCGCCATTGCCGGCTTGGCCGCTGCATTCACCTCCGCCGAAACTCCCGCCGCCGCCGCCTGCTTAGCTCCTCCCGGAGCAAAAGACACACTCCGTCCCGCCGCATGACTCGCGGCTTTCACCACTCCCGGTCCCGCCGCTCCTGTTCCTCCCGGACCGGCACGAGCCGCCGTGGACCCCGCAGCTCCGGCGTCTCCAGCCCTCGTGCTGCCCGTCGCTCCGCGTGACGTCACTGTCGACGCGACAGCCGGGCCCGACGCCAGCCCAGCTGCTGGCTCCCTCCTCGCGGCCTGCTGCTTCCGTGCAGCAGCCACACGGTCTTTCCCCTGCACCACTGTCCATTCCTTCTCATTCACACTTCCACATTCATTCTCGCTTACAGATTCAATTTCATTTATTATCTTACCTGATTTATCTACTCTTAAATCATACGAACCTTGAAAGTCATCTCTCCTCTGTGCGCCCTTTACAGGGCCCACAGAGGAGAGAGCGGGTGCAACCGGAGCCAGAAATTCTATTTTTCTATTCATCGTCAATTTGCCTTTACCGTTTGTCGTTGCCATGTTGTCCGTCCGTTAATTTTGAAAAAGGAAACTTAAATAAACCTCCCCCGACCAGTGCTAGACACTGCCGGGGGGAATTGCAAACTCTTATCAAAAAACTCAAAATACACGGAAAAACTCAAAATTCATGTAATTGTAGAAAAAGATAAACTGAGGAAAAGATAAATAGAAATAAAACTGAAGTCCGTGAGCTTCCAATCAACTGCAAACACACGAAACAATCAGTCTTCTCTATCACTCTCACTAGCTCTCCAACACAACCTTCCACACCAAGTGCTCAGGGTAGTATGGCCGTAAGCCACAAGGAGGCTGGCAAAAAGCCTCTTTATGGCTGATGATCAGCAGGTGCTCAGGAAGAAAGCAGGGGAAGCCGTGCAAACAACAGTGAAAAAGCTTACAGCACCTGGTATTCCCAGGCGGTCTCCCATCCAAGTACTAACCAGGCCCGACCCTGCTTAGCTTCCGAGATCGGGCGTGCTTTTTTTTTTTTTATCTTTTATTATGAAAAATATACACATCTCAATTTACAGACACATTTCAATAATACTTAAAATCAAACACATAGAAAATGAAAAACACATAACATGTAACAACTCATTCACTCTTACAAATTAAACAGACAGGACAGTAATTGGCAACTAAATCAAAAACAGAAACGCAAATCACCCAGCTCATCTCTCACACAGACAGAACAACCCTCCACCAGTGAGTCAAAGTGGGGGGAGCTGTCCAGGGTCCTGAAGTGAGTTGTGGTGATGTTTCTGAAAATGGAGGTGACGGGGGAATGACGGTGCTCATGGAGGGATATGTTTCGGCGTAACCATGTGGCTTGACGGGCCAGTGACAGAATGAGATTGGGGAGGGCGTGACGGGGGGGGAGTCCAAACAGGATGGTCCAGGGGGTCAGTGACTGTATGGTGCAGCGGCAGTGCTCTTGAAGTAACTGTAACAGAAAAACATGAAAAGACACAAGACACGGACAACTGACAAACAAGTGCAACAAATCCTCATCCAATTGCCCACAAACAGCACAGGTCCTGGAGAAGAGCTCCCTGTGGACCTGGTGCAGGACGACCCCGGTGAAAATCCTCCTGTGCCTCAGACGGAAGTCTATGTCAAAGCAGGAGTGTGAAATGAACCGGTTGTTGATATTATGCCAGATTTTCCCCGCGTCCTCGCCGGGGAAAAGCCCCCTCCAAGCTGCCTCGGAGGAAGGCCGCCTCCCCAGCTCGGACGCGAGGATGCTGTAAATGAGTTTAGTAGTGCAATGAGACAGTGGTACGGTTTTACCAGGGAGGCACAGGAAGAAGTCCAGCCGGGGCGCCTGCACCGGCCCCCTCTCCTTCAGAGCCCTCCTCCAGGACTCTGGCATGGAACTATCTAGCCTGTCACCTGTGGTTCTAACGTGCCCCAGCCTATAACTAACCCTCCCGGCCCTCAGCTTAGCAATTACTTTGTCCAGATCAAAATAACCCTCCCCGTCGACCACCTCGCCTACCCTCGTGACCCCCGCTGCCCTCAGTGGAGCGCAGGACAGCGGCCTTCCCCCGTGCTGGAGGAATGGAGTCTGTAGGATAGGTAGCAGCGCGACACTGCTCCTATTCACCTCCGTAGGCTTGAGGCGGGGCAGCAACTTGCCCCAGGCCTCTAGCACCTCCCGGTAGAAGGGCGGCAGCCCGCCGAAGGCCGTTCTGGGAGGGAGAGTGCACAGGTTGTACACATCCCCCTCACCGTACTGAGCCAGACAGCCGGCCATCGCCCCCTCCCAGGGGTACTGCCTGTCCGGATCCAAAAACTTCCTGACAATTTTCACCCTCAGTGCATCTCTTTTGGCACCGATGTCAATTAGTCCTAAACCCCCCTCCCGTTTATTACTAATTAACACCTGTCGAGCGATCGAATTGCCCTTTCCCCTCCACAGGAAGGAGGAGAATGCGACATTTAACGCTTTTAGTGCCCACTGTGGCAGCTCGCAGGTCCCCAAAACATGCAATAGAGCGGAGGCTACTAGAGCGTTCCACACTACTACCTTTCCTCTCAGACTCAGGCCACGGGACCTCCACCTGTTAACGACATGTGTCACCTTACTAATAACCATGTCCCAATTTAACTTGGTGATCCTATCCCCTCCTATGCCCACATGTACTCCGGGGCTCCTCCCCCCGGAGAGGCCGGACACCGCCTGGATGACTTCATCCAGCGTGACCGGCCCCTCCAGAGAGAGGGCATCCCCGACGCTGATCCTGCTCTTTAAATTCTCTAATAATTCCTCCCCCTTCCCCCTATCTACTCCCTCCCTCTTAAATAAAGATGTGTAAAAATTAATCCCCACCTGTTCTATCCCATCCCCATCCTTAAAAATCTTACCTGTGTCATCTTTTAATTCACTGATTATTTGTTTCTGTTGTTTTTGCCGTTCCAGCCCGAGGAAGAAAGCGGTATACTTTTCTCCCTCGAGCTGGTCCCGGACTCTGGCCCTGATGGCCGCCGCGGCACATTGTTTTTGGAGGAGTCTAGCCAGCTGGGCCTTTAAAGCACCAAAGCTGGCTAGCTCCTCCGCCGTGGCTGAGTCCAGCCTGGCATTTAATTCATTTAATTTATTAGTTAACCTTACCTTTTCTATTCTATCACACCAATTTTTATACTTACCGAAACTTACCGCCATACTTTTAATTTTCTGTTTAATCCAGACCCACCTGTCTAACACACCCTCCTCATCATCACATAAAAACACACAATATCTGAGAAATTTGCTCAACTTACCTCTGAACTTGGCGTCTTGGAGGAGGCTGGCGTTTAAACACCACACGCCCCCCCCCTCTGACGTCGCCGGGCCCGGAGAAGTCCGCCCGGACAAACAGGTGGTCGCTCACGGCGCATGGCACGTGAGCGACCTGCCTGATGTGTCCGAGCGCCTCCCCCGTGGCCAGGACCAGGTCGATCCGGGACCATTTTGTCTGCCCCTGCACTACCTGGACCCTACTATATTCTCTTTTCCCCGGGTTAAGAGCTCTATATACATCGACTATATTATTATTACTCAAAAAATCTGCAAATACAAATCGGCTGTCATCCCCTTTAAGTTTTTCCCTCCCACCCACATCTTCCAATGCTTGAATTAAATTAAAATCCCCAACTATTAAAAGTCGTGACAGGAGTGGGAAATGAACCGGTTATGGAGATTTGGCCAGATTTTCCCCGCGTCCTCGCCGGGGAAGAGCCCCCTCCAAGCTGCCTCGGAGGAAGGCCGCCTCCCCAGCTCGGACGCGAGGATGCTGTAAATAAGTTTAGTTGTAAGTTGTGACAGTGGTGTGGTTTTACCGGGGAGGCACAGGAAGAAGTCCAGCCGGGGCGCTTGCACCGGCCCCCTCTCCTTCAGAGCCCTCCTCCAGGACTCTGGCATGACACTATCTAGCCTGACACCTGTGACTCTAACGTGCCCGGGCCTAAAACTAACCCTCCCGGCCCTCAACTTAGCAATTACTTTGTCCAGATCAAAATAACCCTCCCCGTCGACCACCTCGCCTACCCTCGTGACCCCCGCTGCCCTCAGTGGAGCGCAGGACAGCGGCCTTCCCCCGTGCTGGAGGAATGGAGTCTGCAGGATAGGTAGCAGCGCGACACTGCTCCTATTCACCTCCGTAGGCTTGAGGCGGGGCAGCAACTTGCCCCAGGCCTCTAGCACCTCCCGGTAGAAGGGCGGCAGCCCGCCGAAGGCCGTTCTGGGAGGGAGAGTGCACAGGTTGTACACATCCCCCTCGCCGTACTGAGCCAGACAGCCGGCCATCGCCCCCTCCCAAGGGTACTGCCTGTCCGGATCCAAAAATTTCCTAACGATTTTAACCCTTAGTGCATCTCTTTTGGCACTGATGTCAATTAGTCCTAAACCCCCCTCCCGTTTATTACTAATTAACACCTGTCGAGCGATCGAATTTCCCTTTCCCCTCCACAGGAATGAGGAGAATGCGTCGTTCAACGCTTTTAGTGCCCACTGTGGCAGCTCGCAGGTTCCCAAAACATGCAATAGAGCGGAGGCTACTAGAGCGTTCCACACTACTACCTTTCCTCTCAGACTCAGGCCACGGGACCTCCACCTGTTAACAACATGTGTCACCTTACTAATAACCATATCCCAATTTAGCTTAGTGATCCTATCCCCACCTATGCCCACATGAACTCCTAACACTTTTAAACTGGTCCCTACTTGATTAAAACCCCACTTATTAACATCCCCCCTCCCCACCGCTAACAAATTAGTTTTATTTATGTTTAATTTCGCCCCAGAGGCCTCCTCATAATTCCTTACATGTTCAATGAAAACATCGACCTCCCGTGGCGCCGAGGCGAGGAAGGTGACGTCATCCGCAAAGGGGACGACGACCACCCTCCCCGACCCTGGCGCCACGGGCAGCCCAAGCAGGCAGCCGTCCTTCTCCACCGCCGCCACCAGGGCCTCCATGCACAATGAAAATAATAGTGGAGACAGGGGACACCCCTGCCTCACTGACCTTTCTATGTTAAAAAACCTACTTACCTACTTACCCTACTTACCCTCCCATTTATCTGAGCGCGCCCCTGTGTACAATAATTTTAACATGTTCAATAAACCCTGCCCAAAACCCACCCCCTCCACCACCCTCCACAGAAAATCGTGCTCCACTCTATCGAATGCTTTTTCCAAGTCCAGACTTAACAAAAACCCTCCCTCCCTCTCCAGGTTGCTGACCGCCCCCCTGACCGCCAGGATGGAGTCAGCTATATCCCTACCGGGGATGCCGTACGCCTGTAGGCTGGTAACGGCATCCCCGGCCACCTCCTTTATTCTATTAGTGAGTATTTTTGCGTATATTTTATAGTCAGTATTTCGGTCTATAATTTTTAATATCATTTCTGTCTCCTTTCTTAAACAAAAGCGTGATCAGACCATCATTGAACCCCCTTGGGGTTCTCCGGCTGATTATCATCTCATTGAATAATTGACTTAATAAGGGTCCTATATAATCTATGTTCTGTTTATAAAACTCTGCAGTTAGACCATCAGCGCCGGGGCTCCTCCCCCCGGAGAGACCGGACACCGCCTGGATGACTTCATCCGGCGTGGCCGGCCCCTCCAGAGAGAGGGCATCCCCGACGCTGATCCTGCCTTTTAAGTTTTTTAATAACTCCTCCCCCCTCCCCCTATCTACTCCCTCCCTCTTAAATAAAGATGTGTAAAAATCAATCCCTACCTGTTCTACCCCATCCCCATCAGTTAAAACCTTACCTGTATTATCTTTAAGTGCACTGATTACCTGTCTCTGCTGTTTTTGCCGCTCCAGCCCGAGGAAGAAAGCGGTGTACTTCTCTCCCTCGAGCTGGTCCCGGACTCTGGCCCTGATGGCCGCCGCGGCACATTGTTTTTGGAGGAGTCTAGCCAGCTGGGCCTTTAAAGCACCAAAGCTGGCTAGCTCCTCCGCCGTGGCTGAGTCCAGCCTGGCATTTAATTCATTTAATTTATTAGTTAACCTTACCTTTTCTATTCTGTCACACCAATTTTTATACTTACCGTAACTTACCGCCATACTTTTAATCTTCTGTTTAATCCAGACCCACCTGTCTAACACACCCTCCTCATCATCACATAAAAACACACAATACCTGAGAAATTTGCTCAATTTACCTCTGAACTTGGCGTCTTGGAGGAGGCTGGCATTTAAACACCACACGCCCCCCCCTCTGACGTCGCCGGGCCCGGAGAAGTCCGCCCGGACAAACAGGTGGTCGCTCACGGCGCATGGCACGTGAGCGACCTGCCTGATGTGTCCGAGCGCCTCCCCCGTGGCCAGGACAAGGTCGATCCGGGACCTCTTTGTCTGCCCCTGCACTACCTGGACCCTGCTATACTCCCTCTTACCTGGGTTTAAAGCCCTGTATACATCCACTATATTATTACTACTCAAAAAATCTGCAAAAACATACCGACTATCATCCCCTTTAAGTTTCTCCCTCCCACCCACATCTTCCAAAGACTGGATTAAATTAAAGTCCCCAACAATTAAAGTGTTGGGGACCACCCATGCCCCGAGGCTTGTAAACAAGCCTTTACGGCCCTGCTCCGTGTTGGGAGCATAAATGTTTATTAGCCTCCCCTCCCACCTACTAGTTTTAATATCTAATATTATTACTCTCCCTTCATTATCAGAATGTACATGCACCCAATCCCCCCCGACCGCCTCCCCCAGCAGCACGGCAACCCCTCCGGAGGTACCACCTCCGTTGTTGTATGCCGTGCTGCCTGGCCAGACCCTCCTTACCCTCTGGGCCTGCTGCTCGGTCCACCAGGTCTCCTGCAGGCACAAAATGGAGTCTCTCCCCACCTCCAACAGGACCGCCCGGAGCTTCCCCTCCGTGCGGAGCCCTCGAGCGTTGAGTGACACCAGAGAGGCCATGATGTCATGGGAGGAGAAGGAGGATCAGCGCGGCGTGCATTTACTGTTTCTTTCTTTTATTTCTATTTTTCCGGCCCTTACCTGGCCTGGCATCTACAAAGTCCAGCTCTGAGTCTGAGCTGGCCCCGACATTGAATCGTGGGACGACAGGGACCCCTCCCTGCCGTCCCACAGCCAGCGGGGCGGCGCGTGCCGTACCCACGTCACCCAGCGGCTGCCCAGAGGGAAGGTCCCGGAGCTCTCCAGCTCCAGCACCTCCCCCCCCTGGCTGTCCTGAAGGAAGGTCCTGGGACTCCCCAGCCCCAGAACCTCCCTCCCTAGACCGTCCTGGAAAGGGGCCCTGGGCCTCTCCAGCCCCAGGTCCCCCCTCCGACCGCCTGGCCTCGAGGTCCCCCAGAAACTCATCCAGGCTAGACCCCAACAGGTCTACCTGGCCCTTGGCCTCTAGGGTCCTCTTCTGGTGTGGGGGCCCGGCCCGGGCTAGGTCGGCCTTCACGGCTACACCCGCCCGGTCGCTCCGCCCCTGCTGGCCCACCTGCAGGCGTTGTCGGGGTCCAGCTCCGGCTGGGTCAGCCATCCCAGCCACACCCGCCTCCGTCACCATGGCCTCCTCCTCGCTCTCCCCGAGGAGCGAGACCAGCTCCGCTGAGGAGCCCTCAGATTCTCCCTCACCTTCTCCTCCCTCATCCTCCGCCGAATCACTGCCTCCGCCGCAAGTGCAGCTCGACAGCCCGTTTCTGCACACCACGCAGAGCTCCTTCTCCTCCCTAGCCTTCCCTGCCACACACTCCCTGGCATAATGGCCTTGGACTCCGCACTTATGGCAGGAGAAGTCCGGGCAGTCCCGCAGGATATGTCCGGGCTGCAGGCACATCCTGCAGACCCGGACCTGCTTGTCATGAATGACGCGGAAGTATTCTGGTCCTAAAGCTGTCTCGAACCGGGCCGAATAGGGGAGAGACTGAATTTTGTCGGTGAACTTAACTTTAAGGAACCTGGTGCCGTCAGCGACCCGGGTCCCTGGCCACATTCTCCTTCTGATGGGGGAGGCGGCCCCCACCCCCCAATTAGCCAACTTTGCGAGAATTTCCTCATCTGAAATATAGGCTGGTAGGTTTAAGAAGGACACCACCAACTCATCGTTACACAATTCTTTACCTAGAACTGTAGTGTTATTGATTTTGAATCCATCCAACAATCTTTCCTTACCTTTTATGTGTGTCATGGTTATTTCAAATGTCCTCTGTCCCGTCGCCCTGCAGGCCACCAGACCACCACACAGCCCCCTTACCGCTCTCATTAGTTCCATTACAGAAACCTCCTCGGACCCCTGCAGCTCCAGCACAACGGTGAGCTCTTTTTGGAAAGATACCGGGGCTTCAGGCTCACGAGGCGCCGCGGGCTGAGCCGCCGCCTCCTGAGCCTTGTTCCCCGGCTGCTCCGCCGCCGCCGCCGCCGCAGCAGCCTTCCCCTCTCTCTCCGCCAGCAAAGCCGCCGCCCGGATCAGAGGGACAGGACCAGCAACGCCGGATCCACCTTCCCTCCCGACCACCGCAGCCCCCGCAGCCGCCGCCGCCCTGGTCGGAGGAGCAGGACCGGCAGCGCCGAGTCCACCTCCCCTCCCTACCACCGCAGCCGCCGCCGCTGGCTTCGCTCCGCCTCCGGCCGGCACCGGGACTCGACCCGGCCCAATTGCGGCTCGCCCCGCCGCCTGGTTAGCGGCGAGACTCGCCGCCTTCCCTCCGCCCGAACCGGACTTCCCCGGCGCCCGGGACCCCCCGGACCCAGAGCCCGGCTTCGGCGCGTCTGGCGGCCGCATGGCAGACGCCAGACGCGGATCACTTCCGCCCTTCCGACCACCACCGCCGGCCGGGGACTTCCCGGCTGCGGTGGACTGGTTCCGCTTGGGAACCAGCTTCCATTCACCCTCACTTTCATTCATTCCCACACTCTCATTCACCACACAATCACTACTCACCGACTCAATTTCCTGATCCAACTCACCTTCTTCATTAATTCTCAAATCATACCTACCTTTATTATTTTCTTTCCCCCTCTGCAGACCCTGAACCGGGTCTACAGCGGGGGAAGCGGGCTCAGCGGTCTCCAAAACACTAAACTTGTTCATGGTCAATTTCCGTTCCTGAAGTCAAAACTTGGTAAGTCCGTCCGTGTATTTTAATGAAACTGAACAAAGGTACCTCCCCCGACCAGTGTTCACACTGCCGGGGGGGAAATCACTTATTAATCAAAAAGGAAAATACACAGAAAAATAAAAAAGTCAATATGATTAAAGATTAACTAAAGAAGAAAGAACTAGAACTGAAAATGAGGTCTGTGAGCCTCTAAGTCACAATCAAATCCAAATCAAACAATTCACAAACGCTCTCAGTCACTCTCCTGCTCACTCTCTCCTCCAACACACCTGCAGCTAACGACCACTCTCCTTCGCGCATGCGTGCTCAGGGTAGTATGGCCGTAAGGCACAAGGAGGCTGGCAAAAAGCCTCTTTATGGCTGATGATCAGCAGTTGCACAGGATAAAAGCAGGGAAAGCCATGAAAAGCTTACAGCACCTGGTATTCCCAGGCGGTCTCCCATCCAAGTACTAACCAGGCCCGACCCTGCTTAGCTTCCGAGATCTGGCGTGCTCAGGGTAGTATGGCCGTAAGCTGAAAAGAGGTTGACAAAAAGCCTCTTTATGGCTGATGATCAGCAGTTGCAAAGGATAAAAGCAGGGAAAGCCATGAAAAAGCTTACAGCACCTGGTATTCCCAGGCGGTCTCCCATCCAAGTACTAACCAGGCCCGACCCTGCTTAGCTTCCGAGATCGGACGAGATCGGGCGTGCTCAGGGTAGTATGGCCGTAAGCCACAAGGAGGCTGGCAAAAAGCCTCTTTATGGCTGATGATCAGCAGTTGCACAGGATAAAAGCAGGGAAAGCCATGAAAAAGCTTACAGCACCTGGTATTCCCAGGCGGTCTCCCATCCAAGTACTAACCAGGCCCGACCCTGCTTAGCTTCCGAGATCGGACGAGATCGGGCGTGCTTTTTTTTTATCTTTTATTATGAAAATATTCTCTTACAGGTTAAAAATACATACAACATACAATTGACAGGACAATGAAACTGAAAATGAAACCAAACTGGAAATAAACAGAACTGGAAATAAAACAAACTGGAAACAATCAAAACCGGAAGTAAAACAAACTGGAAACAATCAAAACTGGAAATAAATCTAACTGGAAATGAATCAAACTGGAAAGGAATGTAAACTTAAACAGAAAGTAAACTAGAAATGAATGTAAACTGAAAATGAGCAAAACTAAAAAGCAAACTGAAAAGAGAAACCAAACCACTGACACAGACAATACACTTAACACATATATATATATTTTTCAATCAAATTATACACTCAAATAATACAACCAAAATCACCCAACTTAATCAAAAATGAATCAACACAACAACTTAATCAAAACAGAAACATAAATCACCCAACTCATTAATAACACAAAAAGAACTGCCCTCCAACAGTGAGTCCAGTTTCTTACTTTGTGCCAGTGACCTGAAATGTGTGCGCGTTATTGTTTTCCATATTCGTGTGACTGAGGTGTGCTTGTGCTCGTGCAATGAAATGTTTCTCCTGGTCCATGTGGCCTGCCTTGCCAGTGACAGTAGTGTATTGATGAGTGTGTGCTTGTGCGTGAGTCCGAATAACAGAGTCCAGGGTGTGAGTGTGCTGAGTGTGTACTGACAATGTGCTCTCAAAACATCAAACAAAAACCCCTGAAAAGAAACCAGTTCAGTGCACTGTACAAATAGATGCATGTCAGTTTCATCCCCTAACTCACAAACTGCGCAGGTCCTGGAGAAAAGCTCTCTGTGGACCTGGTGCAGGACGACCCCGGTGTACACCCTCCTGTGCCTGATTCGGAAGTCCAGGTCATGACAGCTGTGGGGAATGTGCGGGATGTGTATGTTGTTCCAGATAGATCCCACGTCCGAGCCGGGGAAGAGCCCCCTCCAAGCTGCCTCGGAGGAAGGCCGCCTCCCCAGCCCGGACGCGAGGAGCCTGTAAAAAGTCTTAGTGACAACTGCTGTGATTGGTGTGTCCAGGGTGGGGGTCAGGCACAGGAGGAAACCCAACCGGGGCTCCCGCACCGGCCCGATGGTGCAGAGAGCTCTCCTCCAGGACGCTGGCAGGGCCCTGTCTACTCTAGCACCGGTGCTTCTAATGTGCCCCGGCCTAAAGCTAATCCCTCCCTCTCTCAGTGAATCAGTGGCTCTTCGAAAGTCGAAGAGCCCCCTCCCATCGATCACCTGACCTATCCTCGTGACCCCCGCCGCCTGCAATGGAGCGCAGGACAGCGCCTTTCCCCCGTGCTGGAGGAAAGGAGTCTGGAGGAAAGGCATGAGAGCGATACTGCTTCTGTTCACCTCCGCAGGCTTGAGGCGGGGCAGCAACTTGCCCCACGCCTCTAGCACTTCCCGGAAGAACGGCGGCAGCCGACTGAAGGCCGTTCTGGGAGGGAGCGTGCACAAATTGTACACGTCCCCCTCACCGTACTGAGCCAAGCAGCCAGCCATCGCGCCCTCCCAGGGGTACTGCCTGGCCGGATAGAGAAATTTCCTAACAAATTTGAGCCTGAGTGCGTCTCTTTTTGCACAGATGTCAATCAATCCTAAACCCCCCTCCCGCTTATTACAGATTAACACCTGTCGAGCGATCGAATTTGCCCTCCCTCTCCAGAGGAATGTGGAGAGGGTGTCCTGCAGGACTTTTAGCGCCCACTGTGGCAGCTCGCAGGTCCCCAAAACATGCACTAGAGCAGAGGTTACTAAAGCGTTCCACATTATGACTTTCCCTCTCAGGCTGAGACCACGTGGCCGCCACCTGTTAACAATATGCTTCACCCGACTAATAACCATGTCCCAATTACTCCCGGTGGCCCTATCGCCGCCTATGCCCACATGAATTCCTAATAACTTGACCTGATCTGTAACTATATTAAACCCCCACTTACCTACCCCCTCCCTACTTACTGTCAACAAACTAGTTTTGTTTTTATTTAATTTGGCGCCCGAGGCTGCCTCAAAGGCTTTTATATGCTCCATGGCATAATCTATTTGCTCCGGCGCCGAGGCCAGGATGGTCACGTCGTCTGCAAACGGGACGACAGTGACCCTCCTCAGCCCCGGCGCCACAGGCAGTCCCGGCATGCGGCCGTCAGTTGCGACAGCGGCTACCAGGAACTCGATTACAAATGAAAACAAAAGAGGCGAAAGGGGGCACCCCTGCCACACTGATCTCTGTATATTGAAAAAATTACTTAACCTACCATTTATTTTTAATCGAGACTTGGCTCCGCTGTACAGGAGTCTCACCAGTCTGATTATTGTTGGCCCGAAGCCCATGGCCTCCAGGGTGCCGAAGAGAAAGCCATGACTTACTCTGTCGAAAGCTTTCTCCAATTCCAGGTTCAGGAGGAGGCCTCTACCAGCCTCCTCCATCCCCTGGACTGCCCCCTTTAAAACAAAAACTGAATCAGCTATATCTCGGCCGGGGACGCCGTAAGCCTGAAGGCTGCTCACGACGTCCCCGGCCACCTCCTTCACTCTGTTAGTTATTATTTTTGCTAATATTTTATAATCAACATTTAATAGACTAATCGGCCTATAGTTCTTTGTCTGATTTCTCACCTTTTTTAAAGAGCAGGGAGATTACTCCCGCCGAAAATCCCCCCGGGGTTTCCCCCTCTTCCAACATCTCGTTAAACAACTGAGTTAATAACGGAACACAAAAAGTTTTAAATACAATATAGAATTCGGAGGTTGGCCCGTCCTCCCCTGGGCTCTTCCCCCTCACCAGCCCGTCTACGGCCCTGGCGACCTCCTCCTCACTAATCCCCCCCTCCAGTGTGTGTGCAGTGTGTGTGTCTAACCTACCTCTGATGTAATTTAAAAGCTTACCTGTGCAGGCCTCATCGGCCGCTTCCTCTTTAAAGAGGTTTTCATAGAACTCGACGGCCACGGCTTCAACCTCATCTTGATTACTCACTATCTTACCTGTTTTGTTGTTTAGCTGCATAATCAGCTGTTTTTCCTGCTTCTGTTTTTCTAAACCTAAAAAATATGCTGAATACTTCTCACCGTGTAATAAATCATTGACTTTAGCTCTTAACGCCGCGGCGGCACATTTGGCGCCGTGCAGCGTGGCCAGCTTCGCCTTTGCGGCCTCCAAGCTGGCCAATTGAGCTGCCGTGGCCGTGTCTATGTGTTTCAATATGTGTGTGTCTTACCTCTTCTAATGTACTCAACCACTTTTTGTGTTTTCCATAATTTATAGCTAATTTCTTAAACCTTACCTTGAAGCCCTCCCACCTCCCCAACAGCCCCACATCATCATCACACTCATCAATACAGTATAACAACATATTTTCCATTTTTCTTTTAAAAGCCCGGTCCTCCAACAGACTGGAGTTCAGAACCCACAAGCCGCCGCCCCGGACCTGCCCCGGCCCCGAGAAGTCGCAGCGGAGGGTAGAGGTGGTCGCTCCACGGGCAAGCCCCGTGTGCGACCCCTCTGATCCTCCCCAGCAACCCCCCGGAGGCCAGGAGCAGGTCAATGCGTGAGCGGCAGTTGCGGCCCCGAACTGTCTGGACCCGGCTGTACTCTTTTTTACCTGGATGCAAAACCCTAAACACATCAATTAAATCGCAGTTAACACACATATCTGCAAAAACAAACCTACTCACATCACTTTTCAATTTATCCCGCCCCCCCACGTCATCCAGGCTCTGGATGACGTTGAAGTCACCTACCATAATGGTAGTCGGCGTGACCCACTGCTGCAGACTTTGAAAAAGCGCCTTTCTTTTCATTTCATCATTATGTGCGTAGACATTTATTAATCTGCCGGCCCATGCATCACAGACAACATCCAAAATAATGACCCTACCTTCCCCGTCCCTGTACACCTCATTCCATGTAGCCCCAGCCGCCTCCCCGAACAGCACAGCCACCCCGCCGGAGGTAATTTCTCCATTGTTGTTGGCTGTGCTGCCCTTCCACCACCCTCCCACCCGTTCTGCCACGCGCCGATCCCACCAGGTTTCTTGAAGACAAATGATATTGTTTCTGCCGATTTTGCTAAGGATGGCCTGGGTTTTAGCCCACGAGCGTAGCCCTCGGGCGTTAAGTGAGAAAAGGGAGGCCATCTAGACTACTGGGAGGACATACAGTTAGTTATTAGTTTTCCGTTTTTTATTTTTCCGGCTCGACCTGACCTGTTTAACAAGTTCGAGGTCCATGTCTGTGTCTGAGCTGGCTCCGAGCGGCGTCTGAGGGACGACAGGGACCCCTCCCTGCCATCCCTCTGACAGCGGACCCTCACTGGCCGGCCCCCCCGCGTTCGGCAGCGCTTGGCCCGAGGGCAGTTTGTCGTCCTCACCAGGACCGGCGCCGCCCTCAGCCTGCCCACCAACGGCTACTGCATTCAGGCTGTCCAGGCTGGAGCCGATAAACTCCATCTGATCAAATCCCCTGCATCCCGCAACGCTGTCAGGGAGCCCAGCCCGGGCTGAGTCAGCCCTCACGGCCACACCTGCCCCCCTGCTCAGGTCCTGCTGTCTGCTGTCCGCCCGCCCATGAAGTCCAGCCCCGGCTAGGTCAGCGCTTATGGCCACACCCGCCCTGTCGACCTCCTGCTCCATCTCCTCCTCACTGTCCATACTGCTGCTGCTGTCCTCCCCCTCCTCTGAGATAAGCTCAGCTGAGGAGCCCCCCTCCTCCTCCCCCTCAACCTCCACCTCCTCCTCCACCTCCTCCTCTCTGCAGGAGCACTGCGCCTTAATTTTATTACACCCATCACATTTTTCCCCCTCTTGCCCCCCCTTGGCCCCACATTCCCACACATAATGCCCCTGGACCACACAATTATGACAGAAAAAGTCCGGACACTCCCTTAAAATGTGGCCCGGCTGCAGGCACATCCGACACACTTTTACCTGCCTATCATGTATTACTCTGAAGTACTCGGGCCCCAGAGCTGTTTCAAATCGCGCCGAGTACGGCAGACTTTGAATTTTGTCAGTAAATTTCACTTTCAAAAACCTGGTGCCATCGGCGACGTTGGTCCCCGGCCACATTCGTCTCCTGATCGGGGAGGCGGCTCCCACCCCCCAGCTTTGTAACTTCCCTAAAATCTCCTCGTCTGTGATGTAGGCCGGCAGATTTAGAAATGACACGACCAACTCGTCGTTGCATAATCCCTTAGCCATTACTGTGGTTTCTCCAATTTTAAAACCGTCCAGTACCCTTTCCTTACCTTTAATATGAGTTAAAGTCACCTCATAAGTGCGATGGCCCGTGGCCCTACACGCCACCAGGCCACCACACAAACTCCTCACCGCCCTCATGAGTTCCATTGCCGAGACCGGCCCCGAGGGTCCCGCTCGTCCCGCCGAACTGGCCGCCGGTCCTCCTCGTCCCGCCGCGTTCATGGCCGCCGCCATCATGCTCACTCGTCCCGCCGTGCTGGCCGAGCTGGGCGCCGCCATTGCCGGCTTCGCCGCCGCCTCAGCTATATCCCGGCCGGGGACGCCGTAAGCCTGAAGGCGGTGGCGGGGCCGACGACCCGCTCCGTCCCGCCGCATTGCTCGCGGCCGTCGCTGCTCCCGGTCCCGCCGCTCCTGGCCCTCCCGAACCAGCTCGAGCCGCCGCGGACCCCGCAGCTCTGGCGTCTCCCAGCCTCGTGCTGCCCGTCGCACCGCGTGACGTCACGGCCGCCGCGACAGCCGAGCCCGACGCCAGCCCTGCTGCTGGCTCCCTCCTCGTGTCTGGCCGCATGGCGGGCGCCATACGGTTTCTCCCCTGCACCAGTTTCCAATCACTCTCATTCACACACTCATTCTCACTCACTGACTCGATTTCATTAATAATCTTACCTGTTTTGTCCATTCTCATATCATACAAACCTCTAGTTTCATCTCTCCTCTGTGCGCCCTTTACAGGGCCCACAGAGGAGAGAGCGGGTGCATCCGGTACCAAAAACTCTTTAGATTTAATCATGGTCAATTTTCCCTGTCCTTTTAGCTTCCGAGATCGGGCGTGCTCAGGGTAGTATGGCCGTAAGCTGAAAAGAGGTTGACAAAAAGCCTCTTTATGGCTGATGATCAGCAGTTGCACAGGATAAAAGCAGGGAAAGCCATGAAAAAGCTTACAGCACCTGGTATTCCCAGGCGGTCTCCCATCCAAGTACTAACCAGGCCCGACCCTGCTTAGCTTCCGAGATCGGACGAGATCGGGCGTGCTCAGGGTAGTATGGCCGTAAGCTGAAAAGAGGTTGACAAAAAGCCTCTTTATGGCTGATGATCAGCAGTTGCACAGGATAAAAGCAGGGAAAGCCATGAAAAAGCTTACAGCACCTGGTATTCCCAGGCGGTCTCCCATCCAAGTACTAACCAGGCCCGACCCTGCTTAGCTTCCGAGATCGGACGAGATCGGGCGTGCTCAGGGTAGTATGGCCTTTTAATTATCAGAAAAAACACTTTATGGCTGATGATCAGCAGTTGCACAGGATAAAAGCAGGGAAAGCCATGAAAAAGCTTAAGCACCTGGTATTCCCAGGCGGTCTAATCCAATATAAAACACATAACATGTAACAACTTACCGTCATGCTCAGGGTTATGGATTTAAGCCACAAGGATCAAAAAGCCCTTTATGGCTGATGATCAGCAGTTGCACAGGATAAAAGCAGGGAAAGCCATGAAAAAGCTTACAGCACCTGGTATTCCCAGGCGGTCTCCCATCCAAGTACTAACCAGGCCCGACCCTGCTTAGCTTCCGAGATCGGACGAGATCGGGCGTGCTCAGGGTAGTATGGCCGTAAGCCACAAGGAGGCTGGCAAAAAGCCTCTTTATGGCTGATGATCAGCAGTTGCACAGGATAAAAGCAGGGAAAGCCATGAAAAAGCTTACAGCACCTGGTATTCCCAGGCGGTCTCCCATCCAAGTACTAACCAGGCCCGACCCTGCTTAGCTTCCGAGATCGGACGAGATCGGGCGTGCTCAGGGTTTAAAGCCCTAAATACATCCACTAAGTTGTTATTGCTTAAGAAATCTGGCATGAAAAATACATACCTGCTTCATCCCCTGATGATCCCAGCACATGCTCCAGGATGAAGCCTCTTTATGGCTGATGATAGGGATTAAAGCCATGAAAAAGCTTACAGCACCTGGTATTCCCAGGCGGTCTCCCATCCAAGTACTAACCAGGCCCGACCCTGCTTAGCTTCCGAGATCGGACGAGATCGGGCGTGCTCAGGGTAGTATGGCCGTAAGCCACAAGGAGGCTGGCAAAAAGCCTCTTTATGGCTGATGATCAGCAGTTGCACAGGATAAAAGCAGGGAAAGCCATGAAAAAGCTTACAGCACCTGGTATTCCCAGGCGGTCTCCCATCCAAGTACTAACCAGGCCCGACCCTGCTTAGCTTCCGAGATCGGACGAGATCGGGCGTGCTCAGGGTAGTATGGCCGTAAGCTGAAAAGAGGTTGACAAAAAGCCTCTTTATGGCTGATGATCAGCAGTTGCACAGGATAAAAGCAGGGAAAGCCATGAAAAAGCTTACAGCACCTGGTATTCCCAGGCGGTCTCCCATCCAAGTACTAACCAGGCCCGACCCTGCTTAGCTTCCGAGATCGGACGAGATCGGGCGTGCTCAGGGTAGTATGGCCGTAAGCTGAAAAGAGGTTGACAAAAAGCCTCTTTATGGCTGATGATCAGCAGTTGCACAGGATAAAAGCAGGGAAAGCCATGAAAAAGCTTACAGCACCTGGTATTCCCAGGCGGTCTCCCATCCAAGTACTAACCAGGCCCGACCCTGCTTAGCTTCCGAGATCGGACGAGATCGGGCGTGCTCAGGGTAGTATGGCCGTAAGCCACAAGGAGGCTGGCAAAAAGCCTCTTTATGGCTGATGATCAGCAGTTGCACAGGATAAAAGCAGGGAAAGCCATGAAAAAGCTTACAGCACCTGGTATTCCCAGGCGGTCTCCCATCCAAGTACTAACCAGGCCCGACCCTGCTTAGCTTCCGAGATCGGACGAGATCGGGCGTGCTCAGGGTAGTATGGCCGTAAGCCACAAGGAGGCTGGCAAAAAGCCTCTTTATGGCTGATGATCAGCAGTTGCACAGGATAAAAGCAGGGAAAGCCATGAAAAAGCTTACAGCACCTGGTATTCCCAGGCGGTCTCCCATCCAAGTACTAACCAGGCCCGACCCTGCTTAGCTTCCGAGATCGGACGAGATCGGGCGTGCTCAGGGTAGTATGGCCGTAAGCTGAAAAGAGGTTGACAAAAAGCCTCTTTATGGCTGATGATCAGCAGTTGCACAGGATAAAAGCAGGGAAAGCCATGAAAAAGCTTACAGCACCTGGTATTCCCAGGCGGTCTCCCATCCAAGTACTAACCAGGCCCGACCCTGCTTAGCTTCCGAGATCGGACGAGATCGGGCGTGCTCAGGGTAGTATGGCCGTAAGCCACAAGGAGGCTGGCAAAAAGCCTCTTTATGGCTGATGATCAGCAGTTGCACAGGATAAAAGCAGGGAAAGCCATGAAAAAGCTTACAGCACCTGGTATTCCCAGGCGGTCTCCCATCCAAGTACTAACCAGGCCCGACCCTGCTTAGCTTCCGAGATCGGACGTGCTCAGGGTAGTATGGCCGTAAGCCACAAGGAGGCTGGCAAAAAGCCTCTTTATGGCTGATGATCAGCAGTTGCACAGGATAAAAGCAGGGAAAGCCATGAAAAAGCTTACAGCACCTGGTATTCCCAGGCGGTCTCCCATCCAAGTACTAACCAGGCCCGACCCTGCTTAGCTTCCGAGATCGGACGAGATCGGGCGTGCTCAGGGTAGTATGGCCGTAAGCCACAAGGAGGCTGGCAAAAAGCCTCTTTATGGCTGATGATCAGCAGTTGCACAGGATAAAAGCAGGGAAAGCCATGAAAAAGCTTACAGCACCTGGTATTCCCAGGCGGTCTCCCATCCAAGTACTAACCAGGCCCGACCCTGCTTAGCTTCCGAGATCGGACGAGATCGGGCGTGCTCAGGGTAGTATGGCCGTAAGCTGAAAAGAGGTTGACAAAAAGCCTCTTTATGGCTGATGATCAGCAGTTGCACAGGATAAAAGCAGGGAAAGCTTACAGCACCTGGTATTCCCAGGCGGTCTCCCATCCAAGTACTAACCAGGCCCGACCCTGCTTAGCTTCCGAGATCGGACGAGATCGGGCGTGCTCAGGGTAGTATGGCCGTAAGCCTCAATGAGGCTGGCAAAAAGCCTCTTTATGGCTGATGATCAGCAGTTGCACAGGATAAAAGCAGGGAAAGCCATGAAAAAGCTTACAGCACCTGGTATTCCCAGGCGGTCTCCCATCCAAGTACTAACCAGGCCCGACCCTGCTTAGCTTCCGAGATCGGACGAGATCGGGCGTGCTCAGGGTAGTATGGCCGTAAGCTGAAAAAGGAGGCTTGCAAAAAGCCTCTTTATGGCTGATGATCAGCAGTTGCACAGGATAAAAGCAGGGAAAGCCATGAAAAAGCTTACAGCACCTGGTATTCCCAGGCGGTCTCCCATCCAAGTACTAACCAGGCCCGACCCTGCTTAGCTTCCGAGATCGGACGAGATCGGGCGTGCTCAGGGTAGTATGGCCGTAAGCCAAAGGCTGGCAAAAAGCCTCTTTATGGCTGATGATCAGCAGTTGCACAGGATAAAAGCAGGGAAAGTACAGCTATTCCCAGGCGGTCTCCCATCCACGCCCGACCCTGCTTAGCTTCCGAGATCGGACGGTAGGATCGGGCGTGCTGGAAAGCCTCTTTAGGGTAGTATGGCACGTGACAGGCGGTCTCCCATCCAGGCCCGACCCTGCTTTTCCGAGATCGGACGAGATGGCTGATGATCAGCAGTTGCAAAAACATGGCTGATGATCAGCAGTTGCACAGGATAAAAGCAGGGAAAGCCATGAAAAAGCTTACAGCACCTGGTATTCCCAGGCGGTCTCCCATCCAAGTACTAACCAGGCCCGACCCTGCTTAGCTTCCGAGATCGGACGAGATCGGGCGTGCTCAGGGTAGTATGGCCGTAAGCGGAAAGGAGGGTGGCAAAAAGCCTCTTTATGGCTGATGATCAGCAGTTGCACAGGATAAAAGCAGGGAAAGCCATGAAAAAGCTTACAGCACCTGGTATTCCCAGGCGGTCTCCCATCCAAGTACTAACCAGGCCCGACCCTGCTTAGCTTCCGAGATCGGACGAGATCGGGCGTGCTCAGGGTAGTATGGCCGTAAGCCACAAGGAGGCTGGCAAAAAGCCTCTTTATGGCTGATGATCAGCAGTTGCACAGGATAAAAGCAGGGAAAGCCATGAAAAAGCTTACAGCACCTGGTATTCCCAGGCGGTCTCCCATCCAAGTACTAACCAGGCCCGACTGCTTAGCTTCCGAGATCGGACGAGATCGGGCGTGCTCAGGGTAGTATGGCCGTAAGCTGAAAAGAGGTTGACAAAAAGCCTCTTTATGGCTGATGATCAGCAGTTGCACAGGATAAAAGCAGGGAAAGCCATGAAAAAGCTTACAGCACCTGGTATTCCCAGGCGGTCTCCCATCCAAGTACTAACCAGGCCCGACCCTGCTTAGCTTCCGAGATCGGACGAGATCGGGCGTGCTCAGGGTAGTATGGCCGTAAGCTGAAAAGAGGTTGACAAAAAGCCTCTTTATGGCTGATGATCAGCAGTTGCACAGGATAAAAGCAGGGAAAGCCATGAAAAAGCTTACAGCACCTGGTATTCCCAGGCGGTCTCCCATCCAAGTACTAACCAGGCCCGACCCTGCTTAGCTTCCGAGATCGGACGAGATCGGGCGTGCTCAGGGTAGTATGGCCGTAAGCCACAAGGAGGCTGGCAAAAAGCCTCTTTATGGCTGATGATCAGCAGTTGCACAGGATAAAAGCAGGGAAAGCCATGAAAAAGCTTACAGCACCTGGTATTCCCAGGCGGTCTCCCATCCAAGTACTAACCAGGCCCGACCCTGCTTAGCTTCCGAGATCGGACGAGATCGGGCGTGCTCAGGGTAGTATGGCCGTAAGCCACAAGGAGGCTGGCAAAAAGCCTCTTTATGGCTGATGATCAGCAGTTGCACAGGATAAAAGCAGGGAAAGCCATGAAAAAGCTTACAGCACCTGGTATTCCCAGGCGGTCTCCCATCCAAGTACTAACCAGGCCCGACCCTGCTTAGCTTCCGAGATCGGACGAGATCGGGCGTGCTCAGGGTAGTATGGCCGTAAGCTGAAAAGAGGTTGACAAAAAGCCTCTTTATGGCTGATGATCAGCAGTTGCACAGGATAAAAGCAGGGAAAGCCATGAAAAAGCTTACAGCACCTGGTATTCCCAGGCGGTCTCCCATCCAAGTACTAACCAGGCCCGACCCTGCTTTTCTTCCGAGATCGGACGAGATCGGGCGTGCTCAGGGTAGTATGGCCGTAAGCCACAAGGAGGCTGGCAAAAAGCCTCTTTATGGCTGATGATCAGCAGTTGCACAGGATAAAAGCAGGGAAAGCCATGAAAAAGCTTACAGCACCTGGTATTCCCAGGCGGTCTCCCATCCAAGTACTAACCAGGCCCGACCCTGCTTAGCTTCCGAGATCGGACGAGATCGGGCGTGCTCAGGGTAGTATGGCCGTAAGCCACAAGGAGGCTGGCAAAAAGCCTCTTTATGGCTGATGATCAGCAGTTGCACAGGATAAAAGCAGGGAAAGCCATGAAAAAGCTTACAGCACCTGGTATTCCCAGGCGGTCTCCCATCCAAGTACTAACCAGGCCCGACCCTGCTTAGCTTCCGAGATCGGACGAGATCGGGCGTGCTCAGGGTAGTATGGCCGTAAGCCACAAGGAGGCTGGCAAAAAGCCTCTTTATGGCTGATGATCAGCAGTTGCACAGGATAAAAGCAGGGAAAGCCATGAAAAAGCTTACAGCACCTGGTATTCCCAGGCGGTCTCCCATCCAAGTACTAACCAGGCCCGACCCTGCTTAGCTTCCGAGATCGGACGAGATCGGGCGTGCTCAGGGTAGTATGGCCGTAAGCTGAAAAGAGGTTGACAAAAAGCCTCTTTATGGCTGATGATCAGCAGTTGCACAGGATAAAAGCAGGGAAAGCCATGAAAAAGCTTACAGCACCTGGTATTCCCAGGCGGTCTCCCATCCAAGTACTAACCAGGCCCGACCCTGCTTAGCTTCCGAGATCGGACGAGATCGGGCGTGCTCAGGGTAGTATGGCCGTAAGCTGAAAAGAGGTTGACAAAAAGCCTCTTTATGGCTGATGATCAGCAGTTGCACAGGATAAAAGCAGGGAAAGCCATGAAAAAGCTTACAGCACCTGGTATTCCCAGGCGGTCTCCCATCCAAGTACTAACCAGGCCCGACCCTGCTTAGCTTCCGAGATCGGACGGGATCGGGCGTGCTCAGGGTAGTATGGCCGTAAGCTGAAAAGAGGTTGACAAAAAGCCTCTTTATGGCTGATGATCAGCAGTTGCACAGGATAAAAGCAGGGAAAGCCATGAAAAAGCTTACAGCACCTGGTATTCCCAGGCGGTCTCCCATCCAAGTACTAACCAGGCCCGACCCTGCTTAGCTTCCGAGATCGGACGAGATCGGGCGTGCTCAGGGTAGTATGGCCGTAAGCTGAAAAGAGGATGACAAAAAGCCTCTTTATGGCTGATGATCAGCAGTTGCACAGGATAAAAGCAGGGAAAGCCATGAAAAAGCTTACAGCACCTGGTATTCCCAGGCGGTCTCCCATCCAAGTACTAACCAGGCCCGACCCTGCTTAGCTTCCGAGATCGGACGAGATCGGGCGTGCTCAGGGTAGTATGGCCGTAAGCTGAAAAGAGGTTGACAAAAAGCCTCTTTATGGCTGATGATCAGCAGTTGCACAGGATAAAAGCAGGGAAAGCCATGAAAAAGCTTACAGCACCTGGTATTCCCAGGCGGTCTCCCATCCAAGTACTAACCAGGCCCGACCCTGCTTAGCTTCCGAGATCGGACGAGATCGGGCGTGCTCAGGGTAGTATGGCCGTAAGCCACAAGGAGGCTGGCAAAAAGCCTCTTTATGGCTGATGATCAGCAGTTGCACAGGATAAAAGCAGGGAAAGCCATGAAAAAGCTTACAGCACCTGGTATTCCCAGGCGGTCTCCCATCCAAGTACTAACCAGGCCCGACCCTGCTTAGCTTCCGAGATCGGACGAGATCGGGCGTGCTCAGGGTAGTATGGCCGTAAGCCACAAGGAGGCTGGCAAAAAGCCTCTTTATGGCTGATGATCAGCAGTTGCACAGGATAAAAGCAGGGAAAGCCATGAAAAAGCTTACAGCACCTGGTATTCCCAGGCGGTCTCCCATCCAAGTACTAACCAGGCCCGACCCTGCTTAGCTTCCGAGATCGGACGAGATCGGGCGTGCTCAGGGTAGTATGGCCGTAAGCTGAAAAGAGGTTGACAAAAAGCCTCTTTATGGCTGATGATCAGCAGTTGCACAGGATAAAAGCAGGGAAAGCCATGAAAAAGCTTACAGCACCTGGTATTCCCAGGCGGTCTCCCATCCAAGTACTAACCAGGCCCGACCCTGCTTAGCTTCCGAGATCGGACGAGATCGGGCGTGCTCAGGGTAGTATGGCCGTAAGCTGAAAAGAGGTTGACAAAAAGCCTCTTTATGGCTGATGATCAGCAGTTGCACAGGATAAAAGCAGGGAAAGCCATGAAAAAGCTTACAGCACCTGGTATTCCCAGGCGGTCTCCCATCCAAGTACTAACCAGGCCCGACCCTGCTTAGCTTCCGAGATCGGACGAGATCGGGCGTGCTCAGGGTAGTATGGCCGTAAGCTGAAAAGAGGCTGACAAAAAGCCTCTTTATGGCTGATGATCAGCAGTTGCACAGGATAAAAGCAGGGAAAGCCATGAAAAAGCTTACAGCACCTGGTATTCCCAGGCGGTCTCCCATCCAAGTACTAACCAGGCCCGACCCTGCTTAGCTTCCGAGATCGGACGAGATCGGGCGTGCTCAGGGTAGTATGGCCGTAAGCCACAAGGAGGCTGGCAAAAAGCCTCTTTATGGCTGATGATCAGCAGTTGCACAGGATAAAAGCAGGGAAAGCCATGAAAAAGCTTACAGCACCTGGTATTCCCAGGCGGTCTCCCATCCAAGTACTAACCAGGCCCGACCCTGCTTAGCTTCCGAGATCGGACGAGATCGGGCGAGATCGGGCGTGCTCAGGGTAGTATGGCCGTAAGCTGAAAAGAGGTTGACAAAAAGCCTCTTTATGGCTGATGATCAGCAGTTGCACAGGATAAAAGCAGGGAAAGCCATGAAAAAGCTTACAGCACCTGGTATTCCCAGGCGGTCTCCCATCCAAGTACTAACCAGGCCCGACCCTGCTTAGCTTCCGAGATCGGACGAGATCGGGCGTGCTCAGGGTAGTATGGCCGTAAGCCACAAGGAGGCTGGCAAAAAGCCTCTTTATGGCTGATGATCAGCAGTTGCACAGGATAAAAGCAGGGAAAGCCATGAAAAAGCTTACAGCACCTGGTATTCCCAGGCGGTCTCCCATCCAAGTACTAACCAGGCCCGACCCTGCTTAGCTTCCGAGATCGGACGAGATCGGGCGTGCTCAGGGTAGTATGGCCGTAAGCCACAAGGAGGCTGGCAAAAAGCCTCTTTATGGCTGATGATCAGCAGTTGCACAGGATAAAAGCAGGGAAAGCCATGAAAAAGCTTACAGCACCTGGTATTCCCAGGCGGTCTCCCATCCAAGTACTAACCAGGCCCGACCCTGCTTAGCTTCCGAGATCGGACGAGATCGGGCGTGCTCAGGGTAGTATGGCCGTAAGCTGAAAAGAGGTTGACAAAAAGCCTCTTTATGGCTGATGATCAGCAGTTGCACAGGATAAAAGCAGGGAAAGCCATGAAAAAGCTTACAGCACCTGGTATTCCCGGGGTCTCCCATCCAAGTACTAACCAGGCCCGACCCTGCTTAGCTTCCGAGATCGGACGAGATCGGGCGTGCTCAGGGTAGTATGGCCGTAAGCCACAAGGAGGCTGGCAAAAAGCCTCTTTATGGCTGATGATCAGCAGTTGCACAGGATAAAAGCAGGGAAAGCCATGAAAAAGCTTACAGCACCTGGTATTCCCAGGCGGTCTCCCATCCAAGTACTAACCAGGCCCGACCCTGCTTAGCTTCCGAGATCGGACGAGATCGGGCGTGCTCAGGGTAGTATGGCCGTAAGCCACAAGGAGGCTGGCAAAAAGCCTCTTTATGGCTGATGATCAGCAGTTGCACAGGATAAAAGCAGGGAAAGCCATGAAAAAGCTTACAGCACCTGGTATTCCCAGGCGGTCTCCCATCCAAGTACTAACCAGGCCCGACCCTGCTTAGCTTCCGAGATCGGACGAGATCGGGCGTGCTCAGGGTAGTATGGCCGTAAGCCACAAGGAGGCTGGCAAAAAGCCTCTTTATGGCTGATGATCAGCAGTTGCACAGGATAAAAGCAGGGAAAGCCATGAAAAAGCTTACAGCACCTGGTATTCCCAGGCGGTCTCCCATCCAAGTACTAACCAGGCCCGACCCTGCTTAGCTTCCGAGATCGGACGAGATCGGGCGTGCTCAGGGTAGTATGGCCGTAAGCTGAAAAGAGGATGACAAAAAGCCTCTTTATGGCTGATGATCAGCAGTTGCACAGGATAAAAGCAGGGAAAGCCATGAAAAAGCTTACAGCACCTGGTATTCCCAGGCGGTCTCCCATCCAAGTACTAACCAGGCCCGACCCTGCTTAGCTTCCGAGATCGGACGAGATCGGGCGTGCTCAGGGTAGTATGGCCGTAAGCTGAAAAGAGGTTGACAAAAAGCCTCTTTATGGCTGATGATCAGCAGTTGCACAGGATAAAAGCAGGGAAAGCCATGAAAAAGCTTACAGCACCTGGTATTCCCAGGCGGGCTCCCATCCAAGTACTAACCAGGCCCGACCCTGCTTAGCTTCCGAGATCGGACGAGATCGGGCGTGCTCAGGGTAGTATGGCCGTAAGCTGAAAAGAGGTTGTCAAAAAGCCTCTTTATGGCTGATGATCAGCAGTTGCACAGGATAAAAGCAGGGAAAGCCATGAAAAAGCTTACAGCACCTGGTATTCCCAGGCGGTCTCCCATCCAAGTACTAACCAGGCCCGACCCTGCTTAGCTTCCGAGATCGGACGAGATCGGGCGTGCTCAGGGTAGTATGGCCGTAAGCTGAAAAGAGGATGACAAAAAGCCTCTTTATGGCTGATGATCAGCAGTTGCACAGGATAAAAGCAGGGAAAGCCATGAAAAAGCTTACAGCACCTGGTATTCCCAGGCGGTCTCCCATCCAAGTACTAACCAGGCCCGACCCTGCTTAGCTTCCGAGATCGGACGAGATCGGGCGTGCTCAGGGTAGTATGGCCGTAAGCTGAAAAGAGGTTGACAAAAAGCCTCTTTATGGCTGATGATCAGCAGTTGCACAGGATAAAAGCAGGGAAAGCCATGAAAAAGCTTACAGCACCTGGTATTCCCAGGCGGTCTCCCATCCAAGTACTAACCAGGCCCGACCCTGCTTAGCTTCCGAGATCGGACGAGATCGGGCGTGCTCAGGGTAGTATGGCCGTAAGCCTAAATGAGGCTGTCAAAAAGCCTCTTTATGGCTGATGATCAGCAGTTGCACAGGATAAAAGCAGGGAAAGCCATGAAAAAGCTTACAGCACCTGGTATTCCCAGGCGGTCTCCCATCCAAGTACTAACCAGGCCCGACCCTGCTTAGCTTCCGAGATCGGACGAGATCGGGCGTGCTCAGGGTAGTATGGCCGTAAGCCACAAGGAGGCTGGCAAAAAGCCTCTTTATGGCTGATGATCAGCAGTTGCACAGGATAAAAGCAGGGAAAGCCATGAAAAAGCTTACAGCACCTGGTATTCCCAGGCGGTCTCCCATCCAAGTACTAACCAGGCCCGACCCTGCTTAGCTTCCGAGATCGGACGAGATCGGGCGTGCTCAGGGTAGTATGGCCGTAAGCTGAAAAGAGGCTGACAAAAAGCCTCTTTATGGCTGATGATCAGCAGTTGCACAGGATAAAAGCAGGGAAAGCCATGAAAAAGCTTACAGCACCTGGTATTCCCAGGCGGTCTCCCATCCAAGTACTAACCAGGCCCGACCCTGCTTAGCTTCCGAGATCGGACGAGATCGGGCGTGCTCAGGGTAGTATGGCCGTAAGCTGAAAAGAGGTTTGACAAAAAGCCTCTTTATGGCTGATGATCAGCAGTTGCACAGGATAAAAGCAGGGAAAGCCATGAAAAAGCTTACAGCACCTGGTATTCCCAGGCGGTCTCCCATCCAAGTACTAACCAGGCCCGACCCTGCTTAGCTTCCGAGATCGGACGAGATCGGGCGTGCTCAGGGTAGTATGGCCGTAAGCTGAAAAGAGGGTGACAAAAAGCCTCTTTATGGCTGATGATCAGCAGTTGCACAGGATAAAAGCAGGGAAAGCCATGAAAAAGCTTACAGCACCTGGTATTCCCAGGCGGTCTCCCATCCAAGTACTAACCAGGCCCGACCCTGCTTAGCTTCCGAGATCGGACGAGATCGGGCGTGCTCAGGGTAGTATGGCCGTAAGCTGAAAAGAGGTTGACAAAAAGCCTCTTTATGGCTGATGATCAGCAGTTGCACAGGATAAAAGCAGGGAAAGCCATGAAAAAGCTTACAGCACCTGGTATTCCCAGGCGGTCTCCCATCCAAGTACTAACCAGGCCCGACCCTGCTTAGCTTCCGAGATCGGACGAGATCGGGCGTGCTCAGGGTAGTATGGCCGTAAGCAGAAAAGGAGGCTGTCAAAAAGCCTCTTTATGGCTGATGATCAGCAGTTGCACAGGATAAAAGCAGGGAAAGCCATGAAAAAGCTTACAGCACCTGGTATTCCCAGGCGGTCTCCCATCCAAGTACTAACCAGGCCCGACCCTGCTTAGCTTCCGAGATCGGACGAGATCGGGCGTGCTCAGGGTAGTATGGCCGTAAGCTGAAAAGAGGTTGACAAAAAGCCTCTTTATGGCTGATGATCAGCAGTTGCACAGGATAAAAGCAGGGAAAGCCATGAAAAAGCTTACAGCACCTGGTATTCCCAGGCGGTCTCCCATCCAAGTACTAACCAGGCCCGACCCTGCTTAGCTTCCGAGATCGGACGAGATCGGGCGTGCTCAGGGTAGTATGGCCGTAAGCTGAAAAGAGGCTGACAAAAAGCCTCTTTATGGCTGATGATCAGCAGTTGCACAGGATAAAAGCAGGGAAAGCCATGAAAAAGCTTACAGCACCTGGTATTCCCAGGCGGTCTCCCATCCAAGTACTAACCAGGCCCGACCCTGCTTAGCTTCCGAGATCGGACGAGATCGGGCGTGCTCAGGGTAGTATGGCCGTAAGCTGAAAAGAGGCTGACAAAAAGCCTCTTTATGGCTGATGATCAGCAGTTGCACAGGATAAAAGCAGGGAAAGCCATGAAAAAGCTTACAGCACCTGGTATTCCCAGGCGGTCTCCCATCCAAGTACTAACCAGGCCCGACCCTGCTTAGCTTCCGAGATCGGACGAGATCGGGCGTGCTCAGGGTAGTATGGCCGTAAGCCAAAGGAGGCTGGAAAAAGCCTCTTTATGGCTGATGATCAGCAGTTGCACAGGATAAAAGCAGGGAAAGCCATGAAAAAGCTTACAGCACCTGGTATTCCCAGGCGGTCTCCCATCCAAGTACTAACCAGGCCCGACCCTGCTTAGCTTCCGAGATCGGACGAGATCGGGCGTGCTCAGGGTAGTATGGCCGTAAGCTGAAAAGAGGATGACAAAAAGCCTCTTTATGGCTGATGATCAGCAGTTGCACAGGATAAAAGCAGGGAAAGCCATGAAAAAGCTTACAGCACCTGGTATTCCCAGGCGGTCTCCCATCCAAGTACTAACCAGGCCCGACCCTGCTTAGCTTAGCTTCCGAGATCGGACGAGATCGGGCGTGCTCAGGGTAGTATGGCCGTAAGCTGAAATGAGGCTGGCAAAAAGCCTCTTTATGGCTGATGATCAGCAGTTGCACAGGATAAAAGCAGGGAAAGCCATGAAAAAGCTTACAGCACCTGGTATTCCCAGGCGGTCTCCCATCCAAGTACTAACCAGGCCCGACCCTGCTTAGCTTCCGAGATCGGACGAGATCGGGCGTGCTCAGGGTAGTATGGCCGTAAGCGGAAAGGAGGGTGGCAAAAAGCCTCTTTATGGCTGATGATCAGCAGTTGCACAGGATAAAAGCAGGGAAAGCCATGAAAAAGCTTACAGCACCTGGTATTCCCAGGCGGTCTCCCATCCAAGTACTAACCAGGCCCGACCCTGCTTAGCTTCCGAGATCGGACGAGATCGGGCGTGCTCAGGGTAGTATGGCCGTAAGCCACAAGGAGGCTGGCAAAAAGCCTCTTTATGGCTGATGATCAGCAGTTGCACAGGATAAAAGCAGGGAAAGCCATGAAAAAGCTTACAGCACCTGGTATTCCCAGGCGGTCTCCCATCCAAGTACTAACCAGGCCCGACCCTGCTTAGCTTCCGAGATCGGACGAGATCGGGCGTGCTCAGGGTAGTATGGCCGTAAGCTGAAAAGAGGTTGACAAAAAGCCTCTTTATGGCTGATGATCAGCAGTTGCACAGGATAAAAGCAGGGAAAGCCATGAAAAAGCTTACAGCACCTGGTATTCCCAGGCGGTCTCCCATCCAAGTACTAACCAGGCCCGACCCTGCTTAGCTTCCGAGATCGGACGAGATCGGGCGTGCTCAGGGTAGTATGGCCGTAAGCCACAAGGAGGCTGGCAAAAAGCCTCTTTATGGCTGATGATCAGCAGTTGCACAGGATAAAAGCAGGGAAAGCCATGAAAAAGCTTACAGCACCTGGTATTCCCAGGCGGTCTCCCATCCAAGTACTAACCAGGCCCGACCCTGCTTAGCTTTCCGAGATCGGACGAGATCGGGCGTGCTCAGGGTAGTATGGCCGTAAGCCACAAGGAGGCTGGCAAAAAGCCTCTTTATGGCTGATGATCAGCAGTTGCACAGGATAAAAGCAGGGAAAGCCATGAAAAAGCTTACAGCACCTGGTATTCCCAGGCGGTCTCCCATCCAAGTACTAACCAGGCCCGACCCTGCTTAGCTTCCGAGATCGGACGAGATCGGGCGTGCTCAGGGTAGTATGGCCGTAAGCTGAAAAGAGGTTGACAAAAAGCCTCTTTATGGCTGATGATCAGCAGTTGCACAGGATAAAAGCAGGGAAAGCCATGAAAAAGCTTACAGCACCTGGTATTCCCAGGCGGTCTCCCATCCAAGTACTAACCAGGCCCGACCCTGCTTAGCTTCCGAGATCGGACGAGATCGGGCGTGCTCAGGGTAGTATGGCCGTAAGCCACAAGGAGGCTGGCAAAAAGCCTCTTTATGGCTGATGATCAGCAGTTGCACAGGATAAAAGCAGGGAAAGCCATGAAAAAGCTTACAGCACCTGGTATTCCCAGGCGGTCTCCCATCCAAGTACTAACCAGGCCCGACCCTGCTTAGCTTCCGAGATCGGACGAGATCGGGCGTGCTCAGGGTAGTATGGCCGTAAGCTGAAAAGGAGGCTGGCAAAAAGCCTCTTTATGGCTGATGATCAGCAGTTGCACAGGATAAAAGCAGGGAAAGCCATGAAAAAGCTTACAGCACCTGGTATTCCCAGGCGGTCTCCCATCCAAGTACTAACCAGGCCCGACCCTGCTTAGCTTCCGAGATCGGACGAGATCGGGCGTGCTCAGGGTAGTATGGCCGTAAGCCACAAGGAGGCTGGCAAAAAGCCTCTTTATGGCTGATGATCAGCAGTTGCACAGGATAAAAGCAGGGAAAGCCATGAAAAAGCTTACAGCACCTGGTATTCCCAGGCGGTCTCCCATCCAAGTACTAACCAGGCCCGACCCTGCTTAGCTTCCGAGATCGGACGAGATCGGGCGTGCTCAGGGTAGTATGGCCGTAAGCTGAAAAGAGGCTGACAAAAAGCCTCTTTATGGCTGATGATCAGCAGTTGCACAGGATAAAAGCAGGGAAAGCCATGAAAAAGCTTACAGCACCTGGTATTCCCAGGCGGTCTCCCATCCAAGTACTAACCAGGCCCGACCCTGCTTAGCTTCCGAGATCGGACGAGATCGGGCGTGCTCAGGGTAGTATGGCCGTAAGCTGAAAAGAGGCTGACAAAAAGCCTCTTTATGGCTGATGATCAGCAGTTGCACAGGATAAAAGCAGGGAAAGCCATGAAAAAGCTTACAGCACCTGGTATTCCCAGGCGGTCTCCCATCCAAGTACTAACCAGGCCCGACCCTGCTTAGCTTCCGAGATCGGACGAGATCGGGCGTGCTCAGGGTAGTATGGCCGTAAGCTGAAAAGAGGCTGACAAAAAGCCTCTTTATGGCTGATGATCAGCAGTTGCACAGGATTATAGCAGGGAAAGCCATGAAAAAGCTTACAGCACCTGGTATTCCCAGGCGGTCTCCCATCCAAGTACTAACCAGGCCCGACCCTGCTTAGCTTCCGAGATCGGACGAGATCGGGCGTGCTCAGGGTAGTATGGCCGTAAGCTGAAAAGAGGTTGACAAAAAGCCTCTTTATGGCTGATGATCAGCAGTTGCACAGGATAAAAGCAGGGAAAGCCATGAAAAAGCTTACAGCACCTGGTATTCCCAGGCGGTCTCCCATCCAAGTACTAACCAGGCCCGACCCTGCTTAGCTTCCGAGATCGGACGAGATCGGGCGTGCTCAGGGTAGTATGGCCGTAAGCTGCAAGGAGGCTGGCAAAAAGCCTCTTTATGGCTGATGATCAGCAGTTGCACAGGATAAAAGCAGGGAAAGCCATGAAAAAGCTTACAGCACCTGGTATTCCCAGGCGGTCTCCCATCCAAGTACTAACCAGGCCCGACCCTGCTTAGCTTCCGAGATCGGGCGTGCTCAGGGTAGTATGGCCGTAAGCCTAAAGGAGGCTGGCAAAAAGCCTCTTTATGGCTGATGATCAGCAGTTGCACAGGATAAAAGCAGGGAAAGCCATGAAAAAGCTTACAGCACCTGGTATTCCCAGGCGGTCTCCCATCCAAGTACTAACCAGGCCCGACCCTGCTTAGCTTCCGAGATCGGACGAGATCGGGCGTGCTCAGGGTAGTATGGCCGTAAGCTGAAAAGAGGTTGACAAAAAGCCTCTTTATGGCTGATGATCAGCAGTTGCACAGGATAAAAGCAGGGAAAGCCATGAAAAAGCTTACAGCACCTGGTATTCCCAGGCGGTCTCCCATCCAAGTACTAACCAGGCCCGACCCTGCTTAGCTTCCGAGATCGGACGAGATCGGGCGTGCTCAGGGTAGTATGGCCGTAAGCCACAAGGAGGCTGGCAAAAAGCCTCTTTATGGCTGATGATCAGCAGTTGCACAGGATAAAAGCAGGGAAGGGAAAGCCATGAAAAAGCTTACAGCACCTGGTATTCCCAGGCGGTCTCCCATCCAAGTACTAACCAGGCCCGACCCTGCTTAGCTTCCGAGATCGGACGAGATCGGGCGTGCTCAGGGTAGTATGGCCGTAAGCAGAAAAGAGGATGACAAAAAGCCTCTTTATGGCTGATGATCAGCAGTTGCACAGGATAAAAGCAGGGAAAGCCATGAAAAAGCTTACAGCACCTGGTATTCCCAGGCGGTCTCCCATCCAAGTACTAACCAGGCCCGACCCTGCTTAGCTTCCGAGATCGGACGAGATCGGGCGTGCTCAGGGTAGTATGGCCGTAAGCCACAAGGAGGCTGGCAAAAAGCCTCTTTATGGCTGATGATCAGCAGTTGCACAGGATAAAAGCAGGGAAAGCCATGAAAAAGCTTACAGCACCTGGTATTCCCAGGCGGTCTCCCATCCAAGTACTAACCAGGCCCGACCCTGCTTAGCTTCCGAGATCGGACGAGATCGGGCGTGCTCAGGGTAGTATGGCCGTAAGCTGAAAAGAGGTTGACAAAAAGCCTCTTTATGGCTGATGATCAGCAGTTGCACAGGATAAAAGCAGGGAAAGCCATGAAAAAGCTTACAGCACCTGGTATTCCCAGGCGGTCTCCCATCCAAGTACTAACCAGGCCCGACCCTGCTTAGCTTCCGAGATCGGACGAGATCGGGCGTGCTCAGGGTAGTATGGCCGTAAGCTGAAAAGAGGCTGACAAAAAGCCTCTTTATGGCTGATGATCAGCAGTTGCACAGGATAAAAGCAGGGAAAGCCATGAAAAAGCTTACAGCACCTGGTATTCCCAGGCGGTCTCCCATCCAAGTACTAACCAGGCCCGACCCTGCTTAGCTTCCGAGATCGGACGAGATCGGGCGTGCTCAGGGTAGTATGGCCGTAAGCAGAAAAGAGGATGACAAAAAGCCTCTTTATGGCTGATGATCAGCAGTTGCACAGGATAAAAGCAGGGAAAGCCATGAAAAAGCTTACAGCACCTGGTATTCCCAGGCGGTCTCCCATCCAAGTACTAACCAGGCCCGACCCTGCTTAGCTTCCGAGATCGGACGAGATCGGGCGTGCTCAGGGTAGTATGGCCGTAAGCCACAAGGAGGCTGGCAAAAAGCCTCTTTATGGCTGATGATCAGCAGTTGCACAGGATAAAAGCAGGGAAAGCCATGAAAAAGCTTACAGCACCTGGTATTCCCAGGCGGTCTCCCATCCAAGTACTAACCAGGCCCGACCCTGCTTAGCTTCCGAGATCGGACGAGATCGGGCGTGCTCAGGGTAGTATGGCCGTAAGCCACAAGGAGGCTGGCAAAAAGCCTCTTTATGGCTGATGATCAGCAGTTGCACAGGATAAAAGCAGGGAAAGCCATGAAAAAGCTTACAGCACCTGGTATTCCCAGGCGGTCTCCCATCCAAGTACTAACCAGGCCCGACCCTGCTTAGCTTCCGAGATCGGACGAGATCGAGAGCGTGCTCAGGGTAGTATGGCCGTAAGCTGAAAAGAGGTTGACAAAAAGCCTCTTTATGGCTGATGATCAGCAGTTGCACAGGATAAAAGCAGGGAAAGCCATGAAAAAGCTTACAGCACCTGGTATTCCCAGGCGGTCTCCCATCCAAGTACTAACCAGGCCCGACCCTGCTTAGCTTCCGAGATCGGACGAGATCGGGCGTGCTCAGGGTAGTATGGCCGTAAGCCACAATGAGGCTGTCAAAAAGCCTCTTTATGGCTGATGATCAGCAGTTGCACAGGATAAAAGCAGGGAAAGCCATGAAAAAGCTTACAGCACCTGGTATTCCCAGGCGGTCTCCCATCCAAGTACTAACCAGGCCCGACCCTGCTTAGCTTCCGAGATCGGACGAGATCGGGCGTGCTCAGGGTAGTATGGCCGTAAGCCACAAGGAGGCTGGCAAAAAGCCTCTTTATGGCTGATGATCAGCAGTTGCACAGGATAAAAGCAGGGAAAAAGCTTACAGCACCTGGTATTCCCAGGCGGTCTCCCATCCAAGTACTAACCAGGCCCGACCCTGCTTAGCTTCCGAGATCGGACGAGATCGGGCGTGCTCAGGGTAGTATGGCCGTAAGCTGAAAAGAGGTTGACAAAAAGCCTCTTTATGGCTGATGATCAGCAGTTGCACAGGATAAAAGCAGGGAAAGCCATGAAAAAGCTTACAGCACCTGGTATTCCCAGGCGGTCTCCCATCCAAGTACTAACCAGGCCCGACCCTGCTTAGCTTCCGAGATCGGACGAGATCGGGCGTGCTCAGGGTAGTATGGCCGTAAGCTGAAAAGGCTGGCAAAAAGCCTCTTTATGGCTGATGATCAGCAGTTGCACAGGATAAAAGCAGGGAAAGCCATGAAAAAGCTTACAGCACCTGGTATTCCCAGGCGGTCTCCCATCCAAGTACTAACCAGGCCCGACCCTGCTTAGCTTCCGAGATCGGACGAGATCGGGCGTGCTCAGGGTAGTATGGCCGTAAGCCAAAATGAGGCTGGCAAAAAGCCTCTTTATGGCTGATGATCAGCAGTTGCACAGGATAAAAGCAGGGAAAGCCATGAAAAAGCTTACAGCACCTGGTATTCCCAGGCGGTCTCCCATCCAAGTACTAACCAGGCCCGACCCTGCTTAGCTTCCGAGATCGGACGAGATCGGGCGTGCTCAGGGTAGTATGGCCGTAAGCTGAAAAGAGGATGACAAAAAGCCTCTTTATGGCTGATGATCAGCAGTTGCACAGGATAAAAGCAGGGAAAGCCATGAAAAAGCTTACAGCACCTGGTATTCCCAGGCGGTCTCCCATCCAAGTACTAACCAGGCCCGACCCTGCTTAGCTTCCGAGATCGGACGAGATCGGGCGTGCTCAGGGTAGTATGGCCGTAAGCCACAAGGAGGCTGGCAAAAAGCCTCTTTATGGCTGATGATCAGCAGTTGCACAGGATAAAAGCAGGGAAAGCCATGAAAAATCTTACAGCACCTGGTATTCCCAGGCGGTCTCCCATCCAAGTACTAACCAGGCCCGACCCTGCTTAGCTTCCGAGATCGGACGAGATCGGGCGTGCTCAGGGTAGTATGGCCGTAAGCTGCAAGGAGGCTGGCAAAAAGCCTCTTTATGGCTGATGATCAGCAGTTGCACAGGATAAAAGCAGGGAAAGCCATGAAAAAGCTTACAGCACCTGGTATTCCCAGGCGGTCTCCCATCCAAGTACTAACCAGGCCCGACCCTGCTTAGCTTCCGAGATCGGACGAGATCGGGCGTGCTCAGGGTAGTATGGCCGTAAGCTGAAAAGAGGGTGACAAAAAGCCTCTTTATGGCTGATGATCAGCAGTTGCACAGGATAAAAGCAGGGAAAGCCATGAAAAAGCTTACAGCACCTGGTATTCCCAGGCGGTCTCCCATCCAAGTACTAACCAGGCCCGACCCTGCTTAGCTTCCGAGATCGGACGAGATCGGGCGTGCTCAGGGTAGTATGGCCGTAAGCCACAAGGAGGCTGGCAAAAAGCCTCTTTATGGCTGATGATCAGCAGTTGCACAGGATAAAAGCAGGGAAAGCCATGAAAAAGCTTACAGCACCTGGTATTCCCAGGCGGTCTCCCATCCAAGTACTAACCAGGCCCGACCCTGCTTAGCTTCCGAGATCGGACGAGATCGGGCGTGCTCAGGGTAGTATGGCCGTAAGCTGAAAAGAGGTTGACAAAAAGCCTCTTTATGGCTGATGATCAGCAGTTGCACAGGATAAAAGCAGGGAAAGCCATGAAAAAGCTTACAGCACCTGGTATTCCCAGGCGGTCTCCCATCCAAGTACTAACCAGGCCCGACCCTGCTTAGCTTCCGAGATCGGACGAGATCGGGCGTGCTCAGGGTAGTATGGCCGTAAGCCACAAGGAGGCTGGCAAAAAGCCTCTTTATGGCTGATGATCAGCAGTTGCACAGGATAAAAGCAGGGAAAGCCATGAAAAGCACCTGGTATTCCCAGGCGGTCTCCCATCCAAGTACTAACCAGGCCCGACCCTGCTTAGCTTCCGAGATCGGACGAGATCGGGCGTGCTCAGGGTAGTATGGCCGTAAGCCACAAGGAGGCTGGCAAAAAGCCTCTTTATGGCTGATGATCAGCAGTTGCACAGGATAAAAGCAGGGAAAGCCATGAAAAAGCTTACAGCACCTGGTATTCCCAGGCGGTCTCCCATCCAAGTACTAACCAGGCCCGACCCTGCTTAGCTTCCGAGATCGGACGAGATCGGGCGTGCTCAGGGTAGTATGGCCGTAAGCCAAAAGAGGCTGGCAAAAAGCCTCTTTATGGCTGATGATCAGCAGTTGCACAGGATAAAAGCAGGGAAAGCCATGAAAAAGCTTACAGCACCTGGTATTCCCAGGCGGTCTCCCATCCAAGTACTAACCAGGCCCGACCCTGCTTAGCTTCCGAGATCGGACGAGATCGGGCGTGCTCAGGGTAGTATGGCCGTAAGCCAAATGAGGCTGGCAAAAAGCCTCTTTATGGCTGATGATCAGCAGTTGCACAGGATAAAAGCAGGGAAAGCCATGAAAAAGCTTACAGCACCTGGTATTCCCAGGCGGTCTCCCATCCAAGTACTAACCAGGCCCGACCCTGCTTAGCTTCCGAGATCGGACGAGATCGGGCGTGCTCAGGGTAGTATGGCCGTAAGCTGACAAAGAGGCTGGCAAAAAGCCTCTTTATGGCTGATGATCAGCAGTTGCACAGGATAAAAGCAGGGAAAGCCATGAAAAAGCTTACAGCACCTGGTATTCCCAGGCGGTCTCCCATCCAAGTACTAACCAGGCCCGACCCTGCTTAGCTTCCGAGATCGGACGAGATCGGGCGTGCTCAGGGTAGTATGGCCGTAAGCAGAAAGGAGGATGGCAAAAAGCCTCTTTATGGCTGATGATCAGCAGTTGCACAGGATAAAAGCAGGGAAAGCCATGAAAAAGCTTACGGAACCTGGTATTCCCAGGCGGTCTCCCATCCAAGTACTAACCAGGCCCGACCCTGCTTAGCTTCCGAGATCGGACGAGATCGGGCGTGCTCAGGGTAGTATGGCCGTAAGCCACAAGGAGGCTGGCAAAAAGCCTCTTTATGGCTGATGATCAGCAGTTGCACAGGATAAAAGCAGGGAAAGCCATGAAAAAGCTTACAGCACCTGGTATTCCCAGGCGGTCTCCCATCCAAGTACTAACCAGGCCCGACCCTGCTTAGCTTCCGAGATCGGACGAGATCGGGCGTGCTCAGGGTAGTATGGCCGTAAGCTGAAAAGAGGCTGACAAAAAGCCTCTTTATGGCTGATGATCAGCAGTTGCACAGGATAAAAGCAGGGAAAGCCATGAAAAAGCTTACAGCACCTGGTATTCCCAGGCGGTCTCCCATCCAAGTACTAACCAGGCCCGACCCTGCTTAGCTTCCGAGATCGGACGAGATCGGGCGTGCTCAGGGTAGTATGGCCGTAAGCTGAAAAGAGGCTGGCAAAAAGCCTCTTTATGGCTGATGATCAGCAGTTGCACAGGATAAAAGCAGGGAAAGCCATGAAAAAGCTTACAGCACCTGGTATTCCCAGGCGGTCTCCCATCCAAGTACTAACCAGGCCCGACCCTGCTTAGCTTCCGAGATCGGACGAGATCGGGCGTGCTCAGGGTAGTATGGCCGTAAGCTGAAAAGAGGATGACAAAAAGCCTCTTTATGGCTGATGATCAGCAGTTGCACAGGATAAAAGCAGGGAAAGCCATGAAAAAGCTTACAGCACCTGGTATTCCCAGGCGGTCTCCCATCCAAGTACTAACCAGGCCCGACCCTGCTTAGCTTCCGAGATCGGACGAGATCGGGCGTGCTCAGGGTAGTATGGCCGTAAGCCACAAGGAGGCTGGCAAAAAGCCTCTTTATGGCTGATGATCAGCAGTTGCACAGGATAAAAGCAGGGAAAGCCATGAAAAAGCTTACAGGGAAAGCCATGAAAAAGCTTACAGCACCTGGTATTCCCAGGCGGTCTCCCATCCAAGTACTAACCAGGCCCGACCCTGCTTAGCTTCCGAGATCGGACGAGATCGGGCGTGCTCAGGGTAGTATGGCCGTAAGCCACAAGGAGGCTGGCAAAAAGCCTCTTTATGGCTGATGATCAGCAGTTGCACAGGATAAAAGCAGGGAAAGCCATGAAAAAGCTTACAGCACCTGGTATTCCCAGGCGGTCTCCCATCCAAGTACTAACCAGGCCCGACCCTGCTTAGCTTCCGAGATCGGACGAGATCGGGCGTGCTCAGGGTAGTATGGCCGTAAGCTGAAAAGAGGCTGGCAAAAAGCCTCTTTATGGCTGATGATCAGCAGTTGCACAGGATAAAAGCAGGGAAAGCCATGAAAAAGCTTACAGCACCTGGTATTCCCAGGCGGTCTCCCATCCAAGTACTAACCAGGCCCGACCCTGCTTAGCTTCCGAGATCGGACGAGATCGGGCGTGCTCAGGGTAGTATGGCCGTAAGCCACAAGGAGGCTGGCAAAAAGCCTCTTTATGGCTGATGATCAGCAGTTGCACAGGATAAAAGCAGGGAAAGCCATGAAAAAGCTTACAGCACCTGGTATTCCCAGGCGGTCTCCCATCCAAGTACTAACCAGGCCCGACCCTGCTTAGCTTCCGAGATCGGACGAGATCGGGCGTGCTCAGGGTAGTATGGCCGTAAGCAAAAAGGAGGATGGCAAAAAGCCTCTTTATGGCTGATGATCAGCAGTTGCACAGGATAAAAGCAGGGAAAGCCATGAAAAAGCTTACAGCACCTGGTATTCCCAGGCGGTCTCCCATCCAAGTACTAACCAGGCCCGACCCTGCTTAGCTTCCGAGATCGGACGAGATCGGGCGTGCTCAGGGTAGTATGGCCGTAAGCTGAAAAGAGGTTGACAAAAAGCCTCTTTATGGCTGATGATCAGCAGTTGCACAGGATAAAAGCAGGGAAAGCCATGAAAAAGCTTACAGCACCTGGTATTCCCAGGCGGTCTCCCATCCAAGTACTAACCAGGCCCGACCCTGCTTAGCTTCCGAGATCGGACGAGATCGGGCGTGCTCAGGGTAGTATGGCCGTAAGCCACAAGGAGGCTGGCAAAAAGCCTCTTTATGGCTGATGATCAGCAGTTGCACAGGATAAAAGCAGGGAAAGCCATGAAAAAGCTTACAGCACCTGGTATTCCCAGGCGGTCTCCCATCCAAGTACTAACCAGGCCCGACCCTGCTTAGCTTCCGAGATCGGACGAGATCGGGCGTGCTCAGGGTAGTATGGCCGTAAGCCACAAGGAGGCTGGCAAAAAGCCTCTTTATGGCTGATGATCAGCAGTTGCACAGGATAAAAGCAGGGAAAGCCATGAAAAAGCTTACAGCACCTGGTATTCCCAGGCGGTCTCCCATCCAAGTACTAACCAGGCCCGACCCTGCTTAGCTTCCGAGATCGGACGAGATCGGGCGTGCAGGGTAGTATGGGCCGTAAGCCACAAGGAGGCTGGCAAAAAGCCTCTTTATGGCTGATGATCAGCAGTTGCACAGGATAAAAGCAGGGAAAGCCATGAAAAAGCTTACAGCACCTGGTATTCCCAGGCGGTCTCCCATCCAAGTACTAACCAGGCCCGACCCTGCTTAGCTTCCGAGATCGGACGAGATCGGGCGTGCTCAGGGTAGTATGGCCGTAAGCCACAAGGAGGCTGGCAAAAAGCCTCTTTATGGCTGATGATCAGCAGTTGCACAGGATAAAAGCAGGGAAAGCCATGAAAAAGCTTACAGCACCTGGTATTCCCAGGCGGTCTCCCATCCAAGTACTAACCAGGCCCGACCCTGCTTAGCTTCCGAGATCGGACGAGATCGGGCGTGCTCAGGGTAGTATGGCCGTAAGCTTAAAAGAGGTTGTCAAAAAGCCTCTTTATGGCTGATGATCAGCAGTTGCACAGGATAAAAGCAGGGAAAGCCATGAAAAAGCTTACAGCACCTGGTATTCCCAGGCGGTCTCCCATCCAAGTACTAACCAGGCCCGACCCTGCTTAGCTTCCGAGATCGGACGAGATCGGGCGTGCTCAGGGTAGTATGGCCGTAAGGCCATAGGAGGCTGGCAAAAAGCCTCCTTATGGCTGATGATCAGCAGTTGCACAGGATAAAAGCAGGGAAAGCCATGAAAAAGCTTACAGCACCTGGTATTCCCAGGCGGTCTCCCATCCAAGTACTAACCAGGCCCGACCCTGCTTAGCTTCCGAGATCGGACGAGATCGGGCGTGCTCAGGGTAGTATGGCCGTAAGCCACAAGGAGGCTGGCAAAAAGCCTCTTTATGGCTGATGATCAGCAGTTGCACAGGATAAAAGCAGGGAAAGCCATGAAAAAGCTTACAGCACCTGGTATTCCCAGGCGGTCTCCCATCCAAGTACTAACCAGGCCCGACCCTGCTTAGCTTCCGAGATCGGACGAGATCGGGCGTGCTCAGGGTAGTATGGCCGTAAGCAAAAATGAGGCTGTCAAAAAGCCTCTTTATGGCTGATGATCAGCAGTTGCACAGGATAAAAGCAGGGAAAGCCATGAAAAAGCTTACAGCACCTGGTATTCCCAGGCGGTCTCCCATCCAAGTACTAACCAGGCCCGACCCTGCTTAGCTTCCGAGATCGGACGAGATCGGGCGTGCTCAGGGTAGTATGGCCGTAAGCCATAGGAGGCTGGCAAAAAGCCTCTTTATGGCTGATGATCAGCAGTTGCACAGGATAAAAGCAGGGAAAGCCATGAAAAAGCTTACAGCACCTGGTATTCCCAGGCGGTCTCCCATCCAAGTACTAACCAGGCCCGACCCTGCTTAGCTTCCGAGATCGGACGAGATCGGGCGTGCTCAGGGTAGTATGGCCGTAAGCTGAAAAGAGGTTGACAAAAAGCCTCTTTATGGCTGATGATCAGCAGTTGCACAGGATAAAAGCAGGGAAAGCCATGAAAAAGCTTACAGCACCTGGTATTCCCAGGCGGTCTCCCATCCAAGTACTAACCAGGCCCGACCCTGCTTAGCTTCCGAGATCGGACGAGATCGGGCGTGCTCAGGGTAGTATGGCCGTAAGCCACAAGGAGGCTGGCAAAAAGCCTCTTTATGGCTGATGATCAGCAGTTGCACAGGATAAAAGCAGGGAAAGCCATGAAAAAGCTTACAGCACCTGGTATTCCCAGGCGGTCTCCCATCCAAGTACTAACCAGGCCCGACCCTGCTTAGCTTCCGAGATCGGACGAGATCGGGCGTGCTCAGGGTAGTATGGCCGTAAGCCACAAGGAGGCTGGCAAAAAGCCTCTTTATGGCTGATGATCAGCAGTTGCACAGGATAAAAGCAGGGAAAGCCATGAAAAAGCTTACAGCACCTGGTATTCCCAGGCGGTCTCCCATCCAAGTACTAACCAGGCCCGACCCTGCTTAGCTTCCGAGATCGGACGAGATCGGGCGTGCTCAGGGTAGTATGGCCGTAAGCTGAAAAGGGCTGGCAAAAAGCCTCTTTATGGCTGATGATCAGCAGTTGCACAGGATAAAAGCAGGGAAAGCCATGAAAAAGCTTACAGCACCTGGTATTCCCAGGCGGTCTCCCATCCAAGTACTAACCAGGCCCGACCCTGCTTAGCTTCCGAGATCGGACGAGATCGGGCGTGCTCAGGGTAGTATGGCCGTAAGCCACAAGGAGGCTGGCAAAAAGCCTCTTTATGGCTGATGATCAGCAGTTGCACAGGATAAAAGCAGGGAAAGCCATGAAAAAGCTTACAGCACCTGGTATTCCCAGGCGGTCTCCCATCCAAGTACTAACCAGGCCCGACCCTGCTTAGCTTCCGAGATCGGACGAGATCGGGCGTGCTCAGGGTAGTATGGCCGTAAGCCACAAGGAGGCTGGCAAAAAGCCTCTTTATGGCTGATGATCAGCAGTTGCACAGGATAAAAGCAGGGAAAGCCATGAAAAAGCTTACAGCACCTGGTATTCCCAGGCGGTCTCCCATCCAAGTACTAACCAGGCCCGACCCTGCTTAGCTTCCGAGATCGGACGAGATCGGGCGTGCTCAGGGTAGTATGGCCGTAAGCTGAAAAGAGGTTGACAAAAAGCCTCTTTATGGCTGATGATCAGCAGTTGCACAGGATAAAAGCAGGGAAAGCCATGAAAAAGCTTACAGCACCTGGTATTCCCAGGCGGTCTCCCATCCAAGTACTAACCAGGCCCGACCCTGCTTAGCTTCCGAGATCGGACGAGATCGGGCGTGCTCAGGGTAGTATGGCCGTAAGCCACAAGGAGGCTGGCAAAAAGCCTCTTTATGGCTGATGATCAGCAGTTGCACAGGATAAAAGCAGGGAAAGCCATGAAAAAGCTTACAGCACCTGGTATTCCCAGGCGGTCTCCCATCCAAGTACTAACCAGGCCCGACCCTGCTTAGCTTCCGAGATCGGACGAGATCGGGCGTGCTCAGGGTAGTATGGCCGTAAGCCAAAAGAAGTTGACAAAAAGCCTCTTTATGGCTGATGATCAGCAGTTGCACAGGATAAAAGCAGGGAAAGCCATGAAAAAGCTTACAGCACCTGGTATTCCCAGGCGGTCTCCCATCCAAGTACTAACCAGGCCCGACCCTGCTTAGCTTCCGAGATCGGACGAGATCGGGCGTGCTCAGGGTAGTATGGCCGTAAGCCACAAGGAGGCTGGCAAAAAGCCTCTTTATGGCTGATGATCAGCAGTTGCACAGGATAAAAGCAGGGAAAGCCATGAAAAAGCTTACAGCACCTGGTATTCCCAGGCGGTCTCCCATCCAAGTACTAACCAGGCCCGACCCTGCTTAGCTTCCGAGATCGGACGAGATCGGGCGTGCTCAGGGTAGTATGGCCGTAAGCCGAAAGGAGGCTGGCAAAAAGCCTCTTTATGGCTGATGATCAGCAGTTGCACAGGATAAAAGCAGGGAAAGCCATGAAAAAGCTTACAGCACCTGGTATTCCCAGGCGGTCTCCCATCCAAGTACTAACCAGGCCCGACCCTGCTTAGCTTCCGAGATCGGACGAGATCGGGCGTGCTCAGGGTAGTATGGCCGTAAGCCACAAGGAGGCTGGCAAAAAGCCTCTTTATGGCTGATGATCAGCAGTTGCACAGGATAAAAGCAGGGAAAGCCATGAAAAAGCTTACAGCACCTGGTATTCCCAGGCGGTCTCCCATCCAAGTACTAACCAGGCCCGACCCTGCTTAGCTTCCGAGATCGGACGAGATCGGGCGTGCTCAGGGTAGTATGGCCGTAAGCCACAAGGAGGCTGGCAAAAAGCCTCTTTATGGCTGATGATCAGCAGTTGCACAGGATAAAAGCAGGGAAAGCCATGAAAAAGCTTACAGCACCTGGTATTCCCAGGCGGTCTCCCATCCAAGTACTAACCAGGCCCGACCCTGCTTAGCTTCCGAGATCGGACGAGATCGGGCGTGCTCAGGGTAGTATGGCCGTAAGCCATAGGAGGCTGGCAATAGCCTCTTTATGGCTGATGATCAGCAGTTGCACAGGATAAAAGCAGGGAAAGCCATGAAAAAGCTTACAGCACCTGGTATTCCCAGGCGGTCTCCCATCCAAGTACTAACCAGGCCCGACCCTGCTTAGCTTCCGAGATCGGACGAGATCGGGCGTGCTCAGGGTAGTATGGCCGTAAGCCATAGGAGGCTGGCAAAAAGCCTCTTTATGGCTGATGATCAGCAGTTGCACAGGATAAAAGCAGGGAAAGCCATGAAAAAGCTTACAGCACCTGGTATTCCCAGGCGGTCTCCCATCCAAGTACTAACCAGGCCCGACCCTGCTTAGCTTCCGAGATCGGACGAGATCGGGCGTGCTCAGGGTAGTATGGCCGTAAGCCACAAGGAGGCTGGCAAAAAGCCTCTTTATGGCTGATGATCAGCAGTTGCACAGGATAAAAGCAGGGAAAGCCATGAAAAAGCTTACAGCACCTGGTATTCCCAGGCGGTCTCCCATCCAAGGCCCGACCCTGCTTAGCTTCCGAGATCGGACGAGATCGGGCGTGCTCAGGGTAGTATGGCCGTAAGCCACAAGGAGGCTGGCAAAAAGCCTCTTTATGGCTGATGATCAGCAGTTGCACAGGATAAAAGCAGGGAAAGCCATGAAAAAGCTTACAGCACCTGGTATTCCCAGGCGGTCTCCCATCCAAGTACTAACCAGGCCCGACCCTGCTTAGCTTCCGAGATCGGACGAGATCGGGCGTGCTCAGGGTAGTATGGCCGTAAGCCACAAGGAGGCTGGCAAAAAGCCTCTTTATGGCTGATGATCAGCAGTTGCACAGGATAAAAGCAGGGAAAGCCATGAAAAAGCTTACAGCACCTGGTATTCCCAGGCGGTCTCCCATCCAAGTACTAACCAGGCCCGACCCTGCTTAGCTTCCGAGATCGGACGAGATCGGGCGTGCTCAGGGTAGTATGGCCGTAAGCTGAAAAGAGGATGACAAAAAGCCTCATTATGGCTGATGATCAGCAGTTGCACAGGATAAAAGCAGGGAAAGCCATGAAAAAGCTTACAGCACCTGGTATTCCCAGGCGGTCTCCCATCCAAGTACTAACCAGGCCCGACCCTGCTTAGCTTCCGAGATCGGACGAGATCGGGCGTGCTCAGGGTAGTATGGCCGTAAGCCACAAGGAGGCTGGCAAAAAGCCTCTTTATGGCTGATGATCAGCAGTTGCACAGGATAAAAGCAGGGAAAGCCATGAAAAAGCTTACAGCACCTGGTATTCCCAGGCGGTCTCCCATCCAAGTACTAACCAGGCCCGACCCTGCTTAGCTTCCGAGATCGGACGAGATCGGGCGTGCTCAGGGTAGTATGGCCGTAAGGCCATAGGAGGCTGGCAAAAAGCCTCTTTATGGCTGATGATCAGCAGTTG
>CM064885.1:2936457-3293957 GCA_030347415.2 Decapterus maruadsi | reverse complement strand
AGGATAAAAGCAGGGAAAGCCATGAAAAAGCTTACAGCACCTGGTATTCCCAGGCGGTCTGCCTTCCAAGTCCCTACCGCGACCAATGGTTGAGCTCTGTTCAGCAAAGGGATCGCTCAACCGACCAATCATTGTGCGCCGTTCAGCACCGGCCAACGCTCAACCCACCAATCGCTGAGCGAGGCACATTCGTACGGCGGCCATGACAGTTTGACACAACAGTGGACAGTTTTGAGTGAAATATGCATTAATCTGTGTTGAAACGGCGCCGTTTATAAGCCGAATAGTAGATCGCGTGGCAATTATAGACAGCATTTAATGTTACGTCCCGACATCATCTCCTTCATATTGTATTTCAACTGTCTTCTTTATTTCCCTGCTTTTCTAGCGGCAGTTCGGTCTGTAATGAGCGACGTAGCGTCCACTTCAATGGCGACCTCGCTGCATTTACACAACACATTGACGACTTTGCAGGCTCATAAACCAATTCTCTCTCATTTATGTCTTGTGTAAACTACGCCGAAGTATCGGAAAACGGTGTAAGATGTAAATAATTGCGGCAACTTGAGTTTTCAGTAAGCGTTATAGTATTTTTTACAGCTTTCTGTGTAGTTATCTCCGTTCCGCTAATGGAGTTTGGCGTTAGTGACAGTGAACGCGTTGATATGTTACCATGGTTACCGGACGCGTCTACGAGGCTACTATTACTACTAGGCCTACTACTAGCCTACTACTACCTGAAGTAAAATTATACCATTATAACATCTGTTATAATGTTATAACATCTGTCTCACTGTTCATGCAGGTTCTGCTAGAGAGCCTCAACAAGCAGAGGACCGCTAGTATTATTGTTGTGGCAAGTATCAGGTCCAATATTGTTTTCATTCTCATTATTTCCAACAAATATCACTGACTTCCATAACACTAGTTACAAAGAAGGACAACTTTTCATTCATATAATAAGTTAGATGCGATACTATCTAATGATTATAATGTTTGTTTACACAACACTGTATTTTTTTTTCTCCTGCCAACCTGTCAATCATGGAGTCATGTTGAAGGCACTGGGCGGGTCTACGCTCAACCCACCAATCATCAAGAGTCTCTCCCTCAACGAGCCAATCAGCATCATGCCGGTTGCTAACAGTGAGACAGCCGTAGTTACAGCCGTGATTTCGCTGAGGTGAGTTTAATTTTATTCACTTTTAACTTTTTTTGTTTGTATATTTAAGCAGACATTAACTATCTTGGTGCTGTTTTTGATGAATGAAAGGATTCTCTGAAAACCGGCAACTTTCTGCCTCAAAGATCCTATTGTTTACATAACGCTGGTACGCGGTATGTTGTTAATGTATTGACAGCTGACAACCTGCCGGTAGTTTGGCATCTTATTGTTGTGAGAATTTCTGGACATCCTATCACTTTTATCATCATGACAGCATTTTACTTTAGTTAAGTTAAGTTTGTTTATTTGATATGGACATCACAAATACATTGAGACTGTTCCAGAGGACAGACCAGATGCTTTGCTTTGGTGTATAACACATATGATAATTCTCAACACCACTTAATCTATGATCTATTGTAAATGTGAAACAAGTTATTGTCTATCTATTAGTGACCTCAGTTACCTCATCAAATTACCTACCTACTATTAAAATATGAGCTGGCTGCATCTAAAACATGACAAAACATGACACAGCTTCATATTCACTTAATAAATATTTGTTGTTGTTGTTTTTTTTGTAAAGGTTAAACATGGAGAGAAAGAAACATGAATGCAGTGTGTGCAACAAGACCTTCACTGAGAGGACTAACCTGACAAGACACATGAAGCTTCATGCTCCAAAGGAGATTGAGTGTGATGTGTGTGGCAAAAGCTTCACCTTCCAACAACAACTGAACTCCCACCTGAGGCAGCATCTGTATCCACGCATTCCTATGTATAGGCAGGGAGAGGCCAAGCTGCTGTGTTCAGATGCAGCTAAGACTGTGGCTGAGGCCCCCAGCACAGCTGTAGACCCTGGATGGCTGGATCCTGAAAAGGCGGAGGCTGCTGCCAAGAAATCTGGAGGAGAAATGTGGAAAGGCCAGTTAGTCGTCACATTCGGCAAATACGCTGGACAGTCTTTCAGATGGCTACTTGAAAATGATGTCGGTTGGGTGGTATGGTTGGTCTCTGAATATTGCCAGAAGGGTGAGAAGAATGAGCTTCTCAAATGGCAAAAGGAGCGACTGCTGGAGTTCGTTAGAGAGTTCCCTTCTGTCACATGTCATCTTGACAAAAGGTTGGAGGTAATAACTGTTTTTTTTCCTTCTCATTTACCTAACATTACACTATAATTACTTTAGACATATTAAGAACTCATGTGAGATGTTGGGTAATACAGATGTATTGTATTTTCTGCAGAAACAAGAATCAAAAAAGGAAAAGACGGCTGAATCTACTGTTTCCGAGTCTCAACAGGAACCTGGCTATTTATGTGATGCTGAACTGTTGGCTGCTGCTGGTAATATTATGCTAAAATAAAAATCAAATAACCTTTGTATTATGCAATATTTTATTGTGTTGTACACATTCAAATACTTTCTTGACATTAAGAAATGTTGGTCCTGTGATGTATTACAACACATGCACTGTAGCCTATGTAAATAATAACAGTAGACATTTTTTGTGTAAAATAATTTTTAAAACATTACAGCCATTTCTAATCTGAGAAATGTTTGTGTTTCATAAAATTCATTACTACATATGAAGTCTTGTAGTTAAAACATTTTTGTGGCATTTCTTCATCAGAGAGAGTCCTTGACGAGTCTGAAGTACCGGTCTCCACGCAGCTCACCACCTGGGGAGAGCTCGCTCCAGCTGTGACTCAGGTCTCTGCCAACAGACCCAGCACATCTCAGGGAAGACCGACAGCCGAGAGCTCTGCTTCGGAATCCAGTGGCATCGTGCTGGAGGGTTGGCAGAAATACTGGGAGCAGCCACCTGCATCTGCCCAAGCCCTTGGTATAGCCCCTCCTAACATCAGGTGGCTGAAATGCGATGAGCGGTATGGTCTCTTTGACGGCTCGTCCAAGTACAAGAACACAAAAGGTGAGCTAGTGGAGAGGAAGCTCTTAAAGGAGAAGATGGAGTTCCATCCGCCTCCGCTCCCTGTGTCTGTCAAGGGAGCAGTGCCCAACATGATGGCCTTTTTTACCACCCCTGCCTTCTTCTGGCGGCCAGTTGGTGTGATGAAAGCCAAGATCCGCTGCCCCAACACCAACTGCCCTGCACCGCCAGGGGAATACCTGGAGAAGAAAGGCTTTGGCAGTTATGCTAGGCAAGTGTGTGGGATGACGTACAATTACACCCTGTTGACAGAGAAACTGAAATGTTCTCACTGTGAAAAGATAAGGCAGGCGGTGAGCAAGACACATGGTGATGCAGACAGTGACCAGGAGGAGGATGATTCACATCACTTGCAGCAGTACATGTGGTTGGCATACAGTCCCAAGATTCTGATGAACCTTGCCCCAGCCATCAGAAGCATGTTTCCTGCCATTCTGTGTGGGAAGCGTGCTATTGACAGAGGTGTTGTCACCCTGCTGAGCGACCGGCTCAATGCTGTGTCCATGAACAAGGTGCAGAGACTGCTGCAGCAGGGCCATGATGAGTGGTATATCCAGCGGCGGGACCTTTACCAGACTCTCCTGTACGAGGCCCACACAGCTGGATCTTCATCGTCTCAGAGTGGCATCCTGTCCTTTGTAAAAGCTCCAGGTACCTACACGCCCCCCCTCCCCCAGGCTCCCCTTCCATCTGCCCGTGTGCTGAGGCGTGCACACATGATCATGGAAATGGAAAGGATGCCTGTGTACAGAGCTGCCATCCTCAGTGTGACTGGAGAAATCCTCTGCATTGATGGTACAAAAAAGGTATATAAAATATCATATTATAATATATATTTGATCAGTATTCTGCTAATGAAGCTCCGTTCTTGATAATCAAGTTGAGTGAGAATACTGAAATTAATAGATGTGCTGTAGGACAGACTGGAACAGTTGATAAATAAGAGACACTATAATATGTTCTGCTTTGTTTTTTAGGTCCTCAAGAAGATATATGGTGATGGCCAGGGCACCATGCAGTATGTCACCAGTGTTCTGAATGAATGGGGCCAGTTCTTGACGACGGTGGTGGTGGCAGCTGAGTCTGAGGGGTGCTACAGGCGTATGGCAAACGGTCTGATTGCCCGGTTCCAACGTGCAAACGCTCCTGCACCAAAGGTCATATATGCAGACAACAACTGTTGTCGGTAAGTTAAATAATACCTCCATGTAACTGATAATGAAATGAATAATTCAATTGATGAATGAGACAGTTAACATTAAATTACATATTTCTTTACCAGGAACACATGCTGTATACAAAATGTTCAAAATATCATTTCAGTGACAGTGGTTCATCCTTCCTGGAGACTCTGTTCAGTGACTGGGTGCAGAGGGGTACCGTGGTCAGACTGGACATCCGACACTGGCTGCACTGCTGGGATACTGTTGTGATCAAACAGAGCCATGCCAAGTATGGGGTGTTCATGAGTGCTTTGGCAGGTGCAGTTTTGGCCTACAACAAGGACGACATGATGCTCCTAGTCAAGGCTGTCAGGAGTGGCAACCAGGAGCTGTACGCCACATATTCAGACGAGGAAATGATATCCTTCCTCAAGCCTTGCCAGGTCAGGTCTTACGTCAGGCGCATTACCCGTGGTGTTGACGTAAGTGTAAAATTAATCCACATATGAATTTCGTGAACTAGAAGCATCACACTGGATGAGCCCTAATTAATTAAATACATGTTGCAGGAGACAGCGTCAGTGATCGAGTCCATCATTGCAGAGTTCAAGGGACCAGCAGGCCTTGATATTGATGGCATCCACCTGTTCAAGTCAGCAGAGGCAGTTGATGCTCACTGGGCAACTGCAAGCAAGCATCTTAGTTGCATGCAGGTGTGTTAATGTCTTTGTAATCACCTTATCTTGTGTCATTGTAAAACCAAACATTGCAATATTTCAAACGACACCAGAATAAACAAGAAACTTGCGATTTGTTGTGTGTTTTACAGGATCCCCCTGGCATACAGCTGTACGTCACTGTGAAGGCGGTGGTGCTGCATGGTGTTCAGCTGAACAAGTACAGGTGCCGACGAGGCAGTAACTCCTTGGAGGGGTTGCATGCAGGAAGAAAGCAGGGGAAGCCGTGCAAACACCAGTGAAAAAGCTTACAGCACCTGGTATTCCCAGGCGGTCTCCCATCCAAGTACTAACCAGGCCCGACCCTGCTTAGCTTCCGAGATCGGGCGTGCTCAAGGTAGTATGGCCGTAAGCTGAAAAGAGGTTGACAAAAAGCCTCTTTATGGCTAATGATCAGCAGATGCTCAGGCTAAAAGCAGGGGAAGCCGTGCAAACACCAGTGAAAAAGCTTACAGCACCTGATATTCCCAGGCGGTCTCCCATCCAAGTACTAACCAGGACCGACCCTGCTTAGCTTCCGAGATCCGACTAGATCGGGCGTGCTCAGGGTAGTATGGCCGTAAGCACAAGGAGGCTGACAAAAAGCCTCTTTATGGCTGATGATCAGCAGTTGCTCAGGATAAAAGCAGGGAAAGCTGTGCAAAAGCTTACAGCACCTGGTATTCCCAGGCGGTCTCCTATCCAAGTACTAACCAGGCCCGACCCCGCTTAGCTTCCGAGATCGGACGAGATCGGGCGTGCTCAGGGTAGTATGGCCGTAAGCCACAAGGAGGCTGGCAAAAAGCCTCTTTATGGCTGATGATCAGCAGGTGCTCAGGAAGAAAGCAGGGGAAGCCGAGCAAACAACAGTGAAAAAGCTTACAGCACCTGGTATTCCCAGGTGGTCTCCCATCCAAGTACTAACCAGGCCCGACCCTGCTTAGCTTCCGAGATCGGGCGTGCTCAGGGTAGTATGGCCGGAAGCCACAAGGAGGCTGGCAAATAGTCTCTTTATGGCTGATGATCAGCAGGTGCTCAGGAAGAAAGCAGGGGAAGCCGTGCAAACAACAGTGAATTAATGTAAGTGATAAACTCATGGTGATACCTGTGTTGTCAACTTTTTGGCCATAAAATAAAACAATGATTTTAACCGTAAGCTCCATCTCAGCTGGTCGCGCTCATATGGAGGTTAGATCTTCCAAAGTTGAACTGTTTTTATACAAAGTGTAGCCAAACACCAGACTGAAGAGGGACAGCAGAGGAACACCCTGACTCACAGCCCACTCCACACAGGTTTCACCCTCGCCAACCATGTGGCCCCACTGTCAACCGAGAATCACGGTGGTCCCCGTTTCAACTTTTGAAACTGTTTTTTAACGTCACAGTTGTACGCACACTTATAACAAACACCAACAAGATGGCAGATAGGCTGAAGGCGGCCGGAAAAAAGTTCCCCTGGAGACCACTTGTGGCAAAAGAGTTCTACACCTTTTTGGCTGTTTGGTGCCCTGCAAAAGACGATTACTGGAGGAAAGTGCCACCATACAACTTCCTCTTTCCAGCCTCAGCCATGACCCGACAACGCTTCTATACCATCTTCTGGTGTCTCCACCCCAGTGACCCTGATGATGATGAAAAGAATGAACAGCACAAGGGAAGTCCACTGTATGATCGTTTACACAAGGTACAGCCACTGTACTCGGACATCTTAACAGCTTGTCAAGCCTGTTATCATCCTCACAAATAGGTCTCAATAGATGAGAGGATGATTGCAACGAAAGCGAGACTGGGTTTCAAGGTTTGTGCTCGCTGACAATCATGGTTACACTTGGAACTATTTTATCTACGAGGGAAAGACAGCAGAACAGTTGACAGATGGACTGGGCTACTCTGTTGTTATGAGATTACTAAACGTTGCTTTGTTGGGGACCGGCTATCAGGTGTTTATGGACAATTTTTACACTAGTCCCAAGCTCCTGACCGATCTCGACGAAATGCGCATTATGGCTTGTGGGACCATGCGTGAGGCCCGCAGAGGTTTTCCTCCAACCAAGGAAAACAAGCTGGGGAAGACAGCAAAGCGGGGGGAAATCAGATGGCTGCGCCGTGAAAAGCTGCTGTTTGTCCAATGGATGGACACTAGGGGTGTAACGGTATATGTATTCGTCCCGTCCCGTCACGGTACGGGGGTCACGGTTCGGTGCACGCAGTCACACGACGAATACGTCTGAGTGAGTGAGAAAAAAAAAAAGTCGAGTCCTCACTCCAATCCAGGGGGCGGTAATGAGCATAACAGCTGCCAGCAACCGTCATACAGAAGAAGAAACAGTTAGAAACAAAAACAAACAAAAGAAGAGTGATGGCGAGTGTGGAGTTTTTTTTTTTTTGGAAGGTGCGGAGCGGGGGCGGCGGCGGCAGTTACCTTAGTGTAACCTAATATACAATCTTTACACGCGAAAGCACTGTCACTGCTGCATGTGCAGATGCAGTTCTTACCTGATCCACCTCCCTCTCTCCCTCCCGTCCTGAGGAGGCTACTGGACTGTATTCTATGATTCTCCTCTTTTCATTTCTAACTGAACCGTTTCAGTGTTGCCGGTGCACGCCCGGTGTCTCCCCACTGTCTCTCCCATGCGCACGCTCGCACCGGTAAAAATAAATGTGATAGTAGGAAAACTGATCGCTCGTGAAACGGCCCGGATGCACTGCCTGTGAAACCGCAGCGCAGCGCTGGAGCAGAGGCAGGTTCTGATGGTGTCTTTGCGTGAGCCGCGAGCTCCGTCTGTCAAGCTGGATAGACCAGGTTGTACGAGACGGGAAGTCGCGCACAGAAAAGGAGAGAGAATCCGGTCAGTTTTCAAAATAAAGTACCGGTAATTAACGGATGATTAATGTAGCTGTTGCCTGTCCATCTAGAAATACTTGTCAGTTGCGTCTGCACATGAGACACACACACACCGATACAGAGCTAGGGACAGACCTGTGGAGCCGCATTTGACCGGCGCGCAGAGAGCACGAGAAGCCGCTCCCCGTGCGACCGGCAGGCAAACAGCTGTTTCTGCAGCCAGTCCTTGCGCTACACACATTTGTTAATTTTAATTTTTATATTTTATATTCTAAATATTTAAGAAAAACACACAAGCAAAGATTTAAAGCAAATTATATTAAAAAATATGGACTTAATTTTTTTTTCGGATTCTTTTCCTCTGTATGAACAGAATGAATGGTATGAGAACCCTCCCAATGCAATATGTTCTATTCTATTTATTTTTATTGCTTTTATATCAGGAGATGGTTTTACATTTTGCAGTCAATTGGTGTCTGCTCAAAATAAATGAAAAAAGATAGTCTTGTACATGTGTGAGCTTTTGTTAATTTTTTTCCGCTGTACCGAAACCGTACCGAACCGTGACCCCCACACCGAGGTACGTACCGAACCGTGACTTTTGTGTACCGTTACACCCCTAATGGACACCAAACAGGTGACGGTGGCATCCAACTACCACCAGGCCTGCAGTGGATCCAAGGCATCAAGGAGGATGAGGGATGAGGATGGAGTCGTGCAAAGAAAAGATGTCCCCATACCGAATTCTGTGAGGGACTATAATGCCAATATGGGAGGGGTCGACCTTTCCGATGCCCTCATTGGCTATTACAGTGTTTTGCATAAGACGATGAAGTGGTACAAAAAGATCTTTTACCACATGGTGGACATTGCTGTAGTGAACAGCTACATCTTACACAAGCAGCTCACACAAGCACGAGGAGAGACCCCAATGACCCAGAAGAAATTCAGGGAAGTCCTCATTAAGGGGCGTTCACACCGGACGCGATAGACGCGAATACAATCGCTTCAGACGCTTGTATCGCGCCGCTTGATCATTTTGGATAATTCATGTCCATCGCGTCCATCGCGTCATTCGCGCTTGACGCTCCGCCCGTTCATTTAGCTGATATCACCACCGTTGCTGCCCTGTACTTGCTGTACAAGTCTCAGAAACGTCAGAAAACCACCCGCCGTTGTGTCTGGGTTCACTGTGTGTGTGTGGGGGTGTGTGTGTTTTTTGTTGTTGTTTTTTTTTCACTCTGTGTAGCAGACGGCAGCGGTGCCTACACAGCTAACATCAATTAGCTTCTCCTTCATGTTGGTCTGAGTGTAAACAACCGTACAGAGAAGTGACGTTGTCGGCTTGAACTCGTCGCTGATTGGTTGCCGCGGCGCGATGCCGCCTGAAAAGTTCAATATTTTCAACTTTATTCGCGCCGCTCCAGACGCTTCATTCGCGCCGCGTCTCATCGCGCCAGACGCTCCATTCGCGCCGCCTCCGCCTGAATCGCGTGTCATCGCGCCATTTACATTGATTTTCAATGTAGAGTTGCCGCTTCATTCGCGTCTATCGCGTTTGGTGTGAACGCCCCTTTAGGGAGATGACACAGGAGCCACCCTCTCAGCCTAGACCTAGACAATCCATGGCAACATGCAGACCTGTCTTTCCCTCTGGGGATTCGACAGCGGGTCGGAAGAAATGTGTCCTGTGTAATAACAGGACCCCTGTCATGTGCAGGAAGTGCAACATCCCCCTCTGCCTTCTTCCTAAAAGAAACTGCTACATTGAATGGCATGACAAACATTAGGCAGGATTCACATACTGTCTCTCTCTCTCACACACACATACACACGCACACACACACAAACCTACTGCAATCCTTGAAACACTTTTACACATAGTTTTTTTATTGAATGTTTTCTGATTATCTTATAAACACACACATGCTACTGTGCTGTGGTGATATTTTAAGCATTTTTGACTATTTTCTGATGCACTGATTGTTATGTATGCCTATACTTTATGAACACACACACCCACATGCCTCTGTGGTGATGTTTTAAGCATTTTTGTACATAGTTTATTTATTGCTTTTATTGAATGTTTTCTGAATGATTTGATTGAATAAATTGCTTGACTTGAAGTCAGATATACAGTATTTCTGTATTGTTTGGTTATTGCACATTATACACATCGGTAAAAGGTTAGTTATACCCCAAAATAATTGAACAGTTCAACATTGCAAATTTGTAAGATACAATTTGGTGTCTCAGTATACCATTTGGTTATCATGTGTCTATTTGGATTCTAATCATGAAAACAACCCTGCAGAATAGTCATACTTTGTGCTATCTTCTTCAAATTTGAACCAGGTGTTCATTGATAGTGTGCTTACAGGCTCATAATGTCACTTACCTTCATGGATAAAGGCACACTGACTGCTTTTTGTTATTATTAGTTTATTTATTTTTAGGCGGACAAAAAAATCTTAATTTCTGGCTCACTTACTGGTCTACTGCTCTGGTCCAGTAATACTTGAAAACCTTCTGACACTTTCACGAGAGACTTTATAGTATCCTCTTTCTGGCAAGCCCTCATTCATGCATATAGTAGTGTTGTGTCGTTCGCGAGTGATTCGTTCAAAGGAACGGATTATTTTAGTGAAACGTACTGACTAGAGTCACTTCCTGACCTGATTGGTTCCTTTCTCAGTTCAGTAGTTGAGCTCAGCAGCGTGCGTGCAGGCCGACAGTGGAACTGCTGTGTGGTCTGTGAATCACTGAGTGACTGCGAATCTGGTGGCGGAGGCTCTCATTGCGAGGGAACGGTGCTTGTTAAGTGATGCGTTCACTGACGCTCGGGGATCAGGGCTCCAGTTCACTCCCTGCGCGCGTGGTTCGCTGTACTGGGAGCAGGCTCCAGTTCACTCACTGCGCGCGTGGTTCACTGTACTGGGAGCGGGCTCCAGTTCACTCCCTGCGCGCGTGGTTCACGTACTGGGAGCAGGCTCCAGTTCACGTACTGGGAGGAGCAGGCTCCAGTTCACGTACTGGGTGGTGCAGGCTCCAGTTCACTCACTGCGCGCATGGTTCACTCATGTACTGGGGGCGGGGCTGAGGGCTCCAGTTCACTCCTGTCGTTCGCGAACGTACTGACACGGTGATTCACAGAGAACTGCTGCTGCAGACATGATTCAGGTTCACGTACTGAGCTGAATGTGGCGCTGTGTCACTCACCGCCTGGTGTACTGCAGGCACAGAGCTGTGTAGCGTCATGTAAAGTGACTGATTGTACTGTGCACAGAGGACTCGAGTTGACCGTGTAGTAATATATGCTGGTTCTCCCACGCGAATGTACTATATGTACTGTACTGTAATACTATATAGTTTTATATACTTTATATACTTTTTTTTTTTTTTTTTTTTTTACACTGGGGTGTATTATTTATTACGTACGACCGGGGAAGACAGTCCGGGGGGGGGGGGGGGGACGAGACCATATGGTCTGGCCGTCGGAGGGTGGGGGGGTGAACGAATTTTAATGTACTGATTCTAGTGATTCAGTACAGTCAAAAGAACTGTAGATCCCATCACTAGCATATTCATGGGTTTCACTGACGTCACGTTTTTGTTGTGGCCGCCATCTTGAGGACCTAGCGCCACCCAACGGTCGCGGAGAAAAATGGCCAGTCAAACGGCAAATGCCCGTCTTTCAGCTTCAGAAAAACAACGCTATTAAAAGAAAATTTGTATTTTGAGTTTCGATCCCTATTTAATTACTCCTGACATGTTAGTTCCCCTTAAATCTGCCAAACAGCTGATCAGCGCGACCCCCCCCCCCCCTACAAACACTCCGTTGAGATCCAGATCCACTACTGGACTTTCAAAGTAAAGCTGACGCAGCTGAAAATGTTTACATAGTGAAACAGCGGCGCTTTTATCCGGTTTTATGATTAAACTCTGAACATAACCTGGTCGGGACCTTTGACGTCTGAAAATATAAACAGATAAACGCACACTTAGCTGTAGCTCCGGAGTCGGATGTAAACAACTACACGGCTGCAGCTGGACTTCCCCTCATTGACAAGCAGCAACCACCGTGCTAACAGCTACTAGCTAGGCTGCTACCACCATCTACTGGCGTAAAGTAGTCACTGTTTTAGCCCAGCCAGGATCAGGTGTGTCTATACCTATGGTCTACAGTGTACACAAATAAACCATTATATTATCGTATCAGACTATTTCCACATCCGCGGGGGAGGGGGGCAGGAGGGGGGTAGTTAGTTAACGCTTGGCTACGTAACTTTAGCTAGTTACAAACATAATGTATCTGAGATGAAGTGCTCAGCACAGAATGGTCTGTGGGAGTCCAGTGATCCCTTTTGATGGCAGCGACCCACCTCTGTCGTCTGTCATTGTTTTTGGGGATATTGTAAAACGTAAGTCCTGTATTTTTACCCTTGGCTCTATCACAACCGACCGCACAGCTGATAGTACTACTAACGGCATTCTGGTCCTCAAGATGGTGCCGTTGAGGCGCAGTGACGTCACATGAAACCCATGAATAGTCAAAGTGGTTCAGAAGCTACATCCATTATAATTTGAGCATGGAATTTTAAGCGTTTTTGCTTCACAATATGGTGGGAGTGGAAGAGGTTAATCTCTTATTTAGTCAAGTCACTCATGTCCTGTCCTGTCATGCACTTCCTGTTTTATTTTGTACTCACCTGTTCCCTCTCGTTCCACATCCTGACTTCCTCCCTTTGTGTGCCTTCCCTCCGTTGTGATTGTCAACCCCGCCCCTGATTGGTTCCACCTGTGTCCCCCTACCTCTTGTTCAAATAGTCCTTGTCTCCCTTGTCTTGTGTCAGTTCGTTGTGTCTTGTCTGTTACTGTCATGCCGCTTGAGAACCACAGTTCATTTTTATCCTCCAAGTCAGCGTTTTTTGTTGTCCAGTTTTATCCTCTTTTGAGAGCGTTTTTTTTTGTTAAAAAAAATTAAATTTCTTTGAGTGGAGCATTTGAGTCCTCCTTTTTGTTTGAGGTCGTTACAGGAACGCTCTCCTCACTAGTTGATGGTGGTAGTGGAGTGTCCAGCATGCGTCCACTGGTTGTATTGTTCTGTTCTGTAATTAAACATAAGTGATATGTATATAGTGGTTGTCTTGTTCTTTAATTTATGTCCTTTTTTCTGATAGGAACTGTTACACAAAGGTTTTATGGCTGCCTTACCGCCAATCCTGACAGCAGAAGTGCACACAGTGGCAGGGTTAGGAACACACGATTATTATAGTTGTGGAATCCAGAGGAATATTCTTGGAACCTCACAACATTTGCACATACTGGGCAGTCTTTTACAGAAACAGAGACACCCGTTGGTAGAAAGAAAGTGTCACATGGTTTGTTTTGTTAAAAGACAACTAAAAAAATAATTTAGTTTAAAATGTTGCCAACAACGCCACCTAAGATTATGAGCTTAGGACTCAGACACAGGTTCTTTTAAAATCAGGGTTGAGCAGAGTTAAAAGACCACAATAAAAAATAAGGTTCACCAGGATTTATTTTCACATAGTCCAAAGTCTTTTCTTGAGTCAGATAATCTTGACGAAATCCTCCTCAGGACTGGATACTGCTTGTAGTTCTTGAGGTGATGAGGGGGGATGAGGCCTTGGAAAACAAGAAATGACCAGTGGTAAGAAAGGAGTCTAAAAAGGGAATCCCTAATTAAAATCCAAATAAAATCTGAATGTTAAAATAGGCAATAGAAAGGTACTTAACCGGGAGAGGGGCGTATCGCAACAACACCCCTCTATGATCCCACGGTGCTTCCCTCTCAACTCCGGCTGTCTGCTCGGGTCCTCCGATCCACGCGCCTCGTCTGTTCAGGTCCTCCGATCCACGCGCCTCGTCTGCTCGGGTCCTCCGATCCACGCGCCTCGTCTGCTCGGGTCCTCCGAGCCACGCTTCCCGCGTCCGGCGCTCCACCTGCGGACTACGAACACAGGTTCTCCGGTTGTTTCTCCGGCTGGTTCCCCGCCTTCGGTGCCTTTGGCACCGCTGCCGTGCCCTGGCGTACTCTGGCCTTCTTCGGCGTTCCCTGACGTTCTCCTGCTACCCTGTCACTGCCTGGAATAAAAGTCATCGCCACCAGCTGTGGCTCGTTACACTGATTGGCTGCTGTGTGACGTTCAAGGTCGGCTTGTAAAATAAAGAACACTACAGGCAAATCAAAAATAAATCTCAAATAACTCAAAATACACAACATGCAATATAACTTTTATAAACTTAATCACAACAAAACATACAAGCTTATCTGACCCCGTCACAAAAGCAGTGAAAATGTATAATTTTAACACAAAACCTTCAATTGATGCCAGTGATGATGAAGTTTAACATGCTAAGAGTTACTTTTTTTTTTTTACATAATTCATCCCATATACCATAGCTTGTGTGGTCACTACTTTGGGGGGATTAAGTGTTGGAGGGGTGGGGCCTGGACAGTAGGGGCAGGTGTTCTCAGAGGGTACAAAACATGGTGGTGGTTGTTCCTCCTGAGTCCTCAGCTTCAACGGTAGTTCTTGCAGGCATGGGATGCGCTTTTCTGCTTTTAGGAATTCTGTCATTCCACAGACCTTTTGAGCATTTATATTGTGTGGGTGATGCTGCTTTCCAGCATGTGACTTTCCAAGTCATGCATATCATCCACTTGGATGTCAGAATTGGCTGCTAGGGTGCCTGGGGACTCCTGGAAAATCCACCACATTGCCGTCATACGATGGATGCAACGATGAGATTTTCCCATTCCTCGACATGGACAGTTCCACTGCCCAGCCACTGAGTCAAAGGTGACACTGGTCCGCCCAAATTGACACCAATTGTCAGTTTCATTGTTGAATACTGAGAAAAAGTGCCAACGTTGGGAGTGTTCATGTTCCATAAAAACAGGGAAAACGCCGTCAACCCCGCAGTTGATTGCAGCAGTGTTCAGTTGTGCACATTTGTCGCCTCACTCAGAAGAAATCAGGCATTTGTTCAGCATGTCCTGTAGTGACACAGTGGTGAGGACTGCAGGCTTGATATATTGTTTTGCCTTAGATGTCCTTTCAAGATGGGCACACTCCTTTCCTGGGTTTCCAGAAGACCAAGCTATTTGCATGAATTTTCTACATTTTGGTGATTCACAGTCTATTTTTTGTAATGTTGTGGATTTAATGACATGTATGGGTAACACTGCACTATGGTTGTATTTGGGGCCTTTTTTTTTTTTTTTTTTTTTACGTCAACACAACATGCAGTCAATGTTGTGGACATCTTGAATGTGATGTTTTAGGTTTTTCTGGGCACTTAAAACAGATGAACAGTGTGGACAAGCAAAATGTCCAGGCTTGGACTTGACAAGGGGCTCCTCACTTGACTCATCTGTGTCTGTGTTTGCTTTTCGTTTGGCTGTAGTGCTACCCATCTCTGCAAAACCAATAAAAGACCAGGCCTATGGTTACCAGTCAGGTGACGGTTGCTAACGTAGGATTGGACAATAGCGGTTTTAGGGCGGAGTTCGCAAAGGGCGAATTCAGATAGGTCATACAGTGCTTGATTAGCGAAATAGAACACCTGGTAGGCTAATGTAATAGGCTACTAGGGATGTGACGAGATCTCGCGAGATGTAATTTGGCGAGATTGCTCGTCGCATTAAAATTCTGTCTCGCAGCAAGCAGAAAACTATACAGGGTTTTTTCTTCATTATAAATTTTGAGGCAGCCGCCTCGCTGAAATTGTCAGCCACCGCGCTGGAATCTTGATTGAAACACAATGGGTCTCATTCATGAAACGTGAGCAGCACGGATTTGTGTGTAAACCGTGTGTAGCGCGAATTTACGTGGATTTTGCGCATTCATCAATCTTTCAGTAGTGCAGATTTGTTAGTAATTACTCACAAAATCTACACCTGCTCCTGACTGTGTGTAGCGCTTGTGTAAATGTAGGAATGCAGATACTGCTTGTCACTGTTGAAAATTACAATTTTAATCCGTATTACTCTCTCATGTTCAAAATACGCCGATGCCTTTGAAACACGTGATTTAAACATGACAAACAATTAGAAATATTTGGAGGGAGAGACGGTTTAGGGATCAGACACCAACACGTCAAGGCTCCATCTAATGATGATAATAATCTGATAGAAAACCAGAAAAAACTGATTTGTGTTGCTACGCGCTCCGTGGGCGCATACTTCATCCTGTGGGTTCCAGGGTGCCATTCCGAAGGGCCGCCAATCCGAACGTTTACTTTAATTTGTCGGAATGCCGACCCTTAATTATTTATGGAAAAGGGGTGCCATTCCGAACCTGAAAAAAAGTCCGCCATTGAATGGTTTAATACACATGCTACACACTTGAGTTGCAGTGAATATCTTTGTAGTATTGTGGATAGAGCATCTGTTTTCGATGCGGGGGATCAGGGTTCGACTCCCGATGAAGTTACATATTAGCAGAGGTTTTATTGGCCTCTACCTAATCTTTTTACTAAACTGAACCAACTCCTTTCTACATTGCCTAAACCCAACCAAAGCACAGTGCAAGGACATTTATTTTTCAGCAGGAGCGCCGCGGCTGCATCAGACTCGCACCTGGGTGAAACTTGAGGGGAGGGGCAGGGCAGGCGGCGCTGTCCCCACGGCGCGTCGTGTCAAGCCGGGCAGGAAGTCAAACCACGAGAGAATCCGGTCAATTTTCAAAATAAAACACATTCGGAACCCTTTTATATCTATGTTCGGAACGGCGGCCCCTCGGAAGTTCGTAATGACGGACCTTCGGGAATTTTCGAATTGGCAGACCGTCGGAATGGCGGTCGCCCCCCCATCCTGCGCACCGGTTTGGATGGAGCTGTGACAGACGGCTGGTGCTTCTGTAACAATAGAACCTGCCTATATAACTTCATGTGTTGATCCAACCATGCTCCTCTACAGCTGAGGCTGTGACGAGCCATTCTTGTCGTCTTCCTTTATATTATGTTACACCTTTATTTGGGTACTCTAAATTTAAATGCTAGGATGCTTTTATTTGATCTAAACAGCAGTGGCTGTTTCTCAGGAGTGCAATTTTTCTTGTTTGACCCTTTGAGACTCCCATGCCTAAATTATTACTTATAGAATGTACTATGCTTTTCTTCAATTTTATCAACAATGAATAGCAGTTACATTATCTATACCAAAAAACAACTTTTACTGGCATGATGGGAAAAAAACTGGACGTTGCGGCCCTCGGCTTGGCACACTTCACATATTTTGGCTCTTGCCGAAAACTAATTGGGGAACCCTGGTATAGTCTAAAGTTGATACTTATATTACCGATACCAAACTTTGTACAAATATTCATGGTTCCCAGATGTTCAATCATAATAACTTTTCCTCTATTGTCACCATGAGGTTGACAGTAGTGTTGTGACCTTTAGACACATGATCCAAACAGGATGAACTGTGATGACTCTGATGATCACATGACTTTTCCTCCAGCACCATCATCTGCTCATTTAAAAAAAAAAAGTATCCAACACTCAGGTTCATGACGTGTGAAACTAAATATGTTCCCATCAGTCTCATCTTTATTTGTATTTAATGCTAATTAGCATGTACTGCTGGTTGAAAATAACACAGGACGAAACCTAAATCATTATGAGATCATTTTCTACAAGGAATGAAACTGATACTAAAAAAATGACAGCTTCAAAAATAAAAGCAGAGTTGAAACAATCAAGTTTATTTATTTAATAATCACTCAGAACATCATCAATCACAAACAATAATGACTAAATACATTTTTTTAAATCAGAAAACAAAGAAAGTGAATTTCAACACATCAGTGCATGAACCTGTTCAACAGAGTTATCATGTCTGACAGTGATTTAGAAACAAGATGAGTAGGAAAGAAACAAAAAACACATTTTATGATGATTTTGATTCAGAGGTTATTGTTGGCATTAAGTCCAGTCAGACTAGTGATTATATGGCCAAACATCCCAGCTCTCCAACCCTGATGGAGGGCCTGATTATCTCATTGATCTACAGCTGATCAGATCAATAAGTGCATGGATACTTAGTGACTGATCTGATTTTCATGGTGATGGTCTTAAGGGAGTTTTCCCAGCCATTCCATGTGGGCCATTGGACTTGGAAACTAACACCATTCCAGACACTATTAGGGCCACCAGGTGCGTACAGGCCGTTGGGGTTTGAGTGGTGGCAGTCAATGTACCAGAATCCACCAAGACTATGGTGAGCACAGTTTTTCTCCCACACATCCTGGTCTTTGTCATAGGTGGTGAACTTCATGGAGTTGTGGATTGTTAAACTGTCCCCTAGAAACAACAGAGTCAAAATGTCATTTCCATTTGAAACAGGGGGAAAAAATTGCATTTAATCCAGCTAAAATAAATTGTTAATACAGTGAAATCAGCGAAACTGCCAAATTTTCCTATTTCCTAAAATTATTTTTTACAGAATTCACAAAAATCTTTTTTCTAGCCTGTTTTTCCACAGTGTAACATTCAGCCTTCACCTGGCTCATTGTTAAAAACCTAAAAGTAAGAAAAGGAAAGGTTTCCACTGAAGTGACCCTCACCTGCCGTTCCTCCTGTGAAGCCGCCCAGATCCAGCCGATATCCTTCCCTCTCAGAGTCCACAAAGAAAGAGGAATACTGAGCAAAGGCCTCCCCTCCCTCAAAGTCCTCCATGTCCACCCGCAGCTCGTTCTTCTTCCTCATCGTCAGCAGGAAGATGTTGTCCAGACCTGAGGAGAACCACAACGAGAGCATATTTAATCCACAGATGCTTTAAAGTGATATTCCGGCGTAAGTCTAACCCATGGTCTAATGCACCGTAACACAGAGTCAGACCCCCCCTCAAGAGATAAAGTCCGCTAACCGCTAGCTTCTCTAGTTGTAGCAACTTTAGCAGTGACCGCACTATAACAAACAGCGCAGTATACGGATCCACTAGCCACCGATCAAACAGCCACTTACAGCCACAAATAATGCCCAGAACAGCACCAAACGTCATCAACAGTACAAACAGGGTCCCAGCTCATAATACGAGGCATCAAACATCTATTAGCTTAGCGTGGTTTCTATTGAAACACCTCCACCGCTATTGAGCCTCCACCGCAGCGCTCCGTCTTTCACTTTTCTCCTCCATTTCCTTCAGCTTGTCTTCAGTAAACTCGGTCTCAAACTGATAGTGACGCCCATCGAAATGAAACCCTGAACCTGTTTGTACTGTTGATGACGTTTGGTGCTGTTCTGAGCATTTTTTGTGGCTACAAGTGGCTGTTTGATCCGTTACGCGTGGATCCATATACTGCGCTGTTTTGTTATGGTTCGGTCCCTGCTAAAGTTGCTACAACTAGAGAAGCTAGCAGTTAGCGGACTTCATCTCTTGAGGGGGGGTCTAACTCGGTGTTACGGTGCATTAGACCATGGGTTAAACTTACGCCGGAATATCACTTTAATCTACCTGTAATTATCCCTCTAGGACTCACCCAGCCAATGCTCCCCTGCTACATTCCCAAATCCGTTCTTGTAATGTTCCCATGGCCTGTAGAAGTTTTCACTCCCATCCAACCTCCTCTGAAAGACCTGAAAGGGAGAATCACAACAATTCAGTCAACCAAAATAAAACTGGATTCAATTAGCAGGACTTAGAAACATCTTTTCAACTGAAGCAGGTGAGTTTTAGGGATGGGACGATACACTTAAACTCACGATACGATGCACCTCGATATGCCAGGGTCACGAAACGATACGTCACGATACGATATCAAAAAAGAAAAAAAGACAAACTATTACTGCGTAATTACAACTTATTTATTTTTGTTTCAGTTGCACACAGGGAAACACACGGCCCAACCGTTCAAACAAACAAGAACACTCCCTTAGTGCTCTAACCCTAGATTAAGTTAGCTCAGCCTCTCTCAAGTCATGGCCCTGGCCTAGGACTGGTTCTTCTTCAGAAAAACTAACATATCAACATGTTCTGGTGTAATCAGTGATCTTTGAGCACACACAATGTCTCCTGCCGTCGAAAAGACCCGTTCACTGGGCACTGACGTAGCAGGAATGCAAAGGTAGGCTTTGGCAAGGGGGGCAAGTAATGGGTAAGCATATGCATTAACTTTCCACCACTCAAGTGGACTACTGTTGAGTGGGATAGGAATCCCATTTCTGTAGGAGAGTATCTCCATTTCAATCCCTCTGCTGGACTGCACTGTCTCAAGAGTAGTGTAGGAGCTCCCAAGGAGATCTTCTAGCGCTGTCTTCTTTGGTGGGGGAGGCTGTGTCACATCCTGCATCTGCCTTTTTCTTTCAACTGGCTCTTCCTGGCTCTGCTCTGCTCCCTGTACTGTCTCAATCATGACCATGGCCTGCTCTGCTGCTGCTGCCCCTGATGTTGAAGCACTGGCCCTGGTTGTTCTTTCATCAGTGTCACTGGTCTAAAAAAATAAAATAGAAAAACCAGCTCAAACATTTCTGTCTTTCAATCACACACACACACACACACACACACACACACACACACACACACACACACCATCTCTCTCACTCTGTCACACACACTCTCTCTCTCTCCCTCCCTCCCTCCCTCCCTCCCTCCCTCTCATTCACTCGGATCGACTAATTAAAAAAAAATCGATATGAGAAATACGTTTTCAGGCTGTAGCCTACACATACACAGTTACACACACGCTCAGCACACCTCTTTTTTTTCAATGAAAGTTAGTCTACCTGGTTGCGTGGCAAATTAAGTCCTGCAGCTTTTTCACGTATCCAGGCATAGACGGACTCGCGTTGTTCATTATTCAGATGGGACAGGCTTCGGAATCGTGGGTCAAGCGCTGTGCACTCCTGCAGCATATCATTACAGTCCCCAGAATACCGGCCCGAGATGTCGAGTAGGATTGCGCTTTTCATGTTGGCGATGGTCTGTGTGTCATTTTCGTCTGGTGACATGCTTTGCCCGATCATGTACTTCAGTGGCATTATAAGTGAAACAGTGGGCTCTTTTTCATCACACACAACTGTTGTGGCTGTCTTCAGTGGCTTAAGCAGTTTCACTATGTCTTCTACATCTGATATATCAGTGTTATCCAGGGTGTCGATTTCTCTCGCATTCCTTCGGATTTCTGGGCTGCTCAGCGCTGCGGAGACAGCTGCTTGCTGTTCCAGGTAGCGCGCAAGCATTTCGTAGGTGCTATTCCACCTGGTCTGGACATCGGTGATGAGCTTATGCCGAGGCAGCTCCAACTGGGTTTGCTTGGTGGCCAGGACGGCGGTGGCCGTGGTGCTCTTGTGAAAGAATGTAGTTACTCTTCGCACCCGGCCAAGAAGGCGCGCGACGCGGGCTACAGCCAAGCCTCGCTTACTGGCCAGATTCACTACGTGCGCCAAGCACTTAATGTGAGGAGTCAGACCGCTCTCTCTCACTGCAATGTCCATATTGCTTGCGTTGTCTGTGACACACGCGATGGTTGTTTGTGGCCTCGTTAGCTCCCACTCTCTCACTGCATTTCTCAACACGTGAGCTATGTTAACACCAGTATGACTTTCACTTAACTCACGAGTTTGCAACACAAAGTTTTTACTCTCCCATTTCTCGTCGATGACGTGTGCCGTGATGGTGATATAACTCTGTGTTGCACGCGACGTCCAGCCGTCGGTGGTCAGGGCAATGCAGTCGGCATTTTTGAGACACTCTTTCACGCTTTGTTTGGTTTCATTGTAAATTTCCGGAATTACCTTCTCTGAAAAATGTCCTCGGCATGGCACCTTAAACTTGGGCTCCAGCACCTTGAACATTTGGATGAATTTTCTGTTCTCTACAATGTTAAATGGAGCCATATAGTCCGCTATGAACTCGCCAATGAGCCTGGTTATCTGTTTTGCACGCGGACTTGACGGGGGTAGAGTTGGTGACAGTGCTTGTTTCATGGTCAGCTGTCCCTTCGGTAGGTTTGTTTTCTCTGGGGCCGTCTTCACATCTTTATGGTGACGTTGAAGGTGGTGGTTCATGTTTGTTGTGTTGGAGGTGGTGTACGGAATGACGGCATAGCATAGCTTACACACAGTCTTAGTCTTGTCAGTTACTCTATTGCCGTCTTTGTCTTTTTTAATGAGAAAGCCGAAATACTGCCAGACAAATGACCTGTATCCAGGCGGAGCGTCCTCAATTTCGACCTCATTCGACTCCATTGTCCGTCGGTTTGAGGGCAAGGTAGTTGCTGCTAACGTTTGTTAGCTTGCTGTACAGCGTTGTTGTTGCAGCATGCGCTGTGACCTGACTGTGACGTGACGCACTGCACCGTTCCCGGATGTAATTTTTTTCCCATTTAGTTTCCCCCTGCTTGACCAGCAGATGGTGCTGCCAGCCTGCCACCATAGACTGCGTGCCTGCCCCACAAACACACACACTAAATTATTTATATACTATACAAATCATGTGGCAGTGCCATCTAGTCTTCATTTCGCGATCCATTTTTTTCAAACTCGATGCGTATTGTCACGTTTTGTATCGCGATATTTCGCCAAACGATATTTCGTCCCATCCCTAGTGAGTTTGATGACTATCTGCTCTGTAACAGAAATCACAGTCAGTCGTCAAATCTGAAATCTAATCAGACATGAGGTGTGGTGTACTGACGGTCCATCTGCCCCCGTCAGTGTCCATGTCACAGAGGACGTGCAGGGGTGAGGTGGGGCCTCCTGGGTAGATGGTGTACACCCCACTGGCGCTGGTGTTGTCATGGCGATACACGTCATCACAGTCAATGGGCAGGTAGCTCTGGTCCGATGCCACCAAACCCAGCAGCCCCACTAACAGTGTTACCTGGGTAGACCATAATAATATGATAATGAACTTTATTTATAGATTAATTTAGGGATTCAGCATCATGTGTGATCCAACATTTTCATCTCATGATGTAATAACGCCACATTTTGTAATAAAATTCTTGAAGGCAATATAAACTTTGCCACATTTTGTAATTAGACTAGTTGTTACATAATGCACCACATATAATGACTTCATGACTTTTTTCTCGCAAAATTATGTCTTTATTCTCGTAAATTTACAACTTTATTCTTAAAATCTGTGATTTTTCTTTTCTCAACGTGGCCCTAATACTCATTCATAACAAACTATGTCAAACACAGTGAAAAACATAGCTAGCTAAACAAAAGTTGACAGTTCCCATGGTGATTTGCTGCTTTGTGTGACCACTGGGTCCAAACCCCAAAATACTCAGTTAACTGTGGTAGATCAGTGTGAAAAGTGAAAATATTTACATAATGAGCATTAATCCGTTTAAAAAATGGTTGATATTACAAATGAACTTTCTACTGATTCAGTATTTGTGTGGTGGCCTGGGAAAACCCTTAACATGGTGGGATTTTGACATTTTCATGTTTTGACATTTCCATAAACTAGAGGTTCTGGGCTGTTCATAACTGTTTGAATTACTGAAATAGCCCCCACAGATCAAAAGTTATGGTTATTTTAATCTATCATGACCAAAAGACTGAAAAGTGAGAAAAATGTCTTAGAACATCTGTGCTGTAACATTCTGAAGACGAGCGGACCATGGATGATAGGCTACGACTGCACATACAAAACATGAAATATCTTCTGAACCATTTGTGATAGAGACGAGCAGCAAACAGCCTCTGAATCGTCGGGTTTTCCGCTTTCCGAGGGTCCTTGAATGTGCCATCAGCATGTAATCAGTCATACAGGAACAGACGCTAAACTAAGATTAGCATCTATGCTAAACCAAACCGAACGTACGGCGTGATGCGACGCTTACACATTGTTTTACAAAACATCAACAAAACATTATACTGTAACTTCGGAACCGTTAATGATAGAGACGAACTGTAAGTACTTTCCCTTTTGTTTTCTGAAAATATTTATTCACCACAATGTAGTGGGGGGTTTAAAGTACCAGAATCACACAAAATATAAAAATCACCAAAATAGTAGTTTTCCACCTATTTTGGCTGTTTGCCAGAATAGAACGTTGGCGACATCCGACGGGTTTTCCCAGACCGCCACACATTTTGCATTTGCATCAGGACGAAACAGAAACTACTTACACAAAAACAGATACACACAATATTTAGTGTAAATTAAAGGTGAGAGAGTCAGCTGCTCAACTTACCCAAAGACCCATGTCGCTGTCGTGGAGGTGAAAGGACTGGAAAGTGGAGATGTCTGCTGTGGTCCTGTTTTTATACAGGCTATGTTGGGTCAAAAAAGAAGGAAAAACATGATAGAGAAGGAAGGGGTGTGTGTGAAGCGTGGGAAAGCACTGTTCAGTTGGCGTGTGCAGCCACCTGCAGGGGGAGTGAAGGTCGGGTGATGTAGATAACGGCAACCTGCAAAATAAAGTGTAGCAATAACATGTTAACAATCTGCCAACAACCATATATACAGGAGACAGATGTTTAGCCTCTGTTAACTGTAAAAACCTGTAGTATTCATTTTTGTGGTTCAATACATTGACAATTTAAGTTGAGCACTTATTGAGGATTGTTACAACCAAAAACGTAATAACGGCCAATAACGTAATAATTTTGGCCATTTCAAATGTAATAAAGCCAATAGTGTAATAATGTGCCAATAATGTAATAAAACTTTTGAGCCAATAACGTAATAACTTTTTGCCTATAATGTAATAAGGCATTACATTATCGGCACCAGTTATTACATTTTGAAAGTTTTTTTTTAATACCAGGCCAATAACATAATAACCAGCCAATAATGTAATGCCTTATTACATTATCGGCAAAAAGTTATTACGTTATTGGCTCAAAAGTTTTATTACATTATTGGCACATTATTACACTATTGGCTTTATTACATTTGAAATGGCCAAAATTATTACGTTATTGGCAGTTATTACGTTTTTGGTTGTAACAAGGATTTTTAGTATTTTTAATGCTACCACTATTATGGGTTGCAACTAAATGTGGTCTGACTCATAGAATCACCTACATACTTTTAGTTTTTAGTAGTTTTTAGTTTCTGATTTTAAGTATAAAACTGATTCTGTTAAACACACAATGATAAGTTGCTAAAAACTCCTACTTGTTGTGACCTTGTGAAACTCTTTACCTACTGATGGTCGTGTCATTACCATCTGCTGTAATCATGCATTATATGTCATTTTTACTTTAATGACACCTTCAAGTCTCACAGGGGGGGGTGTTACGTAAAACAAGGAAAAGTCTTGAGAAAGCGAGGTGAGGTGAGTGCAAAGCGTGGGAAAGCACTGTTAAGTTTGCGTGTGCAGCCACCTGCAGGGGCAGTCAAGGTCGGCCAATGTAGATAACGGCCAGCGGCGAGATAGAGTGGTGCCAAAGACGCTGAACTGGGGTGAACTCGCTACGTGGCAAAATGTGATAGAGTGGCCGTATAGGGTGGAGATTATGTTGATGGAAGATGGCAACATGACATCTGGACAAATCACAGGGCATACACTGAGGAAGACGTGTCATGTTCACCTCTCATTTGAATAAGAAGGCAGGGCTTTTACAGCTCAGTATAAAAACCAAGTCACAGAGATAAGAAGTTTAGTCTGGTCCGGGACAGGCTCGGGTTATGTCCTCTTTTTTTGGAGTGTAAACTCTAATGCACTGAAATTCGTCTCCGTCTTTTCTAATCATTTTTGTGAAGTTATTGACGCTTTAATGAGTATTTTTCTGACTTCTTTTTGAACATTTTTGGATACTTTCATTTGTATCATTGAATGTGGGAAATAAAGATCCTCGATCCCAACTGGCCCTGTTTTGGATCCTAATCTTTTCTCCAACAGTGAATGAGGAGGAGGAAGAGGAGAAGGTTGAGGAAGAGCAGGGTCGGGAAATTATTATTAGCTTTATTTTAAAGATACAGCTCGAGGTGGAAAATTGACTTGTTACAGCAGCAGATGAAAAACAACAAAGGTAAAAAAAAAAAAAAATCTTTAAAAGAGACATTGTAGCCTAAAGTTTAGACTTATATTACTGATACCAAACTTTGGACAGATATTCATGGTTCCCAGATGTTAACTCATTATAATTTTAATCCTTTAGTGCCACTATGAAGTTAGTGTCCCTCATTTATCCAACACTACAGTTTATGATTTGTGATACTAAAAATGTTCCCATTGGCCACATCTTTATTTGTATTTAGTGCTAATTAGCATGAACTGCCCTTTGAGAAAAACTGAGGGAAAAAATGAACTCCTTATAAATAACAGTGAAATCATTTTCTTCACTGAGGAATAAAACTGATACTAAAAAATAACAACATTGAAGTTAAAACAATCAAGTGTATTTACTTGATAATCCCTCAGATCAGCATCATTCACAAACAATAATCACTTAATACAATTTGATATGAAAAAAATGCATCAGGTATGAAAAAAAACATACAATGTAAAAGCCCTAAATCATTCCAAGAATATAAGTTTTATTTCATCTGCTCAAATCCTTCACTTATCCAACACTGCAGTTCATGACTTGTGAAACTAAAGATGTTCCAATCTGCCTCATATTTAGTTGTATTTAGTGCTAATTAGCATGTACTGCCCTCCTTATAAATAACAGTGAGATAATTTTCTACACTGAGGAATAAAACTTATTTTAAAAAACAACAACAACAAAAACAATCAAGTGTATTTACTTGATAATCCCTCAGATCAGCATCAATCACAAACAATAATCACTTAATACAATTTTTGATGTGGAAGAAATGCATCAGGTATAAAAAACATACACTGTAAAAACCCCAAATCATTCCAAGAATATTAGTTCTATTTCTATTCGAAATTTCTCATGAAAAACCTGCATTGTGAAAGCAAGTTTTTAGTGTTTGTAATAAGAAAGAAGATCTTGCTCAACAATCAAGATTTTTCTACTAAATTTCTAATAAAGTGTCTTAAAATGAGCTACGTTTTAATGTGATTCTTGTGTGTCTTAATGCCAGTCTTATTTTAAGTATAATGAGATTGTTTTGACAAGAAATAAGACAAATATTCCTGGTAAGATTTAGAGTTTTTGCAGTGTAGGAAGCAAGTGCATGAACCGGTTCAACAGAGTTATCATGTCTGAGAGGCTGGGGGGCATTTATACTTAAAAACAAATAGGAGAGAGGGTGTTTGCGCTCTTGTAAATTGTCCACAAAATCTTCTTTTCAGGTGCGTAGGCCGACAAACATGGACAGCAGCAGGAGAAAAAGGTTCGCACACTGATAAAAATGGCAATGTCCACCAGAGATCAACGAATGAAAAAGGAATTTAATGGTCCATAACAAAACAAAAATGTGCAACCATAGTGAAAAATAAGAGTTAACAGAAAATAACAGAAACGTTTCGGCCTACACAGCCATCTTCAGTCTTGGAAAGCACACACCTGTGCTCTATTTGTAGATTCAGGCAGTGAATGGATCCATTCATGTTCCAGGGCCCCATCTTGTGTCTCAGGGTGATGAAACAACTAAGCCTAAAAACACCCTGATATAGTTATTTTAGAAAAACTAAAACATTCAAGAAACATTCCAAGAAACATACAGTACAGGAGGAAACATTATACAGAGATATTTAGAGGCATCAATACTAAACATCACTGGTAAGGGCAGATCACATACACACACAGACAGGGGCTCTAAATAAAGCAGTTAAGTGACATTTCTTCGTTAAGACCTTTAGGGTGCAGGGTTTTTAGATGGAATATCCATTTGCACTCTGCCTGTAACAAAAGACGTTCCATGTCGCCTCCCCTACGTGGTGTTTTAATCTGCTGGATAACACAAAAGGTGAGAGAGGAGATCGGATGGTTAATATCTTTGAAGTGACGAGCAATAGATGATTTTTCATCCATTCTCCTGATTGCACTTTTGTGCTCAATAATTCTTGTTCTTATTTGTCTAGTCGTTTTGCCTACATATTGAAGTCCACAAGGACATGAGATGAGGTAAATGACATTACTGGAACTGCATGTAGAGAACTGTCTAATGTCATACTTTTTACCAGTAATGTGACTGGAGAAAGTATAGGTACGTTTACATGAATCCCTACATGCTGTGCAGGTGCGACAAGGAAAAAAGCCTGTACTTTCAGTGAGCCGTCCAGAAGCTGAGGGGGGTGTGTATGTGTCTGCCCTGACCGGGGGGCGACCGCCATTCCGAAGGACCGCCATTCCGACGGTCTGCCAGTGCGAAAATTCCCGAAGGTCCGTCATTACGAACTTCCCAAGGGGCCGCCGTTCCGAATGTGTTTTATTTTGAAAATTGACCGGATTCTCTCGTGGTTTGACTTCCTGCCCGGCTTGACACGACGCGCCGCGGGGACAACGCCCCCTCCCCCTCTCCCTCCGCCTCCAAAGTTTCACCCAGGTGCGAGTCTGATGCAGCCGCGGCGCTCCTGCTGAAAATAAATGTTGTAAGTTTAGTAAAAAGATTAGGTAGAGGCCAATAAAATAACTATTAATAGGTGTTTCTCCCTCGGGAGTCGAACTCTGATCCACCGCACCAAAAACGCATACTCTAACAACTACACTCGGGTTCGGAATGGCACCCTCTTTTTCAGGTTCGGAATGGCACCCCTTTCCCATAAATAATTAAGGGTCGGCATTCCGACAAATGAAAGTAAACGTTCGGAGTGGCGGCCCTTCGGAATGGCACCCTGGAACCGTGTGTGCAGCCAAGGGATGCACGTGAATGTGGTGACGTAGCACGAGGACCAATAGATGCCTGACGAGGGCGGGGGCTGCTAACTCATGGTGCGTTCAAGGAAACTCGTACTTTGTGTTTTTCCTTCCTGTGAAGTCGTACCAGTTCGATCTGGTACGAGTTCACGGGTCGGAAGTTACGAGAGGCCATTATAATGAACTTTAACAGACAACAGGACGGTAAAAACACGAGCTACGGGTTACCTGGAACGCTACAAAGTCGTAGTTGTGACTTGAAGCTGTAACTTACGGTTTCAAAAGCCGTGTTGGGTACCGGGTTCTAAAATATATATGTATTCCTAATATGTTTTTTCTTTTTTGTGTTTGAGCTACCAGTTAATTTAGAATTTCCCTGTAAGGGATTAATAAAGTATATCTCTACTCTAGGGGTGTGCATTGGCACTGCCCTCCCGATTCGATTCGATTACGATTCAGAGGGTAACGATTCGATTCGATTCGATTCTCCGATGCATTGCAATGCATCAAAATTCTACTGCACATAACACGGCAAATTTTTCATCAGTCATGAGATATTGAACAACAGATTTTATCGACTGCTATGTTAGTATGATCACTCTATTTGACATAAATGTCATTAAATAAAATTGAATGGTACAGGGTATTTGGATATGGCATTTTCAAACCTGAAAAAGAAAACATAAATCACTTCTAGGGCTGCCCCCAAATGTCGACCAAAAAATCATTAGTCGATTGGTTGCAGGAAAAACAAACCATTGGAGCCCTGTCTTGTCAAAACCTCGAAATCAATGTGACTGAAATGGGGCTTTTATTTTGAAGGGCCACATACAGGAAGTAGTGACACTTTTTTGTTTTGTTTTTTTACGCGGCACGGCAAGTCTTTCTCTCTCCTTTTTTTTTTGTTTGTCAAATGCGCTGTAGCGCGTGCGGCTGCTGTTGTGTCCCAGTCGCATCCACAGCGAGTGTCACGGAGCAGATCCATGATCGCACTGCTGCACCAGTGACCCCCCCAGCCTGAGCTCAGTTACTCACCCTCCTCCTCTAGCCAAGCTACTGTGTTTATAAGTGATAAACGGGCGTTCTGCCTGTAGTAACGGTAAAACCAGACCGGCTTGTTGAATCTCGGACCCAACACGGCCGGACTCATGAGTGTTAATTAATTAATTCTCAACCCGACCGCGGGTAAAAAAAAAAGAAATAGAAAGCCAGCAGCAACACTGCTACTAGTGCTGCCGCTTAGCATGTAGCTACAGGCTGAGCATGTCGTTGCTCCGCAAACGCCCTCGGAGGTCATTGAAACTTCATAACTTTATTTGAGGCCAGAAAATAAACAGGGACATAATCGATTATGGCATGTTGCCGCATCGATGCTGAATCGCGCATGTCCCGCATTGCAATGCATCGCCGAATCGATTATTGTTGACACCCCTACTCTACTCTACTCTACTCTTGTATTTATCATTTACGACATACTAAAACTTGAAAAGGTGTTTGGTAATAATTTTGTGTAATTCCGATTTTGAATTTCAAGGTCTTTACCTACGACTCTGTGTATTTATGATCCACAGAGCAATGAGGTGGGAAGCAGTGTCCGCATGGAGAAGGAAGGGCTGATCCCAAGTCTTAGATTTCTTGAAAGATGGGGCGTAAGTGGCTTCCCTGGTGACGGACCTGACATCAAGCACTTTTATGATGTGTGATCTAAGCAAAGGTACGATGATTTTAAAGTTATTGTTCATCAATTATTTTTAATACAGCCAATCCTCAGCTAAATCCACTGAGAAATAAATAAAACATATTTTCTCAGCACTCAACAAAAAAGTGGATGTTATCTCCAAAGAGAAGGTGAAACTCTGGCAAAAGAGCATCAAAAATCACCTCTACTGGTCAGCAACAGCCTCATGGAGTGGCCAGGTGGACATCACTTCTCAACCACATCCACAACGTGCATGTTCACGAAAACCGACTCTTCCCTCAGTGTGTCCACCCCCCCTCCACTGACAAACACAAGTGGCTCAAGCCTGGTATGTTTCTTTTCAACAGAAATGATGTCATTTGAATCATGTATCATGTATCATACTCCTAAATGCCGTACACTCATCCACCCCTGTATTTTTTTGTTTTGTCCACCTACAAACTTGAAAGGGCGCTAATGAGCCAATGTCAAAAAGCTCAGCCCCCATTACCAAACATCGGCCCTGGGGGGCCACCACAGCGTCATCCTGCCGTTTGGTTTTCTCCTACTTAGGAATGCTGTCCAGGTAATCAGTGCTACCACCCAACTTCAATCTTGTTCAGCACTAGAGTCTTTGGATTTAGGTCTAGATATCAGACACAGTGTCAGACAGGTCGTATTCCAGAGCACACAAGAAGGGAACTACACAGAGAAATTAAGAGACAGTTGTACTTGGACAAACACAATTATAAATTGAAGTTAGAGGCCTCCCTGACCTCCAGTAACTCCAGAGAGGCGTGGCAGGGAGTTAAAAAGATGACAAGCATACCACACAAGGGTCGGGGAAACCTTCCTTCACCCTTAGCGAGAGTGAGGGAATTGAGATGGCAAACCCATTCTGCCGCTTTGAGAGTCTAGGGGTCTCATTTATAAAACTGTGCGTTAGATTGTTACTAAAAGTGTACGTACGTCCAAAAGCCAAGTTTTGCATGCGCCAAGAAATATTCAGATTTATAAAACCCTGCGTACGCACACTCCTACAAGTGTGCGCCGCTGAATCAGCTTCACGTTCCGCCCTGGCCACGCCCTGTTTTAACCGTAGATGGTCAATGCAAACCACCACATGAATGTGATCTACATGGGGGGCGACCGCCATTCCGAAAATTCCCGAAGGTCCGTCATTACGAACTTCCCGAGGGGCCGCTGTTCCGAATGTGTTTTATTTTGAAAATCCCCTCCCCCTCCCCCTCCAAAGTTTCACCCAGGTGCGAGTCTGATGCAGCCGCGGCGCTCCTGCTGAAAATAAATGTCCTTGCTCTGTGCTTTGGTTAGGTTTAGGCAATGTAGAAAGGAGTTGGTTAAGTTTAGTAAAAAGATTAGGTAGAGGCCAATAAAATCACTATTAATAGGTATTTACCCCGGGAGTCGAACCCTGAGTGGGTACCCTGCTAAAACCATTCAACTTTTTTCAGGTTCGGAATGGCACCCCTTTCCCATAAATAATTAAGGGTCGGCATTCCGACAAATGAAAGTAAACGTTCGGTGTGGCGGCCCTTCGGAATGGCACCCTGGAACCTTGAGAGTCTAGGGGTCTCATTTATAAAACTGTGCGTTAGATCGTTACTAAAAGTGTACGTACGTCCAAATGCCAAGTTTTGCGTGCGCCAAGAAATATTCAGATTTATAAAACCCTGTGTACGCACACTTCCAAGCAAACTTCCCTTTATAGATCACAGAGTTCCTACAAATGTGCGCCGCTGAATCAGCTTCACGTTCCGCCCTGTCCACGCCCAGTTTTAACCGTAGATGGTCAATGCAAACCACCACATGAATGCGATCTACATGTCACTAGCCATGTTTCCATCCAAAGTGATTCGAATTACTGGGAAATACGCATACGGGGTGAAAGTGCGCTACGTCACACTTAATTCGCATACAGCTGTTTCCATCCCATTCGAATCAACCAAACCCCAGCCATAGCGAGCGTATTTCAGTTTGTGCGAATCAGGGGATTTTAATTCCAATCACGGCGTTTCCATCATCATTTTCTGATGCGATACAACTAGATGCATCTAAACAGCTGATGGAAACGCATCTAATGAGCCTGACGTGCTCTTGTTCTGTGGCTGTTGTGAATTGGCTGCAGGTGTGGAAGTGGCAGCGTGACACGTTGCTGCAGCTGTTAACAGTGTCAGCGGCAGAGTTTCAGTGCTGCCTCTCAAGCGCTGGACCCGGTTCGGCACAGAGTTACAACAAACGCGTTATTAACCTTCACCATGGTCTCCCTCTCCCTCCTTTCTCCTCCAGCGGTGCCGTGGTGTAGAATTACGCACGGGGCTCACCGCTGTATTCATACATTTACAGTAATTAGACCGATCGATAAAACTTTGAAATCACTTCCTACATTCTGAGGGATGATCAAACTTTACACTTCTCTTGATAACAACAATACAGAATATAACAATTGTGCGAACGATTACTGGATTTTTTTTCCCAGGCTTTGAGATTGAATTGACTCTGGATCATACGTTCACACAGTATCACAGTTATTTACACCATGTGTTTATTCCATGCAGCAGCGCCGTCCTCTCCTCCTCCTCCTGCGCTCTGATTGGACAATATGACGGAGAGATGGTGCTGATTAAATATAGAGAAGGAATTTAGATTTTGAATCTCAAGTTAAATTCTAAGAAGATTTTTTTCTGAAACACGAGTCCGATGCACAGGGTTTCCGCAGGGTTTTAAAAAGTATTAAAAAGTGATAAATCAAAAAAGCAAAATTTAATGGCCTTAAAAAGTGATAAATTTGGTCCAAAGGTAAATTTTAAAGAATAGGTTTTTTTTTTCTCTTTTGGACAATGACTTCACAAAAAAAAGGAATGATATTGACGTCATATCAATTCATTGTATTCATTGGGATCTAACATACAGGGTGAAATTAATTAATTAAATTATGTGTGACGCGGCGCCGATAATCAAAACATAATGGTTCTTCTCACTCTACATTCTTCAGTCTGACTTCAGTTCACCACCGTCTGTGTCGCCAATTCTCCTTTTCCTCCAAACCATACGTACGTCTGGCTCAGAGTTTGCTTAGAGCTGCGCACATTCTCCCGTCAAGTTTGCTTTTTATAGATCACAACCCTGGCGTAAAATGTCACGTACGCCACTTTTTGTGCGTACGCAAGGTTTATAAATGAGACCCCAGGGGCCTCATTTACACACGCACAAAAGAAGGCGTACGCCACCTTGTAAGCAACTTTTGGGATTTATAAAAAAAAACTTGGCGGGAGAATGTGCGCAGCTCCACGGCAGCTCTGACCTGCCGTACGCACAAAATCTGGAGAAACGGTAAACGGCGACACCAAGAGCAGAGGGAGGAAATGAAATTTCGGTCAATTTGCTTTGTTGTCAAGAATTGTCATGACGATGGTAAGTTTTAAAATATAGCTTGGTTTTGTATTGACAAATGTGGTCATTGAAGATGCAACCATTTTAATACCAGCATATGAAATGTTAAGACCCTTGTGAGTTTAATTTATAATTATTAAGTGAAATAAAACAAATTAATGTCAAAGTAATGTATAGCACAAATTGTGGCATAGCAAAGCAGACATTTTTCTATTTTGATTCCTAATTATTCAGTCTGGAAGGAGATAGTTTCTTGGATGTTCAGTGTTAAATGACACTGCAAATAACCTTGTTTGTTTTTGAGATTCCCCGACACCTCCATCCACACCCTCACCATGTAGGAGTGTCTACTCTGGCTCCATAAGTAGCAGTGACGGTGAGGTCTCAAGACCATCTAAGCGAATTAGAAGTGATGAAGAGTCATTACAGAGTTCTTCAGCCAGAGAGGTAAGTTTAACATTATATCCATTTCTCTCTTATACTTTTTTTTTTTTTTTTGCTTACTGTATGTTATCTATGTAGCTGATAAACCTGATCTTGCTGACAAAAACCTGGAGGGACAGCAGTGCTTGAAGAATATGAAGAGACTGGGACTTTGCGTGATAGCAGAAGAAGACAGATGGTTAACATTCTAGCAGCGCACATGGTTGAGACCAAAGGGTAAGTTGTTGATGGAAGGATATAGATTTGATTGTAAGTGTGACCGGATGAGTAGTCTCCCTCCTGGTCACTGTGTGGCGCTGTGTCAGCCTTGCGCAGGTTAATGAGGGGGGCGGCACTTTAGGTACTTAAGACAGGTGTGTTGGTCACATTCTCCCACTCTGCTTCTGCTGTGCGGCGCGTCCGGTGAGCTGGCCGGCGCGCAGGTCCGGGTCTCCCCGGCGTATCACGAAGGTAAGCATGCCGTGTTAGCAGTTTGTGTTTTACTTTTATTGGCCCTGGGGCTTCATCCTCCCGCTCCGTTGCAGTGCTCGGAGCGGCGGTGAGCCGGGGGAGCATACGTCAGTCCGACTGCCCCAAAGTCCGACAGCTCATTTCTCCGACTACTCATTCTACAGCATTAAGGTTAGGTTTAGGGTAAGGAAAAGGGTTAGGGCTACTTAAGTCGGAGAAATGGGAGGTCGGACTAATGGACGCAAAAATAAAGAACTGTATGGTCGGACAAATGGGTAGTCGGACAGATGTGTGGTCGGAGAGATGGGTAGTCGGACAGACGCCACGCGCCCGGTGAGCCGGAGGGAGCGAGCGGTTCTGGTGGGCGCGTGTTGGGTGCAGTAGAGCTCAGAGGTAGGCTGCTCTTTGTTGTCTGTCGTTGCAGTTTTTCCATCATTGCACTAGTTGTGACACTCTCTCTCTCTCTCGCTCTACAGCGGGGAGCTGTAACCAGCGGCCCCCACTCTCCTAGTTCTGCATCTATCCTGCGTCCTGGGGCCTCATTTATCATTGTGGATACACGCTTTTTTACACGCTCTTTCCCCCATTTTGTGCGTACACGCTTTTCTCCGCCTAGTTTGGGATCTATCAAACCAAAATCGGTCGGGACATAGGGGCGAAATTTACGACGAGTCTGACCATGGCGTACCGGCATTTACACGCTTTTTGAAGAACAGGAGGAATTGGCGACGCCGCTGCTGAGTCGGAGAATGGCAGTGAGAGGCAGAGAGGAGCGGATCAGTGTTTCTTATTACTAGTAGTAGTGGTGGAGCGTTGATGCTCTGTAACCCGCTCTATAATAACACTAGTTAATTGATAAACAAAGCGGATTGAGATTTTTTGCTTTTTGCTTATACAGTAGGTACTACTTCAAAGTGGCCATTTCACTCGCGCAATACGCGATTCACGCGGTTGCGTGAAATTGTAGGTCACATTGTAGCCACTAGGTGGAAGCATCGTACTGAGATGCAGCTCAAAATAATTCCGCGTTTGACCACAACGTAGCTGCAATGGAGAGTGGCGCTGTTCTCAGGCCACAGGCTGCTTCACCTCCAGCTGTGGTCGAGAGAGCTAGAGAGTGAATGGAGAGAGGGACCGCTCAATGCTGCCGTTCAATCACATCAATGTTGTTGTTTATTGTTTCACAGTGGTTACAGTACGTACAACAGGATCAGTGGTTCTCATGGGGGGTCTTGAACCCCTCCATATTTGTGATCTCTCCTGTAGCCTGGCCGGGTCGACTGGCTCCGAGTTTGAGCAAATTGTCTCATATCTATTTTCTGTAAGTTCTTGTGAATGTAACAATCCGCTCAGAGCCGACGACCGCTCGTCCGTGCCAGCAGCCTGGACCCGATGCGACTGGACTCACGAGCGGAGCATTAATACACATCTGTCAGCAGCTGCTCCAAACACACAATTTGAAGGGACACATTAGATGTTGATTTTGATAGGACTACTTGAGCGACAACGGGCTGATTTCAGCCAAGAGCAGCAGGTTGTTTTAATGGAAAGACGAGCGATACAAAAAAGCAGATCACAGCCTGAAGCAACAGTGTTGCTGCAAATTAACAAGTGGAGGCTGCTTTTAATTTCAGACAGCTGAACATTGCGCTTTTAAAACGAATCTTATCAAAACAAAAAACTATAGTAAACTGTCATTTTTTTAATTTGTGTTATATTGTTTTCATAGAATGCGAGTGTGTTTTATTGAAAGCGAGATTTGGCCGTGTGTATGAAAATCATGAAAACCAAAAACATGGACCAAAACGGCTCAGTAATATGCACAAAAATCCAAACGAAACGAAAATGAACTAAAAAAAAAAAAAAACCTAAACATCATGGTCTCAATCTGTGTTTTAGCCTATGCATGGCTCTGTGCGTCTGGCGTGTCTTGGAGTGTTAGGAGAGCTACTGTAGGAACCGGTTTTTCTGTTCAGAGCAAACAGCTGTGAAGCACTGTGAGGGGGAGGGTGGAGCAGGACACAAACACCCATTGGTCAGAGATAAAGAGGATGCTAATGTGTCGCAAATGTGTTACATTGTGTCCAGCTGTCGTCACAGCTACAAGCACACCTATTGGTCATGTCTATTAAGATCATTACTTTCAATAGAGCCGAGTAGGTGGAATATAGTAAAATAATTTTCATTCTAGTTTTAGAGGCTGTATTTAAAAATTAGGCTTTAAATAAAATAAAGTTACTTTACATCGCGTTCATAAGATGTGTAGTGCTTACTGTTACTGAGCTGTTTTGGTCCATGCCTGTAAGCCTTTTTTCCCTGGATTATATTTTCTAAACTTACAACATTAATATAATATTGTTTTCGTTTCATTTCGTTAAGGAAAAAGAATCAATTTTATTTGAAACAATGGGATCGCAGAGCAGCTAAAAACCAGAGCACCAGTTCACTGCAGCGATTTTCACAACACTGTCTGCCTCAAGCCTGCCTGATAGCCAGTCTACGCCCTATAGACCCTATAGACTTTGTTTACCTGTTTCCATTGTCAATCCTAAGAAAATATTTATAGCAGCAAAATGAGATGCACAATAGTAAACCATATGTGATCATAATGATGATGAGAAAAGAAAACACATTAACATAGCCTACAACCTAAACTGAGATTCAAACCCTCATTGCAAAGTATGAGTGGAGACACATTAACATCTCTATTCATCTCTGCGCTCCATCGCCCATCGAAACAGCTGATTTACATGTCGGCTCTTAACACATGCCGATTGGCCATTCACGCGGCTTTGTTCTTGGTTTCGGCCAATCAGTTTGTAAGCACATGGCTAATTATCAGCTTTCAACCAATCACACTGTTTTATTGTGAGTGTGCTATTTGTATTGTCTGCCAAAACATGGATGAATGAAACACGACCACGTCTCTTTTTTTTGTTGTTGTTGTTGTTTTGATAAGTTACATGACGGTCTGCGAGCCGGACGCTACAATATGACTATCACGCCACCAACAGTGAATGTGTAAGCCTATGTCCCGTAACAACCCAACCTCCATGCCCCCCCCCCCCCCTCTAAAGAGAATCTGGCGCCGACGTGTGCACATAAAAAAAGACCACAGTTAAACATACAAGCAAAACGAAAACGGATTAACATAAAATGGGAATATCACAGATAAATTCAAAATACGGTTTGTAATAGGCCTGATAGTATAGTAAGTCTGTCCTTGCTAGAGGGACCCTGTAGCGACAGGCTGAAGGAAAGAGTTGGAATGAGGTGTAAAGCCGGTGAAGTGTTATTATTAGCTACACTCTTGTATTGAAGCAACAAGGAACAGAAACATAAATCAGGAAACTGTCCATTGCCGTTCGTGGTCACTGCTCCCTGCTGCTGCAAGTTGTCGACTCGTCCTCCTGCTCACAGATGCCACCTGGCGGTTGTTTCGGCACATTGGCGCTTCTCATAAAAACACAATTAATCCTCTGCTAAAAAGCCGCGTGATTCGCGCGTGATTCACGCGAGAATCTCGCGTGAAGTCGGCCACAATGAAGTAGTACCTACTGTAGCCTACACACTCTGAGGGTCCAATCCGACCCCCGTACGGACACGAGTTGAACCATAACACAGGGGAGGCTGTCGGAACGCGCGTAATAAAAAGAAAGAAAAAAGGGTGAGAATAATCAAATTAGGGCTGCAGCTATCGAATATTTTAGTAATCGAGTATTCTACTGAAAATTCCATCGATTAATCGAGTAATCGGATAAAACGTATTTTTGCTTGGTTAAAGAGCAATTATGAATACACAAGAGAAAATGATATATTTCACGTGATTATTAACATCGTATATCGTAATATCATATTTTTAGGCGTGATAACGTTGCCTGAAAGCTTTAATTGAACTGCGAAGGAGGCTCAACATAGCAGGGTTTGTCTTCATGTTCTGTTCCACATTGGCAGTGCAAAATCTTTTCTGGATATCCCACAAAAAAGCATACAACACAGCCCAATACATTTTAATTTAGACCAGGAGTCTTCAACGTTTTCCAGGCCAAGGACCCCCAAACTGATGGTGAAATGAACCCCCCTATTCTTTCAGGGGGCCCAGAATTCCTAGCAACGGCCCTGGTGCCACCAGAGTTGATTCTGGGAACATTTACACCGGGCCCCAGTGTCATGTCTCTGTAATACGGAGCGCTTCAGTGACGGCCTGACGCTGCGCTATGAGCAGACGTGGCCGCACGCGTAATCATCATCCTCGTTTGAGTGTGTGCTGTTAACGAGTGTGTATGGAGAATAAAAACTAAAGTCCCATAGTTGTGTAGCTGACGGTGCAGAGGCCTGCTGTCACAACACCACTGACAAAACTTCTAGCCCCGCGGTCTGACAACTAACACGGCAGGCTACAACAAAGTTTATCAACTTGCTCCTGACGCTCGGCTCAACAGCTGATCAACATGTGCACGCGGAGAGAGTAAACAGCAGCGGAGCAGCGTCACCTCGCTAAACCACTACCTGGCTTCACAGTAGACTACTGTACGTCTGCATCCCTCCGTCTCCCCGTAGTTTGCTTTCACGCTCGCACAACGTGCACATGAGCTCCGCGGGCGCACAAGCAGCGCGTAAAGCCCCCACTCCCTCACCCATGTCCGCCTCCTCCTCCTCCTCCTTTCTTCTCCGCTCTTCCCTTACGTAGGTGACGTGAGTCCGTTGTTGTGCCACATTGAAAGTAGTCTGTGCGGCCGCTTTACAGTTAAATTAACGATTCCTCGAGGCAGAAAAAAATCCTCGGACCATTTTTTGTAATCGAGGTACTCGAATTACTCGAGGAATCGTTTCAGCCCTAAATCAAATGTGGACAGAGAGAGAGAGAGAGAGAGAGAGAGCTCCACCAGTCTCTTTATTGTTAATGGAGGGAGAGAGGAGCGCGGAGGTCTGTGTTTGAAGCTGAAGTAGTGGTGGTGATGATGCACAAATTAGTATATAGCCTACATAATATAAAATGAGGGCAGATTAAATACGATTCTTCTTCTTTCTGCTCTCTGTTTCATTCATATTAGGGAGTTCTTGTTTTTATTGTAGCCCATTTCAATGCAAGATGATGTTTCTGACTGATATTGCCGTGTATCTGGCTTTCAGAGAAATACCACTTCTTTCTCCTCTCTCCGTCCGTCCTGTCTTCACCGTCTTCCACATGACGTCTCGCCACACATTTCCGGAGCAAACATGGCTAATTAATATGCATATTATGCAATATGCATATGCATGCTGATTTGCATTGACCGTATATGGTTGTGTTGGGCCGTTCGGAAGGCGGAATGAGAGGTGTGGTCACATCCACACTCTTCTTGTGTTAGGTGTGATTTACCAAGGGAAATACCGTGCAGCCGCCTGTACGCGGAGTTTGATAGATCTGAAAACAGCGTGTATATTTTGGTCGTACGCTCATTTTGCCTTTCGGTCGTACGACCAAGTTTAGTAGCAGTTTTACACCCTCTTTGATAAATGAGGCCCCAGATGCTCACCGAGCCCAACAGCGTGTACAAGTAGTTGGTCCAAGAGGAAATGATGCGACTGACAGTCGCGGATGAGATGTTGAATCTGTTTGCCAAGTCTCTCTCCTTTAGACCAGCAGACAAATACATCAGGAAGAGGAAAAGTTCATCAATGGGTTGCAACGCCTGCCTCTGGTTAGAATAAAATGTCAGATGTCAGTCACAGACAGACAGTAGATGTGCAATGATTTTTGTTAATTAAAAAACAAACAAACATTCAAATAACACAACTAAAGGTATGTCAGATAAGTGTGTGTTTGTGTATGACGGACATCAGGGACAGTTTCAGTCATTCTCTCAGCAGCTTTGACCCTGGACGTCCTAATGATTTTGTGTACAGATGGCTCAATCAGTCTCCAAAAAATCATAAGATGACGGTAACTGGTGAATCTATGTAGACAGAAAGCAAAGTAGATTGTTAGGCCAATTAAAACAATAACAGGGCTTTCAAATTTTGAATTCAGGCAATAATTACATGTAGTAATATTAATAATGGTGCTACATAATATGATTCGTTTTGTAATAATTATTTAGACTTAGATTAAGAATAAAGGATGACACATACTGACATGAGAGAGCCCTGATAAACATACATTTTATGTAGGCTATGTTGTTTACCTTGTATAGAAACGTATATCCTCGTCGGATGCTGAAAATCTCCTCAATCCAAAAGTTGACTGAAGCTTCAGTTCTTCAATTTGTCTCTTTAACATTTCCACTTCTTCTTTAAGATTTTCATTTTCGTTTTGTGCCATGGTCAGGTCATCAGGGTCAGGGTCACGGCCCTCTGCATCTTCATTCATGGGCTCCGTGTCATCATCAGGGTTGCCCGGCGGCTCAGTAGTCGGGTGCATTTATGCAAAAAAAGCACCTTATCGTAAAAAAATTCTAACAAAAGGTTTCTCAACTGTTTTTTATAGTATTAGGTGTCCTTAATAACATACTAAAAGTTTACCAAAGTTTGACCACTAGAAAGGTGTCATTTTCAGGATGGCATCCTAATGTAAATGTAATGGGTTGAAAGCCTGGAGAGACGCTCCAGGTGAATAGGGTAAAAATTTTTAGGGTAAAGGTATCACCATGAAACTTCCCAAGTTTATCACTTACATTAAGACAAATATTTTTTGTATTACAAGTTTTGTCAAATTTTATGTTTAAATATGTAAATGAGACAATAACTAATTAAATATGCGCTAAATTGCATACTTTTCCAGAACTTTTCCAGATCCACTTCAGCAGCACTTACACACACCAAACCTTCCAGTTTGATCATTTTCCATATTCTGAAGGTTTTTACAGAGGGGATTGTTGATATATCATTCACAGCCTCATTTATACAATATTTGAGTCCTGAAAACATGGTGAAATGTGATTTATTTAGGGCTGGTGACAGTATTTTCTCATTTACAAAGTGATAAAAAGAGATATCCAAAATCTCCTCAGTAAGACCTTCTTACTCTAATGTGTTCTAATGTGTCAACAAAATAAAACAAGACTTTTGAAAGTGGCTTTATCCATTAAATTTTTGGATCTGGAAAAGTATGCAATTTAGCGCATATTTAATTAGTTATTGCCTCATTTACATATTTAAACATAACATTTGACAAAACTTGTAATACAAAAAATATTTGTCTTAATGTAAGTGATAAACTTGTGAAGTTTCATGGTGATACCTGTTAGTTAAAATTTTTACCCTATTCACCTGGAGCGTCTCTCCGGCTTTCAACCCATTACATTTACATTAGGACGCCATCCTGAAAATGACACCTTTCTAGTGGTCAAACTTTGGTCAACTTTTAGTATGTTATTAAGGACACCTAATACTATAAAAAACAACTGAGAAACCTTTTGTTAGAATTTTTTTTACGATAAAGTCATAAATGCACCCGACTACAGGGCGACTTACTCTATCCCATACACTTGATCTTCGTGGGGGGAGGGAGTAATCATTCCAGTTAAACAGAGCAGGCACAGCTCCTTTCTGTAGTCTTCCCCTGCCCCCTAAAGTCTTCGGAGGGATGAACTGGTCGTCAATAAAATGACGACTGCAGACCTTTGAGTGACTACTTATCGTGTATTGTTCCCGACGAACACTCACTAGCCATCGCTTTCGTAGCTCCACGTCGCTCGGAAATGCGTGAAAACTTAACGTACCGTTGTACTTGGAAGAGGCCGTGCACTGTGGAACACAACAATGTTCGTGGTATTGCTTCGTTTGTCTCTGAAAGAATACTTTCTCTTTACTGAGACTCATTGTCGCTTGACTACCGCGCTCACTAAGCCAAACGGGAAGTGAGCCGGAAGTATGAGAGCCGTATTACCAGGTTCCGGATATGACGTCAAGCCGCAAAGAGCCCATTTACCAGGGGTGATGACAGTCAGCCACTGAACAAACCTAATACAAATACTCCCCCCGGTGGTCATGACCTGCTTTACACTTACATTACACTTACAAGGCTCTACCGCCCACATACTTCATTCTATCAGCCTCAAAATTGCTGAAGATGATGATGGCTCCACCCTGAACCCTCTGATGTATGCCACGCCCACTTTACTCAATGCGCCCCCCGGTGGTAACAGGAAGTGACCTAGTTTACACTTACATTGTCCGATTTAATTCAAACTTCAGGGGTTTGATCCCGGTCAGGCTCTGATCACACCTACCCACATCTGGGTTCATACAAATGCGCCCCCTGGTGGTAACAGGAAGTGACCTGTTTTACATTTACATTGTCCCATTGACTTCAAACTTCAGGTATTTGATCCCAGTCAGCCCCTGAACGCCCCTACCCGCATCTGGCTTCGCAGCGCCGCCTGGTGGACGATTCGCGCTTTGCGGTTTTCCGCTCCCGCAGTGCTTTTTCGCCCTTCTCGCTTCGCGCCACGGCCCCCGTGGTCGCATGGGTCGCGCGAGGGCCGTTCATCGCCGCTTGCGGCTTTAATATTTAGTTTATATTTTTATATCTAGCTATATTTAGTAGCGTCAGCAGTGGATGCAGGTTATTATCAGAGAGACCACACTCTCACGAGGGCCATCATAAATATCATCATATTATCACATATGATTCCAGTAGTGCAACAGATCGCTGTTGCTCCGTGATCCGTTCAGAATGCCACGTTGTCCACGGAACGGTTAATGAAAAAAAGAAACACTTGTATGCATAGAATACTTACAGTAAGCACACCATTGCTAGCCAGGCTAGCGCCGCCTACTGGTTCCGGCAAATTACATTTGCCTCAACCATATAGTCAGGAAACTAGCAATGCATTTCGGTTTGCTCCGTCCACCAGAGCGGACGGACCAATCAGCGAACAGATGGGTAAGTGAAGGCGATGACGTTGAACTCAAGCGCTCAAGCTAACCTATGAGCTTCACCGGTGTATAGCACACGTGACCCCCAAGCAGCAGCGATTAGTTGAAGCAAATGTAAGCAACTGCCTCTCGGAAGCAAACGAATCCCTACGGCTCGTGTTCCAGACGCTACATGAAATGTAATGAAATAAGCGGCTGATGCATCAGGCTACACCGTTGCAGCCGGCAAGTAAGAAAATGTATGTCACGCACAACAACAAATTTGCTACCCCCACCCCACTCCCCCCTCCCAAAAAACAAACAAAAAAAACAAACATAATTGATATAAATTAAGTAATTTGTAAATTATTATTATAAATATATATGATTATTTAAAACATCATAAAATACAAGAAAATAATTCTTGTTCAAATCATATAACATCATACAACTACAAAACAGAAGAAAACGCAATAATCAGTTAGTTTGCAAGTCTCAGTTCTTAAAAGTGCGTAAGTATACTCCTGACTGTTTGTACATTTTGTTCTTAGTTAAGAACAAATCCGGGATGAGAAAACATTCATGAATGCCACAATCTTCGTAAAAACTGTGTAAGTAGGTTAGTTAGGTAGATTAGGTAGTTATGAACAAATTTGTCCTTAAGAACGGTTCCTGAATGAGGCCCATTGTTCCTGTTTGACTCAACACCTTTACCTGTGACTGGATCACTGATGATTGATACATTGAAGCTGCTGCAGCATTTTCACATCCTCACAGGTTCACCTGCTGCACTTTACACTTTATTTTACTCCCACAGTCTCATCAGCTGTGGAAACAGCTACAGATCAGACTCAATACAGAGTCTCCAGTCGAAAGTCTGGACTCTTCACAATATCATGAAGCTGCTGCAGAGCTGGAGAACTCAGCTTGTTGTTGCATCCACTCAGGTCCAGTTCTCTCAGGTGGGAGGGGTTGGACTTCAGAGCTGAGACCAGAGAAGAACAGCTGGTGTCTGTCAACCTGCAGTTCCTCAATCTGAATAAAGAATAAAAGAAGATGAAATGAAAATCACACACACACACACACGCACACACACACTAAACTTAACCATTACTCTAAACCTAATATAAACCTAATTCTAACCTAATGTCTTAACCCAAGTCTTAGTCCTCAAAAAGCCCCTTGAAAAAGTGAGGACCGGCCAAAATGTCCTCACTTCCCAAAAATGTCCTCACTCTGTTGGTTAAAAACTTGTTGCGGTCCTCACAACGTAGCATGTACAAGAACACACACACACACACACACGCACACACACATCAATCAGGTTCAGTTGTGGATCAAAGATCTAAGCTGTACAACAGTAACAGTCAGTGAACTGACCTCAGAGTCTCCAGTCTACAGTCTGGACTCTCCAGAAAACCACTCAGACCCTTCACTCCTGAATCCTTAAGGTCGTTCCAGCTCAGGTCCAGTTCTCTCAGGTGGGAGGGGTTGGACTTCAGAGCTGAGACCAGAGAAGAACAGCTGATGTCTGACAAACTGCAGTCCCTCAATCTGAATAAAGAATAAGATGAGTGAGTTGAGGACAAAGCTCCTTGTTGACAGCGTTCAGTGTCTCATCATCTGTTCAGAACTGAAGAAGCTTCAGAAAGAACAAGTTTAGAAAATCAAAGTCCAACAGTTGAAGCAACAGGAGGCAGGTTAAACAGTCACATGGAGAGAAAACAGCTCATTAATATTCATGAGAAGCTGCTGCTGCTTCAACACAGATGCAGTGACTCCGCCTCTTCACTTGTCAATAGGGGTGTGTATTGGCAAGAATCTGGCGATACGATACGTATCACGATACAGGGGCAGCGATACGATATATTGTGATATATTGCGATACTGTAGGAACAACGATATATTGAGAATTTATTTGTAAGAAAACTGTAGCACATAGGACACACATGCTGTTACATGCTTAAAATCAGCTTGCTGAAGAAATACAAGCATTTGCAGGATTTTTGCATGAACAAATGAAAAAAATAAGTTAACAGATTCTCTCTGACTCTGTTAAAAGGTTATCTCTTAACTGTAATAAGCAGGTTCAAATTGAACATGAAAAAGAAAATGTGAACAATATTACATTAAAAAATAAACAAACGCTATGAATTTTTGCATGTTAATTGTTCATTAAAAATATCGATACGACAATGGAACAATTGACCTACAGTCTCCGACTCAAAACAGAGCTGCGTGCTCTAAGATGGACAAAATGGCACCTTTATGTGACTAAGTAGTGCTTATCCCCCCCTTGTGTCTTTGTATTTGTGTACATGTTTTATTGCTTGGAAAAAATAAAGTAAAAAAAAAAAAAATCGAATATCGATCGAAAAAATATCGCGATATTTAAGTGTATCGCTTTTTTCTTACACCCCTACCTGTCAGCTCCACCTGTGGCTCCATCCACACAAGCTCATGTTAAGCAGTCACATTGTTGTTTTTGGCTTTTTATGCCTTTATTAGATAGGACAGTAGAGAGTATGACAGGAAATGGGAGGCAGAGATGGGGGGAATGACATGCAGAATAGGACCGTCCGACACGGGACTCGAACTGGGGCCACCTGCAGCGAGGACTATAGCCTCAACACATGGGGCGGGTGCTCTACCAACTGAGCTAAACACCGCCCCAGCAGCCACATTGTTACCCCTATGCTCATTTTTTATTATCATTTTGTTCATTTATTTTCATTTATTTCAACATTCATTTGCACTCACATTAATACACTGCTGTGACACACTCAGGCCACTAGGTGGCGCATTGCGCTTGTAGTAGGATAGGATTCTCATGTAAACAGGAAGAATAAATCCTGCTGCCGTGAAGTTAACACCGGCACAACATGTATCTCCTTTATTCTTACCACAGACCACGCTCTCCTTGGCTATCCAGCTAGGGAGGCAACATGTTTGTTGTGAGGTTGTTGTGTGATGATCTGTCTGAGGTGCCGACCCCCCCCACAGCCCTGGTCTTGGTCTGTGAGCGCCTGCCTACCCTGTCCTACAGCCTCAGGCCTAGTCCACACGAGTGGTGTAATTAAAATACTCCGTACACACGCAACCGTGGAAACCGACAACAAATGACGCAATGCACACGTGGAGGGCTGTTTTGACCAATCATTTGACCATCAAAATACAGTGGAAACCACTTATGGATCAAAAGGCATGGGACGGAATCATTTATAGTGTTCATTTTTGGTCATTTTGTGGATGAAAACATGCACAACAACAATAAAGTGTTCCTTTGACATGCACGGCTGCAGCAGCAGTCTGCACACATCGTCACCTGGCTGACTGACCACTGTCGCTGCGGCGCAACTCATTATCACTGGCTGTTGTGTTGTCTGTCATGAAACATATCCACTTTATATCAACCGCGGACGTCACAAATAGATTATCGGCTTTCTGGCTCATTCCGTTCATCTCCGCATCGGCTCTTTGATCACTGCATGACAGCAGTGCGACCCCCCTCCTATCGGACATGGTGACATACAGTAGGCTACTGCCTGTTCATTCATGAAATTCATCCTGAAGCTCTCAATCAAACAAGGTGGGGAATGAGAAACTGCGGCGCTACTGTAGTAGTTTTAAAAACACACCGGCAGCGGCTGCAAACAACCTCTGCAGGTTGGCAGTGTTTACATCAGCACGTGCGCAGCTATGACGTAAACGAGAACAACAATCACGGTTGCAGTGTCCACACGCACCCGGTGAAACCAACCGGGTCCAAAAACCCCACCCTGGACCCCGGTTTCAAAAAACCACGGTTTCAGGATTCCAAAAGCGCAGTTGCGTGTGGACAGAGCATACAACCGGGATCATACATTCACGGTTTCAAAAATACCCGGGCTCGTGTGGACTAGGCCTCAGTGTGGATCAGTAGAACATCAGCCTCATGTCTGCAGCTCAGTATCAACACAACTTTCACATCACATTCATCTGAGCACAGAAATAAAACAGAGTCTAACCTCAGAGTCTCCAGTCGACAGTCTGGACTCTCCAGAAAACCACTCAGACCCTTCACTACGGAATCCTGCTGGTTGTTGTTGTTCTCACTCAGGTCCTTCAGGTCGTTGTTAGAGCTCAAATCCAGGAGTCTCAGGTGGGAGGGGTTGGACTTCAGAGCTGAGCCAAGAGAAGACCAGCTGATCTCTGACAAACTGCAGCCCCTCAATCTGAATAAAGAATAATAGAAGAAGATGAAATGATTGATGATTGATCAGATGTGTCAATGAGTAGGGGGGACATTTGAGCATTTCGGTGATGCTTGCGGACCTCGGCGCAAGCACCTCGGTCATGACGTTAAAGCACACCCTCGAGGGTAATATTGCGACTATACAACGATTACCAACATAATAAGGCGTATAATTAAATATATAGAATGTTGATGGACATTTTGCTGTCTGAATTTAAAGTTTTTTGTGAGTTCACTTCCTGTTTCCATGGAAATAAATGGGGTCTGACTAATACCTGAAACACAACCAGTCACGTCAGTGGACTCCAATCTGTAATGTGGAGTTCACCACTACAGCAAATAGTCCGAACCTTAGTAACGACCTAGCAACCGAAATGATTTCTCCTGATGTTAAATAGGTTACCATCTAATCTATACACAACTAACACCCCCCTGCTGTCCTGAATTTCCTGATGGAGGAGCCGGGTGACACGTATGAGGAAGATGTTAAAGAGCACAGGGACGCTATAGCTTGGACTAGTAAAGAAATACAAAAATAAATCCACAAAAGTTTGAATTATATTGCTACATTGGGATTTTTTTTACTGTAATTCAATAGTTCAATTTTTGACGATTTATTTTTGTATTTCTTTCATTTTTACAAATCCAAGCTTTTATTTTGAAAGTTCACGGATATGACGCATAGCTCTTGTCTCTCCTCAGTCTGCACTGCTCCTGACTGACTGAGGTATGTAGTCCAGGCTCCGGGACAAAAACGTTGTATTTGATGAGTTTCAATGCTAATTTATCGAAACATTGTTAATATAAAACAGTTTGGAGATGAGTTTGTGGTGTTTTCTGTCGAGTAGCATGTTTTAAGAACCGTTTTGAGCAGGAGAGAGAAAGTTGTTTTGCCGCGATTTTTCCCTCTGTGTGTGTGTGTGTGTGTGTGTCTGTGTGTGCGTGTGTGGTGTGCATGTGGTCATGCGTCCTTCATGTACTGTGGCTACTAGTCTACTTGCTGAATGTATTTTATTTTGTGGTAGGACTTTTATGGAGAAGATTAACTCACATCCATTTTGTTTTGTGTCACCATCATACAGGTATTAACCACTCAACCCTGGGTCCTGTGTTATTGTGCACAGAACACAACCAGTGTAGATGGAGCCTGCAGACCGTCCCGGCTAACTGCAGTGCTGCAGCTGAGGTCAAGGCATGCCTTGACATAAAATTCTGCCTGGAAATTGAATTATTTATTTATGGGGGTTTTTTTTAACAGTTTAAAAAAAATAGTTTTTAGACACCATTATTACATATTATAGCCTAATGGTTTGTATCATTTCAAGCTTTCAAAAATGTTTGATCTCTGTTTTATGTCAGATGTGAAAAAATTATTACATTGTCATAATCATGTCGTGACAGTCAGTTTATCCTTCATGATATGTTAATGACAAGTAAAAATGCTACCACTTTACTTGGGGGTCACCAAATATATTTATTACATTGTCATAATCATGTCATGACAGTCAGTTCATCCTTCATGATATGTTAATGACAAATAAAAATGCTACCACTTTACTTGGGCTCACAGAATTTCTTCATTACACTGTCATAATGGTGTCGTGACAGTCAGTTTTAAGTAACCTTGCACATCTAATTAATCATAATTATGTCAGCTAAACAGAAAATATTTCATTAATGTCAAGTTGTCATGACAAAGACATTTTCTGGTAATGTCACTTTGAGTAATGTCAAGTTGTCATAATAAGGACATCGCAAACAAATTTAATGTCAAGTTGTCATGACAAAGACGACTTCTGGTTATGTCACCTTGATTAATGTCAAGGTGTCATAATCAAGACAACCAAAATAATGTCAACTTGTCATTACAAAAACGAATGACACTTAATGACAACAGTCATAAATGTTTAATGACATTGACATAATGTTTATGACACGTTTATGATTGTGTCATGACACTCTTATGACAGTGTCATGACACTCTTATGACGGTGGCGTCAAGTAAAGTGTTACCGTTTATTTGAATGAAAAGTGAAGCTTCATGTGTGTAGTGTTATTGGACAGAGCACTTCTGCCTGGAGGCTCTGTAGCCTAACGTACAGAAATCACCACTTTTACATCAATAAATGCATATTTTACAATGAACTGATAAGTCTGCTTCGAATTTCCCTTTCTTTAATTTGTAAATTTTATGCAACTACATTTCCTAGTAGTTGCGCTTCCGCAACTACTATGAAAGACACATACGCACATAATCAGAAACCGGGATACTGTATTTATCATGTATACAGGGAAACTGAATAACCGGGTTTCTCTAAATTCATGTAAACACCATCCCCCGAATTTGATCAAAAAATGAGGTACTTAAAAAATCTGATTAAAATCGGGATACTGAAGTGCATGTAAACGCAGTCATTGTCAGTGTGAGAGAAGAACAAGTGGAAACATGAGACAACAACTGTTTCAAACGTCCTTCATTCATGAATCAAAGTCAATGATTCAAGTTGTGAGTGAAGATCAATCAGGTTCAGTTGTGGATCAAAGATCTAAGATCTACAACAGTAACAGTCAGTGAACTCACCTCAGAGTCTCCAGTCTACAGTCTGGACTCTCCAGAAAACCACTCAGACCCTTCACTCCTGAATCCTGCAGGTTGTTCCAGCTCAGGTCCAGGTGTCTCAGGTGGGAGGGGTTGGACTTCAGAGCTGAGACCAGAGAAGAACAGCTGATCTCTGACAAGCTGCAGAGCTCCAATCTGAATAAAGAATAAAAGCAGTGACTTGAGGACAAAGCTCCTTGTTGACAACACACTGACCTCTGACCCTTCACCTTCTATCACCTACAGTAACATGGAGTCACAATCAGTCGCTGCTTCAAACTCAACTAAACAAAAGTCCAACAGGTCCAGTCAGTGAACTGACCTCAGAGTCTCCAGTCTACAGTCTGGACTCTCCAGAAAACCACTCAGAACCTTCACTCCTGAATCCTGAAGGTTCTTGTTGTCGCTCAGGTCCAGTTCTCTCAGGTGGGAGGGGTTGGACTTCAGAGCTGAGACCAGAGAAGAACAGCTGATCTCTGACAAACTGCAGCTCCTCAATCTGAATAAAGAATAAAAGCAGTGAGTTGAGGACAAAGCTCCTTGGTGACACAACACTGACCTCTGAGTGACCTCTGACCCTTCACCTTCCACCAGCTGCAGTAACATGGAGTCAGTCGCTGCTTCAAACTGAACTTCACACATTTGAACTGAACACAGACAAAAGTCCAACAGGTCCAGTCAGTGAACTCACCTCAGAGTCTCCAGTCTACAGTTTGGACTCTCCAGTCCAGCACACAGAGCCTTCACTGATGAGTCACTCAGGGTGTTTTTGTTCATGTTGACCCAGCTGAATTTGTTACTCAGGTCCAGTTCTGTCAGATGGGAGGGGTTGGACTTCAGAGCTGAGGCCACGACCTCACAGTGACTCTCTGAGAGTTCACAATCAACAAGTCTGTGAAGAGAGAAAATATCAAATGTGTCAGAATGAAACCAGATGAAAGCTGCAGTAAAAACACAGTTGATGCATCTGATGACAGGACGTGATGATGTGATGAACATCAAACTGACACCTGACGCTCTCTCTCTTAATAATAATTGTATTGATGACAAACATAGAAAAGTTGCTCCTTTCTCCTTTCTGCTGCATGCCTCTTGTGTTACTGTTAATAATTGCTTTTTGCGGATGTGAATAGCAGAATATATTTTTTTATTTATTTGTTTATTTCAGCCATGTTTGACATGGCTGAAAGGGAAAGCAGGAGAAGCAAAAGCTTATCTAGTCCCGCCCCCATTACCCATACACATTATTCCACACACCTGGACCTTTTGAACTGCTGCTGCCTTCTCATTGTCTTCCTTTATGTTGAGCCTCTATGTGACTGCTGTAAATTAAAATGAGTCTGACTTGAGTCACAAATATAAAAAGGTGTTGGCATGCCAGGAACTCTGTTTACTGATACTACTGATCTAAACTACTGATCAATAATGATATTGATCATGTCTGGACTCACCGAGCCTTCCTGCAGTTCCTCACAGCTGGGATCAGTCTCCGTCGTCCCTCCTCTGATGTGTTGTACTTCTTCAGGTCCAACTCGTCCAGAACCTGCTCTGACATCTGCAGCATGTAGGCCAGAGCTGAACACTGGATCTCAGAGAGTTCCTCCTCTGATCTGTTCTCTGACTCCATGAACTGTTGGATCTCCTGATGAACTGACTGGTCCTTCATCTCCATCAGACAGTGGAAGATGTTGATGCTTCTGTCAGGAGAGATTTCATCAGTCTTCATCTCCTTCAGGTTGTAGATGGTTCTCTGGATGGTTTCTGGATTGTTGTCTGTCTGACCCAGCAGACCTCCTAACAGCCTCTGGTTGGACTCCAGAGAGAGGCCATGAAGGAAGCGGACAAACAGGTCCAGGTGACCGTTTCTACTGCTGAGGGATTTCTCCATGGCTCTCTGCAGGAAGACATCCAGGGTTAAACCATCCTGTTGGTTTCCCAGGAACTTCTTGAGGATCTGTGTGTTCCTGTTGGTGAAACAGTGGAACATGTAGACTGCAGCCAGAAACTCCTGAACACTCAGATGAACAAAGCAGTAGACTGTTTTCTGGAAGATCACACTCTCTCTTTTGAAGACCTCAATACAGAGTCCTGAGTTCACCAAGGCCTCTGTGACATCCAGACCACACTGCTCCAGGTCTTCTTGGTAGAACATGATGTTTCCTTCCTGCAGCTGTTCAAACGCCAGCCTCCCCAGCTTCAGAAGAACTTCCCTGTCGGCCTCCGTCAGCTCCTGTGGACTCGTCTCATGTCCTTCACCGTACTTGATCTTCTTCCTCTTTGTCTGGACCAGCAGGAAGTGTGAGAACAGGTCCGTCATGGTCTTGGGCAGCTCTCCTCTCTGGTCTGTGGTCAACATGTGCTCCAGAACTGTAGCACTGATCCAGCAGAAGACTGGGACTTGACACATGATGTGGAGGGTCCTGGACGTCTGGATGTGTGAGATGATTCTTCTGGACAGATCTTCATCACTGGACCTCCTCCTGAAGTACTCCTCCATCTGGGCGTCAGTGAAGCCTCGGACCTCTGTTACCCTGTCCACACATGATGGAGGGATCTGATTGGCTGCTGCAGGTCTGGAGGTGATCCAGACCAGAGCCGAGGGAAGCAGATTCCCCTGGATGAGGTTTGTCAGCAGCACATTGACTGATGACGTCTGTGTGACATCAGACACAACCTCCCTGTTGTTGAAGTCCAGTGACAGTCGGCTTTCATCCAGGCCGTCAAAGATGAAGAGAAGTTTACAGACAGCCAGCTGCTCTGCTGTCACCTTCTGTAATGTTGGATGGAAAACATGGAGCAGCCTGAGAAGACTCAACCGCTGATCTCTGATCAGGTTCAGCTCCCTGAAGGAAAGCAGAACCAGCAGACTGACATCTTGGTTCTCCAAGCCCTCGGCCCAGTCCAGAGTGAACTTCTGCACCGAGAAGGTTTTTCCAACGCCAGCGACGCCGTTGGTCAGAACCACTCTGATGGGTCTCTGTTGGACAGGTGAGACCGTAGAGACGTCCTCTCTCTGTTGGACAGGTGAGACCGTAGAGACGTCCTCTCTCTGTTGGACAGGTGAGACCGTAGAGACGCCCTCTCTCTGTTGGACGGGTGAGACCGTAGAGACGTCCTCTCTCTGTTGGACAGGTGAGACCGTAGAGACGCCCTCTCTCTGTTGGACAGGTGAGACCCTAGAGACGTCCTCTCTCTGTTGGACAGGTGAGACCGTAGAGACGTCCTCTCTCCAATGGACAGGTAAGTCTTTAAAGATGTCGTTGCACCTGATTGTAGTGTCATGGAGGGTCTTCTTCTTGGACGTTGTCTCCAGCTGTCTCACCTCATGTTGGGTATTAACCTCTTCACTCTGTCCCTCTGTGATGTAGAGCTCAGTGTAGATCCTGTTGAGGAGGGTTCCACTTCCTGTTCCCTCAGTTCCTTCAGTCACTCGTTCACATCTGCTCCTCAGACTGATCTTATGTTGATCTAAAACCTCCTGCAGACCACCATCTGCTGAGAGACAAGAGACAGAGTCAGACTGAAGACAGAGAGTCTGACAATCTGATCTGATTATTTTCATCAGCTCCAGAAAAACTCCAGACAACAAAGAGAAGGTTTTTTTTTTTGTAACTTTATTTTTTTGTTTTCATAACACGAACACGAGGTCATATACAATCATTCATTTACATTTAATAAAACACAGAGGAGCTCGCCACAGGGTGATAAACTTTTGTTCATGGACCACAGCAATTTCAGCCGTCACACTCGGCTAGATATGTAGCCCATTTTGCCCGGTAGTCTTTTCCCTTTTCCTTCTGCAGTCTCAAAATGAAAGTTATGCTTTCCATACTGTATATGTCATTTATTATACTTTTCCATAGGTTCAGAGTGGGAGGTTCTCTAAGAAGCCAGCATCTGGTTATTAGTGTCCGGGCAGCGACAGCTGCCAAGGACACTATTGTATTTGCTGATATTCTTCTTCTTCTTCTTCTTCCGAGGAAGTCATACTTCCCATGGGCGAAAACTCACCAAACTTTGCACAAAGGTCCAGTCCCATGCCAGATTCACTCAACTCCAAGGACATGTGCCCCCCCCTCCCAGGGGGGGCACAATAAGCGTTTAAAATTAAAAACTTTAAAAATCCCTACCAAGCCAACAGTAGATGCTACAGCTGTGAAACTTCACCACAATGTAGCCTAGATACTGCTGAAACTTTTGTCAACTTAAACTTATTACAAATTATGAAGTCCATCACTCTGTTTTTTTCAATAAGTGTAAAACTTTTAAAATGTATCTCCTCCTACAATTTTTGCTCAATTGTCACCAAACTTGCTCCAGAGCATCTCCAGACTGTCCTCCACAAAACTTGTTTCTCGGATTTTTGATTAAGCAAAAATTGAGCCTACAGTGCATGAAAACGTTTGACTGTAAACACTACTGTAAACATATACCATCAAATTCCTGCTAAATACATTTTCTATCTTTCTGAAAAAAAATTGAGAATATTGTAGAGTCATGGTTGATGAAGTTTGGAAAATATCAGAATTTTATCTCAAAAACTGAATTTTCTAGAACATTTTGAATTCTGCTCTCATGGGATCAACTGCAGCCAATGTAAAGATGATGTTTTTAAACATCACATTTTCTCTTGAGAAGCAAAACACTTCAAATTACAAACAAATCACCAACATTTCCATGCTGCCTAGATGCAATTTATGTATTAACAGATTTTTGTTTAGATATTAGAATTTCTGACATTTTGACTATTTTTTAAATCTGCCTCAACAACAGCTGCCCGGACGCTGACGTCTTGAGTGTATTTGAGAAGACACACACCATGTCTCACTACCAGATAATTAGCTCACTGAGTTGAGCGCTGCGCTGTGGTGCGATGGGTTGTGGGTTCAAGACCCAACATGGGTGACGACGACAATGACACCTAAAAATGCCAGAATCCTCATGGTAACATCACAGCAAGTCTCTAAATTACAAAAGCAAACAGATCGGACCATGGTCTAAAGCTCACCACAACCTGAATGCTGCTCTCATGGGAACAACTGCAGTCAATCCACGAGTGACACTTTTAAACATCAGCTTTTCTCTTATGAAGCAAAACAAATCACCAACATGTCCGTTGTCTAGATACAATTTATGTATTATCTGATTTTTTGTTTAGATATTAGAATTTCTGACATTTTGACCTTTTCTGAAATCTTCCTCCACAACAGCTGCCCGGACGCTGACTCTATGAGTCTGTTTAAGAAGACACACACCATGTCTTGCTTCCAGATAATTAGCTCAGTGAGTTAAGTGTTGGTTTGTGGTTCCAGACGATGTGAGTTCGATCCCCAGTCCGGGTGATGTATATTACATCAATATACCAGATAGTCTTTGAACAAAATCTTAGACTCATAGCAGATGATGTTTGACACAAACATCAGAATTTTACCTCAGAAACGTTGCCAGTGAATGGTTTACTTAATTTGTGAAGCCACCCTAGCACTGCCACTTGACAATTAGCTCAGTGTGAAAGACAACAGTCTTTAGTTCCAGAGGTTGCGGGTTCAATCCCCAGCTTGTGCAGAAATGAACATTCCAAGGTCAATTAACCTGTCTTCCTGTTTCTTGTGCAAAATTTGCCCGGACACGACCCATTGCTGCGCAGCAGCTATAATTGCTTTTTTACTTGCTACCATGAGGATCTTTAATAAGTATCTGTCTCTGTTAAGCAAATCTTTTGATATATTCCCCAAATAAAATGAGACACAAGTAAAGTCAATATCAAATCCCAAAATCCTCTTTGTTGCAGCTTGTACTTCGGTCCAGAAAGGTTGCAAGGTAGGACAGGTCCAAAAAATGTGAGCATGGTCTGCCATTAATTGTCCGCATTGTCTCCAACATTGGGTCAGATGACCTGTTTGTTTTGATTTTATTTTGGGGGTTATGAAAAACCTCACCAAGTTCTTCCAGCAGAAGCTTCTCCAACACTGTGAGTTTGTGGTCGATATCTGGGTGTGTATTATGGCAGTCCATTCCTCTGGGGAAATCGCAATTTCCAACTCTCTTTCCCATTTTTGTTTTATATAATCTGTTGAATGAGTCTTCATCAATAAAATACTTGAGTACAGGTTTCCAATAATTCGTCGGGAGAGCTTTGAGTTATAAGCTTTCATGAACATTTGTGTGACCCCAGATTGTTCCTCTGAATCCTGTCCTTTCACCTCATTTTGATAATAGTGTTGTATTTGTGTGTGTCTATACAAATCTTGTCTTTCTAGGCCGTATTTTCCAGATATAGATTGAAAGTCCATTAATTTCCCATCCTTGACTAGTGAGGAGTATGATGTAATTCCATACCTTGTCCACTGAATGCTGGCCACCTCAGTATTTTTATTTCTTTTTGGATCTGAAATTTCTTCACAAAGTCTGACCACACATTCAGTGAAAAATAAACCCATTGATTCTGGAGATCAGGTAAGTCCTTAATAACAGAGGGGCAGCCCAACAAAGATTGCACAGGTCTATCTGATATTGATAATTCAATGTCTTTCCAGTTGGCTTCATACTCGGGGTTACACCAAAGAATCAAAGGTCTTAATTGTGCTGCTACATAAAAATCCCTCAGACATGGTAGGGCCATCCCCCCCTCCTCCCTCGGCAGCTGCAGTGTATTGTATCTTATTCGTGGTTTTTTCCCTTCCCATATAAATCTTGAAATTTGCTTGTCCCATACTTTAAACTGTGAGTCAGGAATTTGAACTGGCAGTGATTGAAACAAATATAGTAATCGAGGTAAAATATTCATTTTGGTGGTCAATATCCGGCTGCCGAAGTCAAGAGGGAGTGAGCCCCACCTGTCAAAGTCATCACCTATCTTTCTGCTAACCACTGTATAATTCTCATTGTAGAGTTGAGTTGTGTCCTTTGTCAGTTTCACTCCCAAATATTTTATACTGGTAGAGTTCCATTTAAAATTGTACCTGATTGCAAGATCTTGCGGGGGGTTAAAATTAAAGACCAGAGCTTGGGTTTTTTCTATATTGAGAGTATATCCTGAAAGTGTGCCATACATCGTTAGAAGATCCATGAGTAGTGGTACACTTAACGCTGGTTTTTTAAGAGCTACCAGGACATCGTCCGCGTACAGACATATTTTGTGTTCTGCACCTCCTATTGTGATGCCTTCAAGGACTGTCTCCTGCCTAATTAATTGGGCTAATGGTTCTATAAACAGATTAAAGAGTCCTGGGCTAGCAGGACAGCCCTGGCGGCATCCTCGTTGTAGATGTATAGTCTCAGACAAATGGCCATTAATCTTAATCCGAGCTGTCGGCAATGAGTATAATGTTTTAATACACTGTATACATTTTTTACAGAGGCCAAATTTTTCCATTACCTGGTAGAGGTATTCCCACCCCACTGAGTCGAACGCTTTTTCAGCGTCAAGACTCACCAGGATGGCACTAGTCTTTTCGTGTTTTATTTGTTCTATTATATGAAGGCACCTCCTTATGTTATCCTGGGTCCGTCTGTTACTTATAAAGCCGGTTTGGTCTTCATTTATTATTAGTGGTAACACCTTCTCCATCCTTTTAGTCAGTATGGAAGCGTATAATTTATAGTCTTGATTTAGCACGCTAATTGGCTTGTTTCCACTGCAATTTTTCCTGTCTTTACCTTCTTTTGGGATTATGGATATAATGGCCTCTCTCCAAGATGGAGGCAAAACTCCCTCCTCTAGGACATAATTAAGACATTCACAGAGTAGAGGAGTTACTTGATCTCTGAAAGACTTGTACCACTCACCAGGAAACCCATCGGTACCTGGTGATTTCCCTGCTTTCAGACCAGAGATTGCTTTATCAACTTCCTCCATAGTTATTTCTTTTGTGAGATCATCATTATGTAATTTTCCAATAGAGGGAAGATCTAGCTGGTTCAGGAACTGTTCCACAATATGTGCCTCTGCTCTATCTGGCTGTGTATACAGGGATTTATAATATGTCTCAAATGCTTTTTGAATGCCATCTAGAGTGCAGGTTGTTTTGTTAGATTTGGGATCTCTTATTTCATGAATAGTGTTTTCAGCTTGTTGTTTGCGTAGTCTCCAAGCTAACAGTTTTGTTGCTTTTGAACCTGCCTCATAATATTTTTGAACAAAGAGAAGGTTTGAATCCTCATCTTAAATGTCAGTGCTGTGTGATGGAACAATGACTCTGGAGAAAACAACAGGTCCTGGTTTCACTAATGACCACATCAGCAGACAGATGTTCAGTCTCACTTTGTCCACAGCTGCTCTGATTGGCTGTCTGCAGCTCACCTCTGGTTCTGGGTCTTTGTCCAGGATCCTTCAGGACGTCAGAGACACCACTCCTCTTCCTCCTGTCAAGACATTTCTGGATCAACAACACGTCTCAGCTCTGAGCTGTGATTGGTACACTGATCACTCCTGTCTGGTTCCTGGCTTTTCAAAATAAAAGAGTAAATTATAAATTTCGTAACATGTATACATCTATTTATTTTGACCAGTTCATCAAAACAGATGTTCAAAAACCTATAGATTTCTTTAATCTGCTTTAATCTCTACTGTGACTTCAGCTTAAAGGCTCAGACGTGTGGATCATTAAAGTGTTGGTGCAGCAACGTTCACCCTGACTGAGGCTGATGACACAGGAACATGAGGACGCTGTGCTTCATCAGTCTGATGTTTCTGTCTCTGAGGTTTGTTGTGAACCTTCAGAGTGTGATGGATCTGGTTCCTGGTTTCTCTCTGTTTCCTTCACATGAGTCTAATGACTGAATCACCTTCAGCTCAGTTTACAGTAGAAACCGTCTCTTACTGTGACTCTGGAGGTCCAGGTCCAGGACTGAATTTTGGTGGTGGTTCATTGGACCAGTCACTCTTCATGGACAGACAGATGGATCCTGGAGACTCTGCTCTCAGTCTGTGGTTCTGACCTCTGCAAACACAAACATGTTTTATTCACATCACATTGATCACTGTTCAGTGGAAACACACGCACACATGCTTGTAATGCTATCGTGAGGACACTCATTGACATAATGTGTTCCCTAGCCCCTTACCCTGACCTTAACCATCACTCTTAACTTAAACCTAATTATAACCTAAAGTCTTAACCCTCAAACAGCCCTTGGAAGAAGTGAAGACAGGCCAAAATATCCTAAGTTCCCACAAATGCCCTCACTCTGTTGGTTAAAAACTCTTGCCAGTCCTAACAATGTAGTAAGTATCAGAACACACACACACACACACACACACACACACACACACACACACACACACACACACACACACACACACACACACACACACACATGAACACACACACACACACGCACACACACACACACTTTTTACAGTAGAATTTACTCACAGCCATTGCTTCGGTTATGTTAGCGCTGGTTCATCAGTTTTCCTTCCTGTGAAGTTAGCTGCAGATTTCAACTATTCAACCATTACATTTAAACATGCAGGACTTCAATGTTTTCTTCTACCTTTAGCATTTCTACTGCTTTCTACCTTTAAAAGACATTCATTAGGGTACCGGGCACTGGTCCCAACAGCTATGAAAAGTGCTCAAAATTTTGCATTGAAGTCAATGGGATGAGTGAAAAACACCAAACATTGGAGTTTAACAAACGTCTACTGCTCAGGCATACTTTCACCTAGAGACTTCATTTAAACTTTAAATAGTAGACACAAGTCTTGTGTATTGGTGTATTACTCCACGTTTTGATGGGTCGTATAGTTTTTGATCTATCGCTGATCAATGACCATGATCATTTTTGGAGAAATTTTAATGGGTGTGTATTGTACGGAATGTTCGTGTCAGAGTGATGACATCATCGGCTAGAGTGGGAGAGAGCCCAGAAAAACTCCCGATTTTTTTCTCTTTCCACACTTGGCCTGGCCACAATTTACACTCTGCACACATGATTTTTTCCAGTTTTGTAGACAAACTTGTTCTGTCTCTCACCATGTGCTCAAATTATCAGAGAGACTTACAGAATTTGAATTATCAGCCTCCAAGTGTGGCCATGTCTGTCTCTGCCCCTCATTGACTCCAATACAAAGATTTTCTGAGAGAAGCAGAACGGACTGATGTTTTAAAACTGCCAGCGGCTCCAAAATATTTACTGTAGAAACACCAAATCGTACGTCAGGACGTCCTTAGAGCACATCCTTGATCTGTGTTTTGTTCTGATAGGAGTTACTGTTTTGTCAGAATAAGCCTAAATGCGAGACCAGTGCAGAGGCAGAAAATCAGTCTTTTTCTCAAGAGCTGTGTCACAATTCAGGGTCTGCAGCCTTCGGAGGATCCAGCCTTCGCGGTCTACGGAGGCTACGGCTTTGGAGGCTCCTCCGTCAGCCGCATCGACCGTCGGTAAATGGGACGGTCTACCCTTCGGCGCATTTCCTGATTGCATCCGAATGTAAACAACAGCCTAACGTTAAACATTTGAATGTGCCGCTTGCAACGGCTCTTCCGCTCCTCACTTTTTTTTTAATAAGTAGTAAAAATACAAGGGCAGTTATAATTAATATACTAATAAACAAACTATTGAACAGCAGCCAGGGGGAGGCTAAGTGAATAGAGAATAAAGAGCAAAGTGATACGTTTTCATGGTTGTTTTTTTTTAATTATTTGAGTCAAGTGGCCGTGCCTCAAAGCCGGCTGCCTGCCGCCGGCAGCAGAGCCGGGTTACCGTGGCTGCAGCACAGAGCTGCTACGTTCGACAGCTAGCGGCTAGGTTGCTAATAACAACACCGGTGTGCAAAGCATCTTGGGATACGGGAGGCCGCGAAGGATGGTAGCGGTGCATCCTCCGAATTCAGGGGAAAGGAGGACACATTTGAAGGCTGCGTTTGGAGGATCCTTCGAATTTGGACGAATTGGGACAGCCTTCGCGCAGCTCAGTGATGTAATCGGCCTTCAAATGCGCCCTTTGAAGGATGCAGACCCTGAATTATGACACAGCTAAGGTTTCTGTCTGCCTCAGCCTGGGAGCCTCTATCGTCATTGGCAACCAGCTCAAGTCATGGTAACCTCTGTGATCCTCAGGCCAGTGCTCGTTAACTTCATAAACAATCCACCTGGAGCTTGTTAAGTGTTTGTAAACACAGACACACAGCTAAATCAGGAAGGAAATGGAGGAAGGAGGAAATTTTCTAATTTCCCTTGTTATTTCTCCTGTCTTTATAACTGTATTTTATTGTGTTGCATTTTATTGTGTTGTATTGATGTCTTCTTGTGATCTCTGTATGTTACAGGGCGTCCTTGAAAAAGAGAGCTTGCTCTCAACGGACCTACCCTGTTAAAATAAAGGTTAAATAAAATTTCGCTGTAAAAGTTTTTTGAACTTATTTTTTATTTGACATATGCAAACATACATACAGACACAAATTCAACAACATGGGAGATGTATCACATACATATATATTATTGTCTCTTCCATTCCCTATCCTTTCATTGTACAGATCGGTGTAATTATCAGTCATTGTTCTTGTACTTAATACGTCATACTTCCACAATCCAGTCCACATCCGTATTCCGTTCTTTCGCTTTGATCAACCTTAGTATGAGTCCTTTATACATCATTCGGTTTTCTGTTAAGTTTATGACAATGTTCCCAGAATTGATTTGACTGTATTGATTCTTCGATTAGGTTCAGCTGATTTCTGCTGTGCTGTTCCTTTTTTGTTCTCAGGATGTGTTTGTATTGTCTCAATGTTTCTCCATAAAGAAGGCGTCTTTTTGGTTTGCTTTTTTTTCTTTAAGTTTGCTAGTTTTGCTGCTTTCTCAAAAATGACATTAATGTGGTCAATGGCCAAATTCACACCTTCATCGTTGTAAGAGAAGGATATACTTAGAAATGTATCCAAGAGTGACTGGATTTGCAGACTATCAATGGCCCTCTGGTACCTGTCAGCGCTGCTCTCAGTCCATCTGTAGGACTGGGAAGAGGGGTGCAGATTATTGGGTTGTAATGCTTTGTGGTTGGAATTTGCTCTGCTCAGATAGATGGTTATTTTACTATGTTCAGACAGAGGAGTGAGGGGACTGACTGTGAATGCCCTGATACATGTGAGATGCAGGTCAGAAATAAAAGAGTCAACAGTACTACTGCCCAGGAATGAACTGAAGGTGTATCTCCCAAAAGAGTCTCCTCTTACTCTACCATTGACAATGTAAAGACCTAGTGTACGACAAAGCTGTAGAAGTTGTCTCCCGCTTGTGTTGGTCACTTTGTCATAGCTGTTTCTGATGGGATTCACATCTCCATGACTGTCCAGTGTCCAGCCCTTCTGCTGTTCTAGCATTCAGGTCACCACAGATGAAGATATTTCCTTGGCTTTGGAAATGGATGATCTCTCCTTCTAGGATGGAGAAGCTCTCCTCATTGAAATAGGGAGACTCGGAGGGGGGAATGTATGTGGGGCAGAGGAATATGTCTTTATTGGTTGAAATTATTTCTTTTTTAATTTTAAATTTTAAAATTTAAATTCACCTCTTTTGATCAATTCTATTGAGTGGGTATATTCAGTTTTGTACCAGATTATCATTCCTCCAGATTCTCTCCCCTGAGTGACTCCTTTTAATTTAGTGGATGGGACAATTATTTCTCTGTAACCTATTGGGCAACCACTGGAAGTGTCACCTTTACGCCATGTTTCCTGGAGGACAGCAATGTCAGTATCATTGATCTCCTTCAGATCTGGGGCTGGGCATACGGAGGTCTGGGCCGGTCGGGTGTCTTGGTCTTGGGGAGGGAAGGGTTCTTGGTTGTGTCATAAGGGGAGGGGTCGGGCTGCGGTTCAGGGCGGTGTCCTTCAGTGTCTTGGCGAAGATGGGAACAGCCTGCTTGTACAGGTGGACGTGGTCGTACAGGTGGTCTAGGTGGAGGCTGGGGTGGTGGGCCAGGTGCACGTTGGGCCTCAGGGCGCAGTCCTGGGAGAGGACGGCGTTGATCCGTTGGATGGTTGCAGGGTGGAAGTCCTTCCGCTGTAGGAGGGTAGACACCTCGATGCGGGAGTTGGAGAAGTTCCTGCTGGCTTGCTCCATCACTCTCCTGAGTGATAAGGTGACTCGCTCCTGTTGGGTCCGTAGGTCATTGGTGCCGGTGTGAATGATGATGTGGCTGGGGGAGCCCAGGTTGTCTTCACTCAGCAGCTCCATGGCTCTGGCTGTTGTTGAGCACCATATCTTCTGTATGCGGTGGTTTGGGATCAGTCTTTTCTCTTGGATGAATTTTCCGTTGGAGTCCATTAACTCTTTGACTGCCAGCCATTCTCAGAGCAGCGTCCTCCAGCTTGCCAGGCATTTTCCAGCTTTTTGACTGATTTTCGTAGACCCACCATGTACCTACCTACTTTTAATAAATACACATTCAGCCTATCAAAGGAAAGATGAGGGTCTCTACTTTCCAGCAAAAAAACCTGTTTGTTTCTATCTTGTTCCAGTCTTGTGGAATTGGCGGTTGAATATAGGTGGGTTTAGCCCAAAATGCCATTTTGGCAGCAAAATCTTGAGAAAAAGAGGTTTTTGTGTCGGCTGTGATTTTCAGGTGAACCAGTGCAACTGGCTCCATTATATTTAGCTTTAGTGACACCTCAACATCTGTACAGCTGTTCTCTTGTAAACAACAACGAAATCAACACTGACAAATGACTTTTGATGACAAAAGACACAACATTTAGCTACTGACACACAATAGGCTCCAGCCTTTTTCTTTCTTTTCTCTGAGTTACAACTTTTTCTCTCCTTTCTTTTAGTGTGTGTGCGTGCCTCCATGTAGCCTACGTGTGTGTGCGTGTGTGTACGTGTGTGTGTGCGCGCGCGTGCACGCGGATCAGTTCGACAGGTTTTTGTAACCGACACGCGGCGCTTTTTTTTTTTTTTTAGATCAGATCCAGTTTCCTCTGGTCTGCAGGCAGCGGTCTCACTCTCTCTCTGTCTGTCGCGCACACACACACAGCCTCCAGCTCTGGCTGACGTGCCCCCTGGACCCACAACCAGACACTCTCTCTGTAGATCACAACAGACACTCCCACCACCTTCAGCTCTCGTTCCGTTCTCCGCGGCGCCGTCCGCTCCTCCTCCACTAGACCGCGGGATTTTCAAGCTGCTCTCTGTGATTTCTCGCTAAATCTGGCGATTTTCCAAACGCTGTTGAGACTAACGACCAGCGATCAACAGGGTTGTTGTTACTAACGTGTGTGCTTTGTATCACGGAGCTGTACGGAGCTTCAACGAGCTGCCGAGCCGCCATGAGCGCCGCCGCCGCCGCCGCCCCCCTCTCACCGGCGGCCGGTGTGTGACGAGCAGCCCCCGCTGCAGTCAGACACCGCACTGCTCCATGAGGGGGGAGAAATACGCTATATTTTTTTATACCTGTTAATCCAAATGTTTTTTCTGCACTTTATTTTGATAGTACAAGTCTGATCTTCACAGAGGAGTAGGGCAAGACATTCAGCATGGCGCTGCAATTAAAAAAACGCAAAGACGAGTTATCTCGTCTTTGGCAGACCACGTATGGATGATCAAAGACGAGTTAACTCGTCTTTGGCAGACCACGTATGGATGATCAAAGACGAGTTAACTCGTCTTTGGCAGTGAAAGAGTTAAGAGCACAATCTCCGGTCTGGGTGGAGGGGAGGGAGGTGAGGAGGAGTCATGCTGTGTTGGCGCTCGGGCGGATGAGGCAGGCTGGGCGTGGTGCAGTGAGGGCTGTGTGTCTGGGCCTGGCTAACATTGTAAAGCACTTTGTGTTGCATTTTTATATGTATGTAACGTGCTATAGGAATAAATAAAGTTTGAAGTTTACACAAGGGTTCTCACAGATCTGCTTCTATCAGGCAGCTAAACCACATCCTGTTTAAGTAAAACTGAAACAGTTCACATCGAAGTGATACATGACTTACACACAGCTCAATGTCTAGGCTACATGGACAATGACATGTAGCCAACCATCAACCAACTAGAATTCAGGAAACAGCTGTTCTACTGTAATACAACAATCTGCAGATCTCTATAATGTGACCACAGCCACTTAGTGTACGTGTGACTTCTGCAGATCATGAACGTGACACATGTCACATGAAGCTCCTGTCTGGATGTTCGTGATTCATGACAGGATGGCCAACCAATGCTTTCTTTCTTTCTTTCTTTCTTTCTTTCTTTCTTTCTTTCTTTCTTTCTATTTGTTCCAACCAAGGCAATTTTACAATTCGACAATATCATCACAACATTTCTTCCCTTGTTTGGAAGGGAGCAGGGAGAAGATACATCTTATATTGCCTGCCCCTCAGTTGATATCTAATTTACCAAATAATCTGTGCTGAGCAACATTCTTGCCATAAAACATACAAACAAAAGAAACAAAATGACAACAACGAATCACCATAAAATAAACAAAACAACAACAAAGACGACAAACATAATCAAAACTTAAAGTTGACTTTTCTGTCAGTCACTGAGCAAGCTATAATCTTACCATAATATAAACAAACCAAAAACCACATTGCAAGTTCACTGTAGTGAAGGATGGAAGCAACACAGCAGCATCATAGACAAAAGTGTATCGCTTTATTATTTTAACATGTAATTTGTAATCGTACTGGATAACATTTTTAAAGTAACTCTCCCAAACCTGCACACAGGTCTGTATCTGGTTTCTTACCGTGACACTGAAGGTCCAGGTCCAGGTCCAGGTCCAGAAGTGAAGAGTGGGGGTTTTGCTTTGGACCGGTCACTCACTGATTTGTCCTCCTTTTCTTCCACATTAACACTCATCTTCAGGACTTCAGTCAGTCTGAGAGGGAAACCAGTAACACACACACACGCACACAGAGGACAAAGTATAATCACTTCCTAATCACTCTACCTTTACAGAGGAAACCACACAAGAGGAGGAAACCACACAAGTCCATGGTGACAGGGCCTCCCTCTGTCACCATGGACTTTAAGGCCAGGAACACACCGCCACGATGCGCCCCAACGCGCCCCGTCGCCGACTGCTTTGGTCGAGTCTGTCGCCTCTCGTTGGAAGAAAAGAAACAGTGAAACACACCGCCCCGACTGCCGACCAGAGCGATTGAGTGGCGAGGACTCCCATACAGACCAATTCTAAGTCATAAAGTTGTAGTAATAATCTTTGCCATGTGCAATAACCATGTTGACCTAACAAAATAAAATGTAGACTGATCGGTTCATTGTAAAACATTCCTTTATTTACATAAATGTGGTGATTTCAGTACGTAGCCCCGAGGCAGTCCTGCTCACTTTTCATTCAAGCAAACTAATGCCACTACCACCACAATTGTTACATTGCATCAATGAGACCAAAATGAATCTTCCCAAAAGAATATAACCAGCCACGTGTTAACAGCGCTTAAGCCAGAATTAAAACAGGTTATAGCAGCTGACTGCTGTGGTTCGGTTGCAGCGAATTGGCGATAGCCGATGCTAATTCCTGTTAGCCCGTCTATGGTGTTTTGCATTATACGTTTGCATTAAAGTGATATTCCGGCGTAAGTGTAAGCCACGGTCAAACACACCGTAACACCGAGTCAGACCCCCCCTCGAGAGATCAATTTCCCCGACCGCTAGATTCACGAGTTCCACCAACTTCAGCAAAGACCGCACTATCGCCACACACGGCGCTCTGCGGATCCACTGTCCAACCGCAAAACGCCACTTTTAGCCACAAATAATGCTCAGAACTGCACCAAAGTTCATCAATAGTACATTACAGGGTCCCAGCACGTAGTACGAGCCGTCAAACATCCGCTAGCTTTGCCTGTTTTCTTTAGCTCCGCTGCACTCGGTGATCCACTCGTCAGGGCTTCTCCACCAGCAAGCGGCTCCAGGAGGAGAAGTAGGTGAGTTGTGTCTGCTGAAGAAAACAGGTAAAGCTAGCGGATGTTTGACGGCTCGTCCTACGTGCTGGGACCCTGTAATGTACTATTGATGAACTTTGGTGCAGTTCTGAGCATTATTTGTGGCTAAAAGTGGCGTTTTGCGGTTAGACAGTGGATCCGCAGAGCGCCGTGTGTGGCGACAGTGCGGCCTTTGCTGAATTTGGTGGAACTCGTGAATCTAGCGGTCGGGGAAATTGATCTCTCGAGGGGGGGTCTGACTCGGTGTTACGGTGTGTTTGACCGTGGCTTTCACTTACGCCGGAATATCGCTTTAAGCTAGCGAACTTTGTATGCTTAGTTGTAAGCTGTGTGTGTTTCAAACTATGTGGGTTTGATTGAACATCTTTGACGCTTAAATGAATATATATATATATTGCCGATTAATATATTGCATTACTCCTCTTTTTATTTTGTATACCATTTTTACCGTAGGACAGGCTAGGACACCGTTTGTTTACTGTAGGCACTCCCGTCCCTCCCACACACCGCGCTGATTCGCTTAGGGCACCGCCAATCAGAATCGCTAGCACACAGCCAATCAGAGTACCTAACGAATCTACTCTCCCGACGGCCAACGAGCCCCGATTGAGCTGTTGAATCGGTCCCGACTAGACCCGATGAGACCCGACAGAGAGGAACACACCAAACAGATGAGCTCCCGACGCCCGAGGGTCAGGCCGGTGTGTCCCTGGCTTAAACTGAACAATAAATTATGATGAGGAAGTGAGTTTCTACAGTAGAATGGCGCCACCTGCTGCGTAACTCCTGGTATTACACCTGTATGGACAGGTGAACTCTGACACCATAGGCACGTTTCCACTGCAGGAACTTAATAACTTAGGAGTAATTTTACGGGGATGGCCCCGTTGGTGCGTGTCTCCACTGCAGGAACCTCCCCTACAGGGCCGCTTACAGGAACTTTTACAGGGCCGAACGGAGTCCCTTTTACCAGCAACTCCTGCAGTGGAAAAACGGCTCATGATGAATAAACAGTGAGCTGAGATCCAGCTGTGGTAGAAGAGCTGCTGCTCCACTACAAGTTACAGCTCAGTCTGTTCTCTGTCTTATTCATCACACATGTTGTCAACAACTAATTAGTGTCTCAGAGTTGTAACTTAACTCGTCCCAGTCTGGCAACACGACCATATATGGAAAACACAACATGAACTCCTTATAGAAATGCACTCATTGACATAATGTGTTCCCTAGCTCCTTACTCTAACCTTAACCATTACTCTTAACTTACTTTAAACCTAATAATAACCTAAAGTCTTAACCCTCCAACAGCCCTTGGAAAAAGTGAGGACCGGCCAAAATGTCCTCACTCACAAAAATGTCCTCAATTTGTTGGTTAAAAACTCTCAACGGTCCCCACAACGTAGTAAATACAAGAACACACACTTACACTCTTACAGGTGTTTTTTTCTGTGGGGAACAGAAGCTGATTGTGCTGAGTTCATCTCTGACTCTGGGATTAGAAAGAATAAATTATCATGTGTAACAAGTGGGCGTGTCACTGGTGGCCAATCACATCATCAGTATTATTTTCATCCCTCTCTCTGATTGGTTCAGGACGGCTACCTGCCTACAGTGGATCTGATGTGTTCTTCCTATTCTGCCTCCTCCTCTTCCACCTCCCCCTCTAAGTCTTTCCCCCCTCTCCCCCTCCCCCTCTTCCTCTCTCTTTTCTCTCCTTCCTTTAAAGTAGTGAAGTTGTATTTTGATGTTTTATTGTCCAATCATGTCCCAGCGTTTGTAACTCATTAACAGCGTCACATGTAAACGACACTAATAACCGTTAAACATTAATTATCTAGATGTAATAACTCTTAGATCAGATCGACACAGTGAAGTCATCGACGTGTAAAAAGCTGCTGTAACTCTGATCAACCACCAGGTGTCGCTGTGTTCACATGTTTGAAGTAGGGCCGGGAAATTAACGATTAATTGCGATTAATTAATTAATTAATTAACGCAATTAAACAATTAATCGCATTTTATTTTTTTTTATTTTTTTCAAGGAACAAAGTTTTTATTATATCTAATTTTTCAGTTCTTCCTTTTTATACACATTTAATTGTATTTGGTTATTTGGAGAATAGAACTGTTATTATGTTATTATAACTTACCTGTTGTATACTGGCCTCAGGCTGTACCATCGCTAACACACCAGCGAGTAACAAGTCAAAAAGCCGCCGACCCTGAGCTGCCTGCGGAGTTTTAACGCAGACTGAACGCAGCTCAAACCGACCTGGTGCCTCAGCACTGCAACCACTGTTGCTTAAGCTTATGTATTCAATCATTATAAAATGGTACACTAAAATCCATGTGAAAAAAAAAGGTTTCTCACTGTTCTCAGGTCAAATATTTATATGCAATTAAAATGCGATTAATTAATTACAAAGCCTCTGATTAATTAGATTAATTTTTTTAATCGAGTCCCAGCCCTAGTTTGAAGATTCATCAGGTTTTGTGAATGAGTTTGTCTCCTGCTTTAATAACTCATGACTCTTCAGGCTGCGTTCAAGGACACCGGTTTTTCTCAGACTCTCTCCTCCATCTGTTTCAGTACATGTTGGTGATCAGGTGATCTGACGCTGCTCGTCTCCTGACGTTAGATCAGACTGAGGCTTTATGTGTGTTTGTGTGTGTGTTCTTGTACATGCTACATTGTGAGGACTGGAACGAGTTTTTAACCAACAGACTTAGGACATTTTTGGGAAGTGAGGACATTTTGGCCGGTCCTCACTTCTTCAAGGGGCTTTTTGAGGCTAAGACTTGGGTTAAGACATTAGGTACAAAGCCAGCTTGGCCGCTGCGAGCCCCCCTGTAGGCTCGTGTTCCTTCACCTACGTTCTCACCTCCGGCGGAAACACGCGAAGTAGCTGCTCCAGGATGATGTCCTCTCCGATGTCGTCCTTGGAGTGCTGCTCCGGTCGAATCCAGCGCCGGTAGAGGCCCCTGAGTCGGTGATAGGTCTCAGTTGGATTCTCACCAGATGGAACTGTTGTGGATCTGAACTGCTGCCGGTAGGTTTCCGGAGAGATGTCAAACTTCGTCAGCAAAGCTGCCTTGAGATCAGCATAACAGTGTGCGTTCTCCTCATCCATGGCGGTGTAGGCCTCCAACGCCTTCCCCGACAGGAGTGGAACTAGACGACACGCCCACTCCGGCTCCGGCCACCGCCATGTCTTGGCGATGCGCTCAAACCGCAGCAAATAGTTCTCAATGTCCTCCTCCGCCTGGTATAGCGGGATTTTTGGCTCACTCATATGCCTCCCTTCTGAGCTGGCCTGGACAAACCTGGCGCCGGAGTCCTGCAGCTGGAGGGAAGCAGCAGCTTCTGATGGAGCCTCTCGGCGCACACGCTGAGCTGCTGGCGTAGGCAGTCCCAGCCGGGGACTGCTCGCAGTCATCGTGCTCGGGGTCGCCAGCGTGCGTAGCAGTCCAGACCCGCGCCGTGTTGGAGCTTCGGTGGCAGGAGGGTGAGGGATGACCGGTCGGAGCAATGGGTCAGCTCGGGGCAGGGAGGCCCTCAAACCCTGGATCTCCGCCAACAGGTTCTCCTCCCTTCGCTGTTGTGCTGCCAAAAGGTCTCTCATGATGGTCACCAGCTCTCCCCCTGATTCACCTGTGGCTGCTGCACCGGCCATGGCTCCTGAAACGGGTCCATGGCATTGGTCCGACCACCCATTAGTCCGACCTCCCATTGGTCCGACCACCCATTAGTCCGACCTCCCATTGGTCCGACGACCCATTAGTCCGACCTCCCATTGGTCCGACAATCGGAGTAATGAGAGTTGGAACTAATGGGAGGTCCTCATTAGTTGGAACTGGACTAGTATTAGACCAACTCTCCATTCCCAACATTCACCATGCATTTATATAATTCTTCATATAGGCTCCACCTGTCTGTCAATAAGACACACGTGGAAGAAGAGGTGCAGTTTACACCAACGAGGAGCTGTCATTACGCACCACTTTTACGCACTGCTGCGCGGATCATGTGCATAATGAACTGCAAAACAAGCACTTCATGACATATAACGCTCATTCTGCTTCTGGCCTGTCTAGCCTCTACCTGGCGTTTTTACTAAACTTAACCAACTCCTTTCTTCATTGCCTGAACCAAACCAAAGCCAAATTTACTCTCTCTTTCTTTCTCTCTCTCAGTCAGTCTACTGTCAGCTGGCGCGGCGGCTGCAGCAGGCTCGCGGAGCTGGGAGAGAATAAAAAGTGTATTTACTTCACTCTGTACTCTGGGGGTCATCATATGGGGAGATTCTGGGCCGCGTGTGTGGGGAGAGAGAGAGAGAAAGCTGCATGCTCGTATGAATGGAAGAGCTTGTCAGAAAGTAGTGATGACAGTTCGGACTAACGGGACCACCCATTGGTTCGACCTCCTATTGGTCCGACTTGTGGTTGATTTTGTCGGAATAACGGGAGGTCGAAACAATGGGAGGTCGGACCAATGGGTATTTTTTCGGTGTAACGGGAGGTCGGACCATTGGGAGGTCGGACCAAAGGGCAGTTCCCCCTGAAACCGGCACGGGAGGAACCAGCACAGGTTCGTCCTCCCTCTCCTCCTCCTCTGAGGACGACTTGAGCGACTCCCAAGCTGCATCCACCTCTGCGGCTGCCATCAGCGCCTCCTCCAGTTGCCGCTGGGATCGCAGTCCGGTGCACTTTGGAGGGCGAAACATCTTCCTTCGACGGATGTATGATGATAAAATCGAATTGGACATACAAGTTTGACATCACCTACGACCATTGTTGCCATGTGGTCAAGAGGGTAGGTTTTCTGCCCTTCACATATTCATTACATGTGAGCATATAATATTCTACAAGATAAATGGTGTATTTGTACTTTTACAAAACCCCCTAGAGCTGCCTGTTGCAGAATTACATACTTCTGACTAATAACTAACCACAAAACATTTTTCTATCAAAAACCCTAGGAAACTGTAGGTCACTTGGTAGAGTAACTACCTCTCACTCAGATGTAGTGTGTTCAAATCCTGGTGGGAACTTTATGAAAGGTACTATTAACAACCAGGGGCCTCATTTATCAAAGAGGGTGTAAAACTGCTACTAAACTTGGTCGTACGACCGAAAGGCAAAATGAGCGTACGACCAAAATATACACGCTGTTTTCAGATCTATCAAACTCCGCGTACAGGCGGCTGCACGGTATTTCCCTTGGTAAATCACACCTAACACAAGAAGAGTGCGGAGGTGACCACACCTCTCATTCCGCCTTCTGAACGGCCCAAAACAACCATATACGGTCAATGCAAATCATCATGCATATGCAAATTGCATAATATGCATATTAATTAGCCATGTTCGCCCCGGAAATGTGTGGAGAGACGTCATGTGGAAGACGGTGAAGACAGGACGGACGGAGAGCGGAGAAAAAAGTGGTAGCTATTTCTCTGAAAGCCAGATACACGGCAATATCAGTCAGAAACATCATCTTGCACTGAAATAGGCTACAATAGAAACAAGAACTCCCTAATCTGAATGAAACAGAGAGCAGAAAGAAGAAGAATCGTATTTAATCTGCCCTCATTTTATTTTATGTAGGCTATACTAATTTGTGCATCATCACCACCTCTACTTCAGCTTCAAACACAGACCTCCACGCTCCTCTCCCCCTCCATTAACAATAAAGAGACTGGTGGAGCTCTCTCTCTCTCTCTCTGTCCACATTTGATTATTCTCGCCCTTTTTTCTTTCTTTTTATTACGCGCGTTCCGACAGCCTCCCCTGTGTTATGGTTCAACTCGTGTCCGTACGGTGGGTCGGATTGGACCCTCAGAGTGTGTAGGCTATAAGCAAAAAGCAAAACATCTCAATCCGCTTTGTTTATCAATTGTTATATTGTGTTATTACAGAGCGGGTTGGATTGCCAGCATCAACGCTCCACAACTACTACTAGTAATAAGAAACACTGATCCGCTCCACTCTGCCTCTCACTGCCATTCTCCGACTCAGCAGTGGCGTCGCCAATTCCTCCTGTTCTTCAAAAAGCGTGTAAATGCCGGTACGCCATGGTCAGACTCGTCGTAAATTTCGCTCCTATCTCCCGACCGATTTTGGTTTGATAGATCCCAAACTAGGCGGAGAAAAGCGTGTACGCACAAAATGGGGGAAAGAGCGTGTAAAAAAGCGTGTATCCACAATGATAAATGAGGCCCCAGTACGATTATGAATACTAAGCCCTGTGCTGCTGAAACCCCGCCCCTGCACATAACATTTTCTGGATATATTCCTATCAAATATCAATAAAGATCATTGTTGGAGATCTTCATGAATTGTACTTGTGAAAATACACTTCTAAACATTTTTCCCTGGTCCTATCAAATACAAAATATGTCTGAAAGAACTCAAAACAAGGCAGTATGAGGTGTAGCCACTTAATAGAGTGCCTGCCTCACACTCAGAAGAAGTGGGGTCAAATCCCAGTATGAAAAATATATATTTACTAATGACTTTACAAGGTCTAATATTATTAGAAACATTTTTCCCAAAAATATCAACATGGTTAAAATGAAGAGTGATGTTGACTCTCATTCATGTGGTAACAATATGCTTCTACTTACACAAAATGTCTGTAATTAATTCAGGAAGTAATGCATAACGTAATAATATTATAAAAACTACACTACCCCAATGTCAAATTGATATTAAAATATAAAGAATGTCTATTCCCAAAAAGGTTTTCTTTTTTTTTAAGTATATTTTTTTGGCGTTTTATGCCTTTATTTTGATAGATTAGTAGAGATAGACAGGAAAGGGGGAGGCAGAGAGAGGGGAATGACATGCAGGAAAGGTCTGCCCAATGCGGGACGCGAACCGGGGACGCCTGCGTCTGCATATACATGGGGCGGCTGCCTTAAAGGGCAACTTCGGTATTTTTCAACCTGGGCCCTGTTTTCATATGTTTTTCTGTATATGTGAGTGATGGATAACACTTTTATTGAGGTGGCTCCAGTATTGAGCGGGGCAGGCAGCCTGCAGCCCAGCTAACGCTCTTATATGGGGCAAGTGGCTCCCGTCAAAGTTCGCATTTTTTTTCAAACTGACAGGCTCAGATAGTTACAATGAGTGTCTGACAACATACCAGACCCTGTGGTCGGCACGGCCTCGCTGAAATTGTCAGCCGCCGCGCTGGAATCTTGATTGAAACTCTGTACGGTATGGAAGCTCAGCGGCGCTGTTTACCCCACCGGCACAGAGCGTGGAGAGGAAGAGGAGACGGAGACGGAGGGCTGCTACTGTAGCGAGCCGGGCTCTCCTGTAGGCAACTATGGGTGGCTATTTTAACCCGGCTAGATCTCCATGTCTACGTCATGTTCAGAGTTTTATCCTAAAATCGGCTGTAAAAGCGCGGTTGTTTCACTATTACAGCTGGCGGCACCTACTATTTTTTATTTTATTTATTTATTCGTTTATTTAAAAGAGGACAGTGCACTTTGATGAACATAAAAATGTAAAAGTGCCAGTTTTAGCCAATGGCTAATGGCTAATGGCTACTTTGCAGTGGATGTGGATCAGGACGGGGCGTTTGACCGGAGGGAGAGATACGTATCCCTGCGGCCGCCTCAACCCAAATTTTGGCCAGAAAAAACCCTGATTACGTTAATTTCTCCTCTCTAGTGTGTTGTCGGACACTCATTGTAACTATCTGAGCCTGTCAGTTTAAAAAAAATGCTCGTTTACGGCGAACTTTGACGGGAGCCACTTGCCCCATGTAAGAGCGTTAGCTGGGCTGCAGGCTGCCTGCCCCGCTCAATACTGGAGCCACCTCAATAAAAGTGTTATCCATCACTCACATATACAGGAAAACATATGAAAACAGGGCCCAGGTTGAAAAAAACCGAAGTTGCCCTTTAACCACTGCGCCACGCACCGCCCCCCAAAAACTGTCAGGCATACATTTACCTTTTAGAAAGTTGAGGTGGGTGACGTTGTAATTCATATGGTCTCAATATAATGACATGAAAAACATGTATGCTGAGAAATTCATAGCTGCCATTCACGTTATGAAGTCACCTATTACCTCTGTTGACACGTGATAAAGAGGGTAGGTCTTCTACCCTTCACATTAGCGCTACATATGAGATTAAACTTTTCAATAACAAATAGTGTATGTCCTTCTCCTCAAAAGACTGAACTTCTCACACACCCCCAAACAGCCCTTGTATTACTATTTACATATTGTACCCTCATTTACCCCCTCACATTAACATTAAAGTGTACAATGATACAAAGACAAGAAATAATATTCACACAAATTTATTAAATATCAATAACAACAACCAAACAGAACCATTCGCATGTATAGATAAATAACATTAAACTCTTGAAAAAAACACACACACACACACACACACACAGAACTTGGCTATATGAAAAAAACATGACTATAATGGTAACATGAACAACTGTGGGTGGGGGGGGGGGGGGGAGTCAAGGAGAACATCCAGAAGGGCATGGATCCTCTGGAAAAAAGAGTTGTGAACCATCGACAATGGGTTGAGGAGACTCAGAAGGTGAGATAGAGAAAGATGGAAGGGGTGATGTACACAGGAGGGCGGCATCGTCGCTGTTTGTGTCAGGTTCCTTTTCTGGGATAGCAGCAGACGTGGCAGATGCTGGGGAACACGCATTATCAGCTGGGTGGGTTGATGATGGCTGGGGATGAAGGTCTGCTCCTCGGGGTGAAGATAGAGAAGCTGAGGATGGTGGAGAAGGAAGAGGCTGAGTAGGGAGGGTTTGTGGAGATGGAGGATGAACTTCAGACATAGTCTGTTGTTCTGGCAGAGGGACACGTTCCATTTCCTTATCCCAGGTGACGGAGTGAAGACTTGGGTGATCAAACACAGCATATGCCGTGTCGTCTGGAAAAACACAAAACAAGGAGATCAATGAAAAGATGACTGTAAAGATGTAAGTCAGAATCACATGATGACATAACAATGGCTGATTCGTGTTAAAGGATAACTTTCGTTTTTTACAACCTGGACCTTATTTCTAGCATCAAATACGATCATTTACTCACCCTGACAACTTTGGTGTCATTTGGAGTCGTTTTGATGAAATTAGCCCCAATCGAGCGGCGCGTATATCCGTATAATGCGAGAACACGGGGCACCCAATGCAGCCTCTAAATAACACATTATCCACCGCAAAACTCGTTCATTTCGCCAATATTTTGTGATGATACACTAGTGTTATTCCCCTCCGAGCCCGTGGTGGCATGTTATCAACATCCTGCTCCTCTAGGTTGACCTACTAACCTCTGACCTGGATGATGTCATTTCCGACGGCGGCGCGGCGCGGCTAGCTTGTTATCGCTAATGCTATGGTCCGTTTCTGCGTGTTTCTGACTCGTCAGAACAAAATGAGCAGCTGGATGAAGTTCAACTTCCACAGGCTTCCTCTCCACAGCCTGGATCCTCACTACAGCTCTGGCTAGTTGAGCTAAAAAGGACCCGAATGCCGAAGCGGAATGATTATTATCAGAACGAGCCGGGCAGCGGTCGGAGATGACATCATCCAGATCAGAGGTTAGTAGGTCAACCTAGAGGAGCAGGATGTTGATAACATGCCACCACGGGCTCGGAGGGGAATAACACTAGTGTATCATCACAAAATATTGGCGAAATGAACACATTTTGCGGCGGATAATGTGTTATTTAGAGGCTGCATTGGGTGCCCCGTGTTCTCACATTATACGGATATACGCGCCGCTCGATTGGGGCTAATTTCATCAAAACGACTCCAAATGACACCAAAGTTGTCAGGGTGAGTAAATGATCGTATTTGATGCTAGAAATAAGGTCCAGGTTGTAAAAAACGAAAGGTATCCTTTAATTAGCACTTTTGCCCATGCTGTGGGTGATGTGGCTGAAAGAGAAGGTGTAAATATTCTTTCTACATAACAAATCCTGATAATAATACATCTTCTCCATAGATATGTTTCAATCTGAACATAATAGTATAAAAAATTCGGAGTTTTTACAAAATATAATTTTATTGATGATTGTGTGATTTCCAAGAATTCTTTTACGAAAGTATTTTAAATGAGCCACTGCCAACGTGTGACTCACACACACGTCTTTGGTAGCAACAATATTGGAAGTGCCCCGGCAAAATCTCATCAAGACCGCGATTATGATGACAAGCTATGGACACGTTTCCTGGATACCATACAACAGAAATAAATGCCACAGCTGTCTGCCAGTCTGCCATTTAACACACCGCTGCCCATCACAACTGTGTAATACGTACACTTTCTTTGTGCTCCAGCTAACGATGAGTTAAACTGTGAAATTTGTAAAAGAGGGAAAAATGAGTAAAAGTGAAGGAAATAAAAGTGAAAGGTACGGTGAACATGTGGAAAAATACGAGACAAACATCACCCAATCTGTTCACATGTGTGAGGGGACAATGTGTTTGGACAATCACGTCAAAGACGACTCCGTACCATTTGATTAGTGCAGGAGGAAAAGAGGCTAGAGTCTAGTAGAGCAGCAGGTCAGTGAGGACACATGAGCCTCAAGCAGCTTCATATCTGCTGCTGTAAGGATAAGAGTGGCAATAGCGGAAGATGATGATAATCCACTATGAAAGAGGAGAAAATCTGAATGTGGACACACAGAGCTGCTTGTGTTGTTTACTCTCCAGTATTTCTCTCATATGTTGACTGGTTTACAGCGTGAAGAACATGTGGTTGAAAAGGGTCCTAGAACGTGGGAAAGACATAAGGTTGCAGTGGCGGCCTTAGACATCTGGGGGCCCGTTTCAATATTTCATATGAGGCCCTACCCTGTTAAACATGTTATTTGCCAGCTATGTGCCCATGTGTCGCTGATGCTTCCCTGAATGGACGCAGTAAACGCACCATGCATCCCAGGTACGCGTAACATATTTAGTGTTAAAATCACTATCAGGGCAAGAAATCAGGACTTAACAGAAAAAACAAGGTCTGAAGTTGGTTTTCATCAAAAACTACATGCTTTAACGATATTCTGAATTTAAATTGGCAAGAAAAGCATTATTTCAGCACCACGACCACGGACAAGGAAAGGACGAGACATGCGGACAGACAGCCGTCTACAGGCGCTGATCCTGTCGGTGCTGCGCTGCTGGAGCAGCCACTGACAGACAGACAGCTGTCTCCTCCATTATTAAAATCTGTAAATAAACTGCGAACAATATCACATTTTAGTTGTGCTCTTCCTGTGTTTTATTTCTCTGTTAAGTTAGGACATAGATCGCCTGTTTAGAGGCATTTTAACCCGAAGAAAAAAAGGAAAAGAGGAGGAATGTGATTGACAGACGTCAAACGTCAGGAGGAAAAGCAGGAAAAACAAAATGACATTAGAAACACTAAGAGAAAAGGAATAATACTGGGAGAAGGAAAACCAGGGTTTTGGGCCATTTTCAAAGGTAAGTCTACGTTATTATTGATATTTCCTGCCGTATTATTAATCAGGAGCGATTACCGTTGCGTGTGGCATGATACGCGCATCAGTAGGTGTAGAGCGGATCAGGGGTCGATGTGTGACCGCACGGGGCACAGAGCTGTTTGTGTGTGTGTGGTGGTGGATGTAGCCAGCCTGTGTGTGTGTATGTTAAAGTGAGAGTGAGACCTATGATGAATTATTGTAATTTGTCTTGGTGGCTGGCAGCTGGGGGCCCCCCTGGTGGCTGGGGCCAGTTTAAATTGAAACAGTTGAAACATAGGTAAGGGCTATGGTCACTAGCCATGTTTCCATCCAAAGTGATTCGAATTACTGGGAAATACGCATTAAAATAAAGTCGAATCGTGTACGTTTCCATCTACGGACTTTGCCCCCCCCCCCCCCGTGGCGGTGCGGAAACCCTGATGTTGTCTTGTGAATGAACTGCAAACACGGGAGCAGACGGGGTGAAAGTGCGCTACGTCACACTTAACTCTTTGACTGCCAGCCATTCTCAGAGCAGCGTCCTCCAGCTTGCCAGGCATTTTCCAGCTTTTTGACTGATTTTCGTAGACCCACCATGTACCTACCTACTTTTAATAAATACACATTCAGCCTATCAAAGGAAAGATGAAGGTCTCTACTTTCCAGCAAAAAAACCTGTTTGTTTCTATCTTGTTCCAGTCTTGTGAAATTGGTGGTTGAATATAGGTGGGTTTAGCCCAAAATGCCATTTTGGCAGCAAAATCTTGAGAAAAAGAGGTTTTTGTGTCGGCTGTGATTTTCAGGTGAACCAGTGCAACTGGCTCCATTATATTTTGCTTTAGTGACACCTCAACATCTGTACAGCTGTTCTCTTGTAAACAACAACGAAATCAACACTGACAAATGACTTTTGATGACAAAAGACACAACATTTAGCTACAGACACACAATAGGCTCCAGCCTTTTTCTTTCTTTACTCTGAGTTACAACTTTCTTCAACTTTCCTTTCTTTTAGTGTGTGTGCGTGCCTGCATGTAGCCTACGTTTGTGTGTGTGCGTGTGTGTGTGTGTGTGTGTGTGTGTGTGTGTGTGTAGGCCTACGTGTGTGTGTGTGTGTGTGTACCGGTATGTGTGTGCGCGCACGCGGATCAGTTCGACAGGTGTTTGTAGCCGACACACGGCGCTGTTTTTTTTTTTTTTTTAGATCAGATCCAGCTTCCTCTGGTCTGCAGGCAGCGGTCTCACTCTCTCTCTGTCTGTCACACACACACACACACACACACACACAGCCTCCAGCTCTGGCTGACGTGCCCCCTGGACCCACAACCACAGACAGTCTCTGTAGATCACAACAGACACTCCCTCCACCTTCAGCTCTCGTTCCGTTCGCCGCGGCGCCGTCCGCTCCTCCTCCACTAGACCGCGGGATTTTCAAGCTGCTCTCTGTGTGATTTCTCGCTAAATCTGGCGATTTTCTAAACGCTGTTGACGACTAACGACCAGCGATCAACGGGGTTGTTGTTACTAACGTGTGTGCTTTGTATCACGGAGCTGTACGGAGCTTCAACCAGCTGCCGAGCCGCCATGAGCCGCCATGAGCCCCGCCGCCGCCGCCGCCCCCCTCTCACCGGCGGCCGGTGTGTGACGAGCAGCCCCGGCTGCAGTCAGACACCGCACCGCTCCATGAGGGGGGAGAAATACGCTATATTTTCTTATAGCCTACCTGTTAATCCAAATGTTTTTTCTGCACTTTATTTTGATAGTACAAGTCTGATCTTCACAGAGGAGTAGGGCAAGACATTCAGCATGGCATTGCAATTAAAAAAACGCAAAGACGTGTTTTCACGTCCTTGGCAGACCACGCTTGGAAGATCAAAGACGTGAAAACACGTCTTTGGCAGTGAAAGAGTTAATTCGCATACAGCTGTTTCCATCCCATTCGAATCAACCAAAACCCAGCCATAGCGAGCGTATTTCAGTTTGTGCGAATCAGGGTATTTTAATTCGAATCACGGCGTTTCCATCATCATTTTACGATGCGATACAACTAGATGCGCATCGAAACAGCTGATGGAAACGCACTTAAAGGAGTCATCACCCGGAAATCGCAATTTCTCTTGTTAAAACATGCATATTGGTGTTTGACCTCAGTTGAAACTTGCCTGAAAAGCTGGAGTTTGTAAGCGGCGCCGTTTTTTCGCTTCGGCTCTTTTTCCGAACAGGAATAGCACACAAGGGTGTGCCTTCCTAAAGCAGGAGATTTTGATTCTGCTCCTACGGTGACCTCACCGTGGAGGCTACTTGCCTCTTTCACCACCCAACCCCGGCCCGTCCGCTCCAGGGGGCTGTTTATGTTTTGGAGTCCGGCTCTGTCCTTCCTGCGGCGAATCAACGCGTGCCTCATACAATGCACATCCGGACCAGTCAAAACCTCGCGCGTAATCTTGCGTGATAAAGTCGCGGTAGGAAAAAGGGTCAGAACAAGCTCAATGTTTGATCACATTTTTTTTTTTTTTTTCTAATAAGTTTTACAAATTGATCGAAAGCGATCCAAGGGGGGCTGGATACGTAAAAAAACAGGTGATGACTCCTTTAATGAGCCTGACGTGCTCTTGTTCTGTGGCTGTTGTGAATTGGCTGCAGGTGTGGAAGTGGCAGCGTGACACGTTGCTGCAGCTGTTAACAGTGTCAGCGGCTCAGAGTTTCAGTGCTGCCTCTCAAGCGCTGGACCCGGTTCGGCACAGAGTTACAACAAACACGTTATTAACCTTCATCACGGTCTCCCTCTTCCTCCTTTCTCCTCCAGCGGTGCCGTGGTGCAGAATTACGCACGCGGCTCACCGCGGTATTCATACATTTACAGTCATTAGACCGATCGATAAAACTTTGAAATCACTGACTACATTCTCAGGGGTGATCAAACTTTACACTTCTCTTGATAACAACAATACAGAATGGAACGATTGTGTTAACGATTACTGGATTTTTTTCCCAGGCTTTGAGATTTAATTGACTCTGGATCATATGTTCACACAGTATCACAGTTATTTACACTGTGTTTATTCCATGCAGCAGCGCCGTCCTCTCCTCCTCCTCCTGCGCTCTGATTGGACAATATGACGGAGAGATGGTGCTGATTAAATATAGAGAAAGAATTTAGATTTTGAATCTCAAGTTAAATTCTAAGAAGATTATTTTCTGAAACACCAGTCCGATGCAAAATAACGCTGTTGAATTAAATCACCATGGCAACGTGGATCTAACATACGGGGTGAAATTAATCAGAGGTGTGGACTTGGACTCAAGACTTGAGACTTGACTTGGACTTGAGTCCCGATTTTGATGACTTACGACTCGCTTGATCAAATCAAAAAAAGACTTGGACTCTACTTGGACTTAACCCTCTTGACTTGAGTCAAGTCACATGCAGCAAGCACAAATATTAAAATATATAAGTAAGTGTCACATCAATGTTATACCAAAGACGGTTTATAAACCAAGACCGTCCATGACGGTCAGCTTCCTGTATGCATGTCACGTGGGCTTCTGCACGGCCACGCCCCTTTAGGGAGACCAGAGGCAGCCTGGAGTGTATTGACTCCAATGGGACAATTGAACGTGAACACCGATTATGGTCGGGTCTTACTCCCCACGGTCACTGAAGAAAATTCTGGACTCATTTTCCAAAAGCCACATCTCTTCTGAACAGTTAGACACGAAAATGGTAATTTTCAGACGGACACATCAGGAGAAAATCCACTTTGTTCAAGACCTGTCTCTGGCTCTACGACACACTCTCGCAAGATTTGGCACAGATCTCCTAGGCAACGTCAAACAAACGGCCGCGAACTCCCGTGAAAATGATTTAAATTATTTTTGTCATGTTAAATATGACTGTTAGCAGTGTAAATATTTAATGTTATCATAAGAAAATATAAATATCTCACTTTCATCTACTTACAAATTGTATAAATCCACACACATGATCACAGCCGATGTGGGGAGACGGTTGGCCCCGCCCATTTAGAGAGACAGGAAGTGTAGGTTTTCTATCATTGGAGCAGCCGCTCATGGACTATCTTTCCATTTATTCAGTATCTTTGGTTATACTTAAGCAGCCAGCCAGAAATCCCGGCCGTCAGTGACACCTGTCATGTACTCCACGTCGCCACGTCACGTACCTTACGCACAGGCAGCTAACAGACGACAAGACCACGTTAGCTAAAATGTCCATTCCAACAATAATTTTGTTTGCTTTCAAGCAGTATGAGGTGGACAGCAAGGGGCGGAAAGCCGTGTGTGGTGCCAAAATTGCAGATGGGATTAAAACAACATCGAATAGGACTTGGTTGGGACTCAAAACAAAAATCTTAGGACTTGGACTTGATTTGGGACTTGAGAGCAAAGACTTGAGACTCTACTTGGACTTGCAACATAGGGACTTTCTCCCACCTCTGAAATTAATTAATAAAATTATGTGTGACGCAGCGCTGATAATCAAAACATAATTGTTCTTCTCACTCTACATTTCTTCAGTCTGACTTCAGTTCACCACCACACCGTCTGTGTCGCCAATTCTCCTTTTCCTCCAAACCAGACGTACGCCTGGCTCAGAGTTTGCTTAGAGCTGCGCACATTCTCCCGTCAAGTTTGCTTTTTATAGATCACAACCTTGGCGTAAAATGTCACGTACGCCACTTTTTGTGCGTACGCAAGGTTTATAAATGAGACCCCTGGGGCCTCATTTATAAACGCTGCGTACGCACAAAAGAAGGCGTACGCCACCTTGTAAGCAACTTTTGGGATTTATAAAAAACAAACTTGGCGGGAGAATGTGCGCAGCTCCACGGCAGCTCTGACCCTGCCGTACGCACAAAATCTGGAGAAACGGCGACACCAAGAGCAGAGGGATGAAATGAAAGAAAACATGTGAAATTGATACATTTGTGTGAAATAATGAAATATTGCCTTAATCATATGAAGGATACATTGGCAAAAATTAAGAACGAGGCATAATTTAGGTTATATTGACAATTTCGTATTCAGATAGAGAGAGAGAGATGTCATTTATTGAAGCACTAAAATAATTTTACAGATGTGGAAGTACCGGCGGGTCCAACCAGCCGGTTCAGACGCGCTGGTTCAGGTAGCGGTGCCGGTCGCACCTTGGGCTTCCTTTTTTTTAAAATGTCTTTCTTATATTTGTAAATATATAAATCACATAGTGTTGTTTATTGTGAAATGGACTGAATCGGCGCTGACGCATCAGCCTTTTTTTTTTTTTTTTGCTGGGTTCGGGAGAGTTGAAGCAGATATCAGCGGCACGGCCGTTTCGGCTAATGCTGCGTTCAAGGCAGGCTTTTGAAACCGTAAGTTACAGCTTCAAGTCACAACTACGACTTTGTAGCGTTCCAGGTAACCCGTAGCTCGTGTTTTTACCGTCCTGTTGCCTGTGAAAGTCACTATAACGGCCTCTCGTAACTTCTGACCCGTGAACTCGTACCAGATCGAACCGGTACGACTTCACAGGAAGGAAAAACACAAGTTACGAGTTTCCTTGAACGCACCATGAGTTAGCAGCCCCCGCCCTCGTCAGGCATCTATTGGTCCTCGTGCTACGTCACCACATTCACGCGCATTCCTTGGCTGCACACACAGCCCTTCATGCCATTCTCTCTCCTCATTGGATAACGCTTGTATCCCACAAGGAAAGTTTTCTCCTGGTTTACAGCAGAGCAGAGTGACGGAGAGACTCGTGTTATGGCTGAAACACTCCATGTAAGTGATTGCTGACGGAAAATAGGACTATTTAGGACTTATATTAACAAAAACATTCCACTGATATCTGCTTTAATGTAGGAGTGTCTACTCTGGCTCCATAAGTAGCAGTGACGGTGAGGTCTCAAGACCATCTAAGCGAATTAGAAGTGATGAAGAGTCATTACAGAGTTCTTCAGCCAGAGAGGTAAGTTTAACATCATATCCATTTCTCTCTTATACATTTTTTTTTTTGGCTTACTGTATGTTATCTATGTAGCTGATAAACCAGATCTTGACAGCTGACAAAACCTGGAGGGACAGCAGTGCTTGAAGAATATGAAGAGACTGGGACTTTGCGTGATAGCAGAAGAAGACAGATGGTTAACATTCTAGCAGCGCACATGGTTGAGACCGAAGGGTAAGTTGTTGATGGAAGGATATAGATTTGATTGTAAGTGTGACCGGATGAGTAGTCTCCCTCCTGGTCACTGTGTGGCGCTGTGTCAGCCTTGCGCAGGTTAATGAAGGGGGCGGTACTTTAGGTACTTAACTCTTTCACTGCCAAAGACGAGTTAACTCGTCTTTTTTTGCGTTTTTTTAATTGCAACACCATGCTGAATGTCCTGCCCTACTCCTCTGTGAAGATCAGACTTGTACTATCAACATAAAGTGCAGAAAAAACATTTGGATTAACAGGTATAAGAAAATATAGCGTATTTCTCCCCCCTCATGGAGCAGTGCGGTGTCTGACTGCAGCGGGGCTGCTCGTCACATATGGAATTATATTTGTGCCACTATCCTGAGCGAGCAAGGAGAGATTTTGAGCGAGCAAAGATAGATTCTGAGCACACAAGGAGAGATTTTGAGCACAGAAAAACATATTTTGCAAGCACATCAATTATATTTGAAAAAGAAATTACACTTGAGCAAACAAAAACATATTCTGTGTGCACAAACAGGCCGCTGCGCTCGCTCGCTCCCCCCGTCCTGCTCGCTCAACATCTCTCGCTCTGCGCGTACAGGTTTGGTCTCTCCGCTCGCCCAGCTTGGCCCCACACACGTTACAAATGTGCCACAAAACCAACCAATCAGAGACCTGGCAGAAGTACGTCCTGATTGGCTGTTTGCTCTCCAATGGGATCGCTGGTTACTGTAACCCGGAAAAAACAAAGGAGATCGCATCAGATGGGCTCGGACTGGATGAAGAGGACGTGTTTTAAAACAATTTTCGGTCAGTATTTATTATTATTATGATTATTGTCTGATGTTACAGAACTACCTTGTTAGTTTTTGTACTATAGTGTTGTAACGTTCTGTAACATCAGACAATAATCATAATAATAATAAATACTGACCGAAAATTGTTTTAAAACACGTCCTCTTCATCCAGTCCGAGCCGAGTAGGTTCACTACGATCGTTAAGTTGTTTTGACAGTTAATTAATATACGATGTTACACTGAAAACGAGTTAGTCCGAACCTGTAGAGCTTGAATCACAATGGAAAATAAATCATAATTAACTGTATTTTGTGCGTTTTAATGAGAACTGAGTGTTAAACATGACAGATGACCCCAGAACAGCTCAGATAATGTTATCATGGCTTCTTACCTTTTTATACTGAAGTCTTCAATATAAAAGAAGTTGATGTTATCATAAAATCACACATTACATGGTTTGTTTTTATCAGCCACACTGATTAAAATAAGAGCTCTTTTGAAAATGTCTTACTGGTTGTGTTTATAGTTTCATCAAGCCTTGAGGTGGATAAAACTCTTTGTTATACAGTTTAGCATTACATTATGTCCACAACACGCAGAATGTCAGTGTCCACTGCTGTTACAGTAGGCTATTATAATGCCCCAGACCGGTTGTAGATGTTGGATGGAGAAGAACAAAGAAGTCACAAGCATGTTTGTTTGTTTTTTCCAAACAATTTAATAATATGATTATATGAGTTTAAGTGATAATTTAGCAATGCATATGCTGACACTGAACACACACTGACGAGATGAGGAGGAGGAGGACGTCGTCCAGGACGGTTCTTCCTCCCGGTCCCGGTGGAAGACAGCCAGGGAGCAGCTGCACCGTCAGGCCACGACACACATCGACCATAGAGGAGTCTGGAGAAGTCTCGGTTTACATTTTACCAGCATAGCATTAATTAAACTGTAAAATAAATTAACGTGGACGTTGTGAACGGAGCAACAGGTGTTGAATATCAGCCGCGATGAGACACTGTTGACACACACAGACACACATACAGCATAAATGATCAAGCTAAAACTACTACTATGAGTTTTACAGGGGTAGTAATGTAAAACAGTCCGGTTTCACGTCAGTAAATCCAGTCAATACGAGGCGATCTCATCAATTAAACGTTACGTTTAAAAACAAAAGCTGACAAGAGACTAATAACAGACATTAACTATCATAAAGTTAAACTAACTCGATGTGACTAAACAAAAACTCACCTTTGAGCCGTGTTTTCCACTTTCCTGAGTGATTTTTCCACCGGACAGCGTCTCATTAGTTTCAACCATCCTCGGTCCCGAGACTCACACGACCGCGCTTTGGGAGTGCACGGACACAGCCGTGACGTCACGCCCAGAAAGAGACTTTTCTTTGGCTTTTCTGGCCGTTAGAAAACATTTTTGGCAGATATAAAGTCCATGACTTAAAAATATAGAATACAAAGATTAGTAATTAGCGGAGGTTACAGCTGGAGATGTCCTGTGAACAGTAGACCCCGGGGACTAGCCCATCTGATGCGATCTCCTTTGTTTTTTCCGGGTTACAGTAACCAGCGATCCCATTGGAGAGCAAACAGCCAATCAGGACGTACTTCTGCCAGGTCTCTGATTGGTTGGTTTTGTGGCACATTTGTAACGTGTGTGGGGCCAAGCTGGGCGAGCGGAGAGACCAAACCTGTACGCGCAGAGCGAGAGATGTTGAGCGAGCAGGACGGGGGGAGCGAGCGAGCGCAGCGGCCTGTTTGTGCACACAGAATATGTTTTTGTTTGCTCAAGTGTAATTTCTTTTTCAAATATAATTGATGTGCTTGCAAAATATGTTTTTCTGTGCTCAAAATCTCTCCTTGTGTGCTCAGAATCTATCTTTGCTCGCTCAAAATCTCTCCTTGCTCGCTCAGGATAGTGGCACAAATATAATTCCATAGTCACACACCGGCCGCCGGTGAGAGGGGGGCGGCGGCGGCGGCGCTCATGGCGGCTCGGCAGCTGGTTGAAGCTCCGTACAGCTCCGTGATACAAAGCACACACGTTAGTAACAACAACCCCGTTGATCGCTGGTCGTTAGTCTCAACAGCGTTTGGAAAATCGCCAGATTTAGCGAGAAATCACACAGAGAGCAGCCTGAAAATCCCGCGGTCTAGTGGAGGAGGAGCGGACGGCGCCGCGGAGAACGGAACGAGAGCTGAAGGTGGAGGGAGTGTCTGTTGTGATCTACAGAGACTGTCTGTGGTTGTGGGTCCAGGGGGCACGTCAGCCACAGCTGGAGGCTGTGTGTGTAGGTGTGTGTGTGTGTGTGTGTGTGTGCGTGTGCGTGTGCGTGTGTGTGTGTGTGTGTGTGTGTGTGTGTGTGACAGACAGAGAGTGAGACCGCTACCTGCAGACCAGAGGAAGCTGGATCTGATCTAAAAAAAAAAAAAAAAAAGCGCCGTGTGTCGGCTACAAACACCTGTTGAACTGATCCGCGTGCGCGCACACATACACACACACACACACACACGCACACGTAGGCTACATGGAGGCACGCACACACACTAAAAGAAAGGAAAGAAAAAGTTGTAACTCAGAGAAAAGAAAGAAAAAGGCTGGAGCCTACTGTGTGTCAGTAGCTAAATGTTGTGTCTTTTGTCATCAAAAGTCATTTGTCAGTGTTGATTTTGTTGTTGTTTACAAGAGAACAGCTGTACAGATGTTGAGGTGTCACCAGTTGTCCTGGTTCACCTGAAAATCACAGCCCACACAAAAACCTCTTTTTCTCCAGATTTTGCTGCCAAAATGGCATTTTGGGCTAAACCCACCTATATTCAACCGCCAATTCCACAAGACTGGAACAAGATAGAAACAAACAGTTTTTTTTGCTGGAAAGTAGAGACCCTCATCTTTCCTTTGATAGGCTGAATGTGTATTTATTAAAAGTAGGTAGGTACATGGTGGGTCTACGAAAATCAGTCAAAAAGCTGGAAAATGCCTGGCAAGCTGGAGGACGCTGCTCTGAGAATGGCTGGCAGTCAAAGAGTTAAGACAGGTGTGTTGGTCACATTCTCCCACTCTGCTTCTGCTGTGCGGCGCGTCCGGTGAGCTGGCCGGCGCGCAGGTCCGGGTCTCCCCGGCGTATCATGAAGGTAAGCATGCCGTGTTAGTAGTTTGTGTTTTACTTTAATTGGCCCTGGGGCTTCATCCTCCCGCTCCGTTGCAGTGCTCGGAGCGGCGGTGAGCCGGAGGGAGCGAGCGGTTCTGGTGGGCGCGTGTTGGGTGCAGTAGAGCTCAGAGGTAGGCTGCTCTTTGTTGTCTGTCGTTGCAGTTTTTCCATCATTGCACTAGTTGTGACACTCTCTCTCGCTCTACAGCGGGGAGCTGTAACCAGCGGCCCCCACTCTCCTAGTTCTGCATCTTCCTGCGTCCTGGTGTGTTCCGGTAATCGGCCACCACGATGTTTGCTGCTGTTTTGACGGACTTTACATATGGTTTTAATTAAATAACTGTTGCTGATGTATTGACCTCTGGCACATTTAACCAATTTATTTCTTTTCTTTCTTTTCTTTGTGGGGGGGGCGGGTTTTGACTAAGTTTGGTGCAGCAGGTTCCAGGGTGCCATTCCGAAGGGCCGCCACTCCGAACGTTTACTTTCATTTGTCGGAATGCCGACCCTTAATTATTTATGGGAAAGGGGTGCCATTCCGAACCTGAAAAAGAGGGTGCCATTCCGAACCTGAAAAAAGTTGAATGGTTTTAGCAGGGTACCCACTCTAGCAAATGCATTGGTAGTGTAGTTTTTCGAGTATGCGTTTTTGGTGCGGTAGATCAGGGTTCGACTCCCGGGGGAGACACCTATTAGCAGTGATTTTATTGGCCTCTACCTAATCTTTTTACTAAACTTAACCAACTCCTTTCTACATTGCCTAAACCTAAACCTAACCAAAGCACAGAGCAAGGACATTTATTTTCAGCAGGAGCGCCGCGGCTGCATCAGACTCGCACCTGGGTGAAACTTTGGAGGCGGAGGGGGAGGGGGAGGTGGCGCTGTCCCCGCGGCGCTTCGTGTCAAGCCGGGCAGGAAGTCAAACCACGAGAGAATCCGGTCAATTTTCAAAATAAAACACATTCGGAACGGCGGCCCCTCGGGAAGTTCGTAATGACGGACCTTCGGGAATTTTCGGACTGGCAGACCATCGGAATGGCGGTCCTTCGGAATGGCGGTCGCCCCCCGGTGCAGCATTGCCTTACCGTTACAGCCATCAGCTCTAACTTTCTGAGCTCTCTGTGAGGCTGCTGCCTGGGTTTGATTAGTTTGATTTAATTTATGTATGGATAATTGTGTCATCATTTGTATTTGAAGATTTCTTTGTTGTGTTTAATTTGGGTTTTGGTTAATGATATTTGATTGTTGCCTTTGATGTGTAAGTGTGCGGTGTGAGTGTGAAGAGGTCAGCCAGACCGGGAGGCCATTTTAATTTCTTTCCTCTCTCCCTGTGGACAGGTGCTGTGTCCCTGGTGGTGGTTTCTTCACTTCTCCATTGTGTGTGTGTGCAGTGTCATGGGTGATATTATTTTTCTTGGTTTGTTTCTCCTTCCCTTACTTAGTTTGATTTAGGGTCGCCGTAGCTGGCCCGGCCCTGTCCATCCCCCCTTCTTTGGCCCAGTCGGTGTGAATGTGGACTACTTCTGCAACTATTGAATTTTTATAAAAAATAACATTGTAACAATAAATTATTTTTTCTATACTCGAACTTTGCCCCGTGGTGATTTGAACCTGTGAGACCTAGTACGATAAAGAGTAAAAAGGTAAATAGAACTATAAAACTATTTCCTGGGGCGAAACTCCCCAGGTGGCGTTGTTAGCAACTACCCACTACTACCATTACACCTCTCTTACCACACCACCCCGCCACATCGGGATGAAATGAAAGTCACTGCTCCATGAGGTGCCATGCCAATCAACCCCTTCATAGTGCAGTGGGACTTGTAAGTTGAGAACATCTCACTCTGGAGGAGAGGAGACGAGGGTGTTTGGCACTTCAGTTCAGTGCGATCAATAATGACCTGTGTGTCAGGAAAGTCTTTAAAGGATCACTTTAGTTTTTTACAACCTGGACCTTATTTCTAGCATCAAATACGATCATTTACTCACCCTGACAAGTTTGGTGTCATTTGGAGTCGTTTTGACGAAATTAGCCCCAATCGAGCGGCGCGTATATCCGTATAATGCGAGAACACGGGGCACCCAATGCAGCCTCTAAATAACACATTATCCGCCGCAAAATTTGTTCATTTCGCCAATATTTTGTGATGATACACTAGTGTTATTCCCCTCCGAGCCCATGGTGGCATGTTATCAACATCCTGCTCCTCCAGGCTGACCTACTAACCTCTGATCTGGATGATGTCATCTCCGACCGGTGCCCGGCTCGTTCTGATAATAATCATTCCGCTTCGGCATTCGGGTCCTTTTTAGCTCAACTAGCCAGAGCTGTAGTGAGGATCCAGGCTGAGGAGAGGAAGCCTGTGGAAGCTGAACTTCATCCAGCTGCTCATTTTGTTCTGACGAGTCAGAAACATGCAGAAACGGACCATAGCATTAGCGATAGCAAGCTAGCCGCGCCGCGCCGCCGTCGGAGATGACATCATCCAGGTCAGAGGTTAGTAGGTCAACCTAGAGGAGCAGGATGTTGATAACATGCCACCACGGGCTCGGAGGGGAATAACACTAGTGTATCATCACAAAATATTGGCGAAATGAACAAATTTTGCGGCGGATAATGTGTTATTTAGAGGCTGCATTGGGTGCCCCGTGTTCTCGCATTATACGGATATACGCGCCGCTCGATTGGGGCTAATTTCGTCAAAACAACTCCAAATGACACCAAACTTGTCAGGGTGAGTAAATGATCGTATTTGATGCTAGACATAAGGTCCAGGTTGTAAAAAACTAAAGTTATCCTTTAAAATCATCAGGAAGGTTAGCTTTAACGTCTGCTGGATCCATCCAGATGCTCACCGAGCCCAACAGCGTGTACAAGTAGTTGGTCCAAGAGGAAACGATGCGACTGACAGTCGCGGATGAGATGTTGAATCTGTTTGCCAAGTCTCTCTCCTTTAGACCAGCAGACAAATACATCAGGAAGAGGAAAAGTTCATCAATGGGTTGCAACGCCTGCCTCTGGTTAGAATAAAATGTCAGATGTCAGTCACAGACGGACAGTAGATGTGCAATGATTTTTGTTAATTAAAAAACAAACATTCAAATAACACAACTAAAGGTATGTCAGATAAGTGTGTGTAGCCGTTAATACAAACCATTTGTGTATGACGGACATCAGGGACAGTTTCAGTCATTCTCTCAGCAGCTTTGACCCTGGATGTCCTAATGATTTTGTGTACAGATGGCTCAATCAGTCTCCAAAAAATCATAAGATGACGGTAACTGGTGAATCTATGTAGACAGAAAGCAAAGTAGATTGTTAGGCTTTTAAAAAAAAAATTATTTCAATTAAAACAATAACAGGGCTTTCAAATTTTGAATTCAGGCAATAATTACATGTAGTAATATTAATAATGGTGCTACATAATATGATTCGTTTTGTAATAATTATTCAGACTTAGATTAAGAATAAAGGATGACACATACTGACATGAGAGAGCCCTGATATACATACATTTTATGTAGGCTATGTTGTTTACCTTGTATAGAAACGTATATCCTCGTCGGATGCTGAAAATCTCCTCAATCCAAAAGTTGACTGAAGCTTCAGTTCTTCAATTTGTCTCTTTAACATTTCCACTTCTTCTTTTAGATTTTTATTTTCGTTTTGTGCCATGGTCAGGTCATCAGGGTCAGGGTCACGGCCCTCTGCATCTTCATTCATGGGCTCCGTGTCATCATCAGGGTTGCCCGGCGGCTCAGTAGTCGGGTGCATTTATGCAAAAAAAGCACCTTATCGTAAAAAAATTCTAACAAAAGGTTTCTCAGTTGTTTTTTATAGTATTAGATGTCCTTAATAACATACTACAAGTTTACCAAAGTTTGACCACTAGAAAGGTGTCATTTTCAGGATGGCGTCCTAATGTAAATGTAATGGGTTGAAGCCCAGAGAGACGCTCCAGGTGAATAGGGTAAAAATTTTAACTAACAGGTATCACCATGAAACTTCACAAGTTTATCACTTACATTAAGACAAATATTTTTTGTATTACAAGTTTTGTCAAATTTTATGTTTAAATATGTAAATGAGACAATAACTAACAGAGTTAACAGAGTCCTCCTCTGAAAATTCTCACAGCTCTTAGTCGACGTGAGGTTGAGTAGATAATGAGTGAAATTTGAATTTTGGGTGAACTATCCCTTTAATACACTACTGGCTTTTATAGCTTACTTTGGTCATTTAAGTGCAATGCAAAAGAAAACACATTATGATGATTAATTTACTATAACTTTATTAAAAGATTTTTTTTTTACCACCAGCCTCCAAACCCCAGCCAGTACTGCCAAATAAATGCCACAGTGCCAGTACTGGCACTGTACTTTGATGACGACCGTGACCTGCGTCCGGACTTCCGCCTCTCCAGGGCATCTTTTAATGCCCTGATGGTTGCCCTTGGAAAGACCAGTGACCATGGCTGGGGACCCGTCATCGAGGCCTTGGTGTTCCTCTTTTGGTTGGCCAGCGGGACTTCTTACCATGTGGTGGCCAGAGCTTTCGCCCCTTTCATGCCCCGAGCCACTGTGCACCGTGCTGTCCACAAAACCAGCAGGAAAGTCCTCTCCCTCCTCTCCCAGGCTGTCGTCTTCCTTCAGAAGAGGATCTGCCACTGCTGGGGGCTGGTTTTGCCCGTTTGGCTGGGTCAGCAGCCTTCAACAAGGTTGTTGGCAGCATCGATGGCTGCCACGTCCGGGTCACACCGCCAACCCGGGATGCCGACTGCTACCTTAACAGGAAGCTGTTTTATTCCGTTCAGTTTCAAGCTGTGTGTGACCACACAGCAAAATTCATCGATGTGTTTGTGGGATTCCCGGGATCAGCACATGACTCGAGGGTGCTGAAGCACAGCCCCCTCTACTATCAGAGAAGGTACCCCCACCTGGATATTGCATCATGGGGGATGGTGGCTACCCCTGCCTCCGCCAGCCTCTCCACAACCATCTCCAGGCGCTACAATGGCCACCTGTCCAAAGCCAGATGTGTTGTGGAGAGAGCCTTTGGCATCCTGAAGACGAGGTGGAGGTCCGTCTTCTTGAAGGCCCTGGAGGTGGACGTCCTCTACGTTCCGGAAGTCATTGCCTGCTGCATCGTCCTCCACAACATCTGTCTCAGCAACATGGACAGACGATGGTGAAGTGGAGGGAGCAGCAGGAGACCAGGAAGCAGCACCTCCAGGAGCCATCTGTGGAGCAGAGGACAGACACAGGATGGCAATGCTGTGTTACGCACCTGATCATGATTATGTTTAAAAGAATCATGTCTTAAAGGACAATTCCGGGCAAATTCAACTTGGGGGTGTATGTTACTATCATTTTAGGTCTAAAAGAAGGAATGTGAAGATTTTCAGTTTAATCGCTCCTGTTTTGCGGTAGCTGCGTCTGTCCCTGCATCGCTACGGCAGCTATGAATGGGAGTGGATGCAAGTTCCGCTGGTTAGCCTGTTTACATCCCACAAAGCCGCAATTTTTTTCCACAGACAGCGTCAGATGGCGACTCAAACATGTACCGATAAGTTTATTTACTTCAAGCAAGCCGACATGCTTGTAAAACTAGATCTAATTCAAAGTCTCGCGCAAGACCCTGCTGCCGTGCTCGGTGCATTCAGGTGCAGTAGGAGCTGCCGCTTGTGTCATAAACACAGGAATATCGACTCTTTACTTGCTTCAAGTGTACATTTTTTTCAACAGACAGCGTCAGGTGGCGACTCAAACATGCGCCGATAAGTTTTTTTTACTTGTAGCAAGTCAAGAGTCGATATTTCTGTGTTTATGACACAAACGGTAGCTTTCTGACTGCCGCTGAATGCACTGAGCACGGAGACTGGGTCTCGCGCGAGAGTCGGGGAGACTTTGAATTAGATCTAGTTTTACAAGCATGTCGGCTTGCTTGAAGTAAATAAACTTATCGGTACATGTTTGAGTCTCCATCTAACACTGTCTGTGGAAAAAAATTGCGGCTTTGTGGGATGTAAACAGCCAAACTAGCGGAACTTGCATCCACTCCCATTCATAGCTGCCGTAGCGATGCAGGGACAGACGGAGCTACCGCAAAACAGGAGCGATTAAACTGAAAATCTTCACATTCCTTCTTTTAGACCTAAAATGATAGTAACATACACCCCCAAGTTGAATTTGCCCGGAATTGTCCTTTAAATGATACATCACATTCACCCATTCACACACTGATAAATAATCAATATAAATAGTCAATGTAAATAATTCATTCAATCATTTAACTACTGTATGACAACACTACCAGGGTTAAGTTCTATATTGTTATTTAAATCTTGTATCTTTTTGTAATACTGTATGTTCCTTTGCTATAAAATGTTCTAAGCACTCAAGATTTCCCTTTTGAAATGTGTCACAAATATACTTTCCTTACACTTGACTCCTTGGAATGAACATTTATTTATTCAAAAACAAATTTCAAACAAAAAAGAAAACACTTATTTTTTTAAAATCAAATTCAGGATGTCAAGGAGACGCTCCTCCCTGGCAGCAGTCTCCCTGTCTCTCCTCTCATCCCTCTCCCTCAACTCCCTAAGCATCCTCTCCTCTCTCTCCATGGCCTCCCTGTTCCTCCTCTCCTCTCTCTCCAGGGTCTCCCTGTATCTCCTCTCCTCTCTCTCTATGACCTCCCTGTGCCTCCTCTCCTCTCTCTCTGCAGCCTCCTTGTTCCTCCTCTCCTCTCTCTCCGCTTCCTCTCTGGCCCTGGCCTGCTCACGCTCCAGAAATTGGCTGTCCATCTGCTGGAGCTCAGTGAGCGCATCCATGACATCCAACCGCCGCCTTTTTGGGGTGGATGCCATGGATGCGCTCTGTGGTGGAGTCACCACAGAGGGGGGTTCGACCACCACCGCATCCTGGGTGGATGAGGCAATGAGGACAGGCGGCGTTATTGAAGGCCTGCCCCCAACTGCCTCATCCATCAAGGTGTACCACTTCCAGGATGCGGCAGTGGTCTCACCCCCCTCTGTGCTGACCCCAGTTGAGGGGCACTTCAGCTTCTGTGAAGGAAAGACAGCAAAAGACACTGCAACTTCTAGGGCTGCACGACTTTGAGGAAAAAAACCTAATTGCATTTGCAATATGATTTTTAACATTAGAGGGAATGATAACTTATACATCACTATCCTCATTTTCATAGAAAGCCATTCAAATTATTATGTGACAATTGTGATGCATTTAATTGTGCAGCCCAAAAATGTATATGCTGCTCTTTGCACATTCCTTACAGTATTCAGTGTTTCTCCTTTGTTTTTATTATTCAGCAACAGTGTTGTTGTGCTTTACACATAAAATTTGAGTGATAGGGTTCGTGAAACAATGAAAACCAACCTTGTACATCTGCTTCAGGTTCTCCCTTTTTTTTTTTTAAGAAGGCTGGGGTCACCTTCCCCTCCAGCTCTCGAGCAGTAATGAACGTCCTGATTGAAATACAGGTGGATCACAACAATGCAACGACAGTCCATACGGTAACATTAATGTCTAGAAACATGTAAATTAAGAAAGGTTAACTTGATAAAATAATTTCTCCATTTACTTACTCATAGCCACTGATGGCTGCATTACGCCTCCCCGTAAAAAGGGAGGCATTGGCAGTTCGCCATGTTATCAAGGCCTTCGTGTCTTCATCTACCCCTAATAAAATCAGAAGATAATATCAGAACAGTGAACACAAAACCGTTTAATATTTAGAGCCTGTACGCTAGCTGCTTCATTTTGGCTTTGATCATGCATCTAATCCACAATCTTCTACAGTAAAGACGACAATTTATCACATGCGCACACGCACACACACACACACAGTAGCTACCCCACGTGTAGTTTAGTAACTGTTAGCTAGCAATCTAACGTTAGCATTTGCGTTTTTCATCCAAAATATACATAAATAAACGTTACTGACACCTTCTATCCAACAACAGTGGTGCAAAAAACACACACAAATAACTTACATCGATATAAAGTGGAGATATCCACTGTCGAGGTGGTGGTGGTGCTGCCGTCGTCAGCATCATTGATCGCCGCCGCCGCCATTTCAAACTGACGTGTCTTCCGTTTCGCGACGTAGCTCTAGACGTAGCGTCACCTACGTCACTAAGATGGCGGCCGTTGAGGGTGGAAAGTGTCCATCGATCCACACTCAATTTTCTGGCCGTTTGAGTGCGCCAATTGACCCGTCGAAACTCCGCCCTAAAACCGCTATTGACCAATCATACGTTAGCAACCGTCACCTGACCCGTAACCATAGGCCTGGCAAGCTTCATTACATTTCCTGGGACGAAAAACAAAACGTTTGTAGAGAAGGATATTGTTATTGCTGCTGCTACTGCAGCTACAGCGGCGGCGGCAGCAGCAATATAGAGATGTTCAGATACGATCGGACTTTTTTTTCGACTTGAACAAGTGTAAATATGGGGATAACCATACGTTCACCTCCGACATGACAGCTGTACTTTAGGGCTTTTACCTGGGCTTTCAGGTGAGGGATCCTCCAGGCAGGGGCTGCTTTCACTGACTGATACAGTGGTGGGAGAAAAACAACTGCAGCGGAAGCCGTATGTGGTTCACAATCGCCCAAAAACTTGCAGTTTGACAACCAGTGAGATGACTCGGAGTGAAAGCTTGCCCGGCATGGCAACAGTAACCAAGGGGGGCGGGGCTTACGCGAAGGGCGAATTGAGTGCGCGCAGTGCACTACATTTTCGCACACTGCGCAGTGTGAACGCACTTCTGTACTCAAAATATTAAGTGTAAGTGCGTAAGTGCGCGATTTGAGACACACCATTGCTGAAGATGATGATGGCTCCACCCTGAACACTCTGATGTATGCCACATCCACTTTCCTCAATGCGCCCCCCGGTGGTAACAGGAAGTGACCTGGTTTACACTTACATTGTCCGATTTATTTCAAACTTCAGGGGTTTGATCCCGGTCAGGCCCTGATCACACCTACCCACATCTGGCTTCATACAAATACGCCCCCTGGTGGTAACAGGAAGTGACCTGGCTTACATTTACATTGTCCAATTTACTTCAAACTTCAGGTGTTTGATCCCGGTCAGCCCCTGATCACACCTACACACATCTGGGTTCATACAAATGCACCCCCTGGTGGTAACAGGAAGTGACCTGTTTTACATTTACATTGTCCAATTTACTTCAAACTTCAGGTATTTGATCCCAGTCAGCCCCTGAACGCCCCTACCCGCATCCGGCTTCGCAGCGCCGCCTGGTGGACGATTCGCGCTTTGCGGTTTTCCGCTCCCGCAGCGCTTTTTCGCCCTTCTCGCTTCGCGCCACGGCCCCCGTGGTCGCATGGGTCGAGCGAGGGCCGATCATCGCCGCTTGCGGCTTTAATATTTAGTTTATATTTTTATATCTAGCTATATTTAGTAGCGTCAGCAGTGGATGCAGGTTATTATCAGAGAGACCACACTCTCACGAGGGCCATCATAAATATCATCATATTATCACATATGATTCCAGTAGTGCAACAGATCGCTGTTGCTTCGTGATCCGTTCGGAATGCCACGTTGTCCACGGAACGGTTAATGAAAAAAAGAAACACTTGTATGCATAGAATACTTACAGTAAGCACACCGTTGCTAGCCAGGCTAGCGCCGCCTACTGGTTCCGGCAAATTTCATTTGCCTCAACCATATAGTCAGGAAACTAGCAATGCGTTTCGGTTTGCTCCGTCCACCAGAGCGGACGGACCAATCAGCGAACAGATGGGGAACTGAAGGCGATGACGTTGAACTCAAGCACTCAAGCTAACCAATCAGCTTCACCGGTGTATAGCACACGTGACCACCAAGCAGCAGCGATTAGTTGAAGCAAATGTAAGCAACCGCCTCCCGGAAGCAAACGAATCCCTACGGCTCGTGTTCAGACGCTCTATGAAATGTAATGAAATAAGCGGCTGATGCATCAGGCTACACCGTTGCAGCCGGCAAGTAAGAAAATGTATGTCACGCACAACAACAAATTTTCTACCCCCACGCACAACAACAAATTTGCTACCCCCATCCCACTCCCCCCTCCCAAAAAACCAACAAAAAAAACAAACATAATTGATATCAATTAAGTAATTTGTAAATTATTATTATTAATATATATGATTATTTAAAACATCATAAAATACAAGAAAATAATTCAAATCATATAACATCATACAACTACAAAACAGAAGAAAACGCAATAATCAGTTAGTTTGCAAGTCTCAGTTCTTAAAAGTGCGTAAGTATACTCCTGACTGTTTGTAGATTTTGTTCTTAGTTAAGAACAAATCCGGGATGAGAAAACATTCATGAATGCCACAATCTTCTTAAAAACATTGTAAGTAGGTTAGTTAGGTAGGTTAGGTAGTTATGAACAAATTTGTCCTTAAGAACGGTTCCTGAATGAGGCCCATTGTTCCTGTTTGACTCAACACCTTTACCTGTGACTGGATCACTGATGATTGATACATTGAAGCTGCTGCAGCGTTTTCTGAGTCTGTGATGTCATAGATGATGTCATGTGTGATGTCACATCCTCACAGGTTCACCTGCTGCACTTTACACTTTATTTCACTCCCACAGTCTCATCAGCTGTGGAAACAGATACAGATCAGACTCACTTCAGAGTCTCCAGTCGAAAGTCTGGACTCTTCACAAGATCACGAAGCTGCTGCAGAGAAGAAGAACTCAGGTTGTTGTTGCATCCACTCAGGTCCAGTTCTCTCAGGTGGGAGGGGTTGGACTTCAGAGCTGAGACCAGAGAAGAACAGCTGGTGTCTGTCAACCTGCAGTTCCTCAATCTGAATAAAGAATAAAAGAAGATTAAATGAAAATCACACACACACACATTGTACTTCTATCTTAGTGAGGACACTCATTGACATAATGCATTCCCTAGCCCCTTACCCTAACCTTAACCATCAGAAACAAATGCCTAAACTTAACCATTACTCTAAACCTAATATAAACCTAATTCTAACCTAATGTCTGAACCCAAGTCTTAGCCTCAAAAAGCCCCTTGAAAAAGTGAGGACCGGCCAAAATGTCCTCACTTCCCAAAAATGTCCTCACTCTGTTGGTCAAAAACTCGTTGCGGTCCTCACAATGCAGCATGTACAAGAACACGCACACACACACACATCAATCAGGTTCAGTTGTGGATCAAAGATCTCAGATCTACAACAGTAACAGTCAGTGAACTGACCTCAGAGTCTCCAGTCTACAGTCTGGACTCTCCAGAAAACCACTCAGACCCTTCACTACTGAATCCTGCAGGTCGTTCCAGCTCACGTCCAGTTCTCTCAGGTGGGAGGGGTTGGACTTCAGAGCTGAGCCCAGAGAAGACCAGCTGATCTTTGACAAACTGCAGTCCCTCAATCTGAATAAAGAATAAGATGAGTGAGTTGAGGACAAAGCTCCTTGTTGACAGCGTTCAGTGTCTCATCATCTGTTCAGAGCTGAAGAAGCTTCAGAAAGAACAAGTTTAGAAAATCAAAGTCCAACAGTTGAAGCAACAGGAAGCAGGTTAAACAGTCACATGGAGAGAAAACAGCTCATTAATATTCATGAGAAGCTGCTGCTGCTTCAACACAGATGCAGTGACTCCGCCCTTCACTTGTCAATAGGGGTGTGTATTGGCAAGAATCTGGCGATACGATACGTATCACGATACAGGGGCAGCGATACGATATATTGTGATATATTGCGATACTGTAGGAACAACGATATATTGAGAATTTATTTGTAAGAAAACTGTAGCACATAGCACACACATGCTGTTACATGCTTAAAATCAGCTTGCTGAAGAAATACAAGCATTTGCAGGATTTTTGCATGAACAAATGAAAAAAATAAGTTAACAGATTTCCTGACTCTGTTAAAAGGTTATCTCTTAACTGTAATAAGCAGGTTCAAATTTCTTCAAATAACATGAAAAATTAAATGTGAACAATATTACATTAAAAAATAAACAAACGCTATGAATTTTTGCATGTTAATTGTTCATTAAAAATATCGATACGACAATGGAACAATTGACCTACAGTCTCCGACTCAAAACAGAGCTGCGTGCTCTAAGATGGACAAAATGGCACCTTTATGTGACTAAGTAGTGCTTATCCCCCCCTTGTGTCTTTGTATTTGTGTACATGTTTTATTGCTTGGAAAAAATAAAGTAAAAAAAAAAAAAATCGAATATCGATCGAAAAAATATCGCGATATTTAAGTGTATCGATTTTTTCTTACACCCCTACCTGTCAGCTCCACCTGTGGCTCCATCCACACAAACTCATGTTAAGCAGTCACATTGTTTTTTTTGGCTTTTTATGCCTTTATTAGATAGGACAGTAGAGAGTGTGACAGGAAATGGGAGGCAGAGATGGGGGGCATGACATGCAGAATAGGACCGTCCGACGCGGGACTCGAACCGGGGCCGCCTGCAGCGAGGACTATAGCCTCTACACATGGGGCGGGTGCTCTACCAACTGAGCTAAACACGGCCCCAGCAGCCACATTGTTACCCCTATGCTCATTTTTTATTATCATTTTGTTCATTTATTTTCAACATTCATTTGCACTCACATTAATACACTGCTGTGACACACTCAGGCCACTAGGTGGCACATTGCGCTTGTAGTAGGATAGGATTTTCATGTAAACAGGAAGAATAAATCCTGCTGCCGTGAAGTTAACACCAGCACAACATGTATCTCCTTTATTCTTACCACAGACCACGCTCTCCTTGGCTATCCAGCTAGGGAGGCAACATGTTTGTTGTGAGGTTGTTGTGTGATGATCTGTCTGAGGTGCCGACCCCCCCCCACAGCCCTGGTCTTGGTCTGTGAGCGCCTGCCTACCCTGTCCTACAGCCTCAGGCCTAGTCCACACGAGTGGTGTAATTAAAATACTCCGTACACACGCAACCGTGGAAACCGACAACAAATGACGCAATGCACACGTGGAGGGCTGTTTTGACCAATCATTTGACCATCAAAATACAGTGGAAACCACTTATGGATCAAAAGGCATGGGACGGAATCATTTATAGTGTTCATTTTTGGTCATTTTGTGGATGAAAACATGCGCAATAACAATAAAGTGTTCCTTTGACATGCACGGCTGCAGCAGTCTGCACACATCGTCACCTGGCTGACTGACCACTGTCGGTGCGGCGCAACTTATTATCACTGGCTGTTGTGTTGTCTGTCATGAAACATATCCACTTCATATCAACCGCGGACGTCACGAATAGGTTTTCGGCTTTTTGGCTCATTCCGTTCATCTCCGCATCGGCTCTTTTTATCACTGCATGACAGCAGTGCGACCCCCCTCCTATCGGACATGGTGACATAGGCTACTGCCTGTTCATTCATGAAATTCATCCTGAAGCTCTCTCAATCAAACAAGGTGGGGAATGAGAAACTGCGGCGCTACTGTAGTAGTTTTAAAAACACACCGGCAGCGGCTGTAAACAACCTCTGCAGGCAGTGTTTACATCAGCACGTGCGCAGCTATGACGTAAAGGAGAACAACAATCACGGTTGCAGTGTCCACACGCACCCGGTGAAACCAACCGGGGCCGAAAACCCCACCCTGGACCCCGGTTTCAAAAAACCACGGTTTCAGGATTCCAAAAGCGCGGTTGCGTGTGGACAGAGCATACAACCGGGAACATACGTTCACGGTTTCAAAAATACCCGGGCTCGTGTGGACTAGGCCTCAGTGTGGATCAGTAGAACATCAGCCTCATGTCTGCAGCTCAGTATCAACACAACTTTCACATCACATTCATCTGAGCACAGAAATAAAACAGAGTCTGACCTCAGAGTCTCCAGTCTACAGTCTGGACTCTCCAGGAAACCACTCAGACCCTTCACTACGGAATCCTGCAGGTCGTTGTTAGAGCTCAAGTCCAGGAGTCTCAGGTGGGAGGGGTTGGACTTCAGAGCTGAGCCAAGAGAAGACCAGCTGATCTCTGACAAACTGCAGCCCCTCAATCTGAATAAAGAATAATAGAAGAAGATGAAATGATTGATGATTGATCAGATGTGTCCTGATCAATGATCAGTGTGTCAATGAGTAGGGGGGACATTTGAGCATTTCGGTGATGCTTGCGGACCTCGGCGCATGATGTTATGATGTTATGATGTTAAAGCACACCCTCGAGGGACTACACAACGATTACCAACATAATAAGGCGTATAATCAGTGGCGTGCAGTCAGGGGCAGCAGGGCTAGCACTGCTAGCCCTGTCAAAAATTAAATAATCTTTTTTTTTCATAATTAAAAAGTGAATCTGAAATGTGTCTGGAGTCAATTACTTGTTCAGTATGCAACTTTAGCCAGAAAACGATTGGTTTTGTGGAACTCAAATTTCCTATGTCCTATAAACGCACCACAGCTCCGTTCCTCGTCTGGGGCAAGCAGTTAACTGCATTGCTACCCTTTGGTCGAAGCTGGACGCTGCTATTGGGTTAAAACGTTGAGTGACAGTCTCATCAGCCAATCAGATTTTGATGTGTTATTGACAGAACGCCTCAGGCCTAGCAGAGTTTCTAGAGCTGGCCCTGGTGTTGTCATTGAAATTAGCCTGACTGATTGGCCCATGTGCAGCTGCGTGATGACGCATGTAGTCTGTTATTCTGAGAGGTGACGGCGGGTTGTTTCTGCTAGCCCGGACTGAAACACCACCGCACGCTACTGCGTATAATTAAATATATAGAATGTTGATGGACATTTTGCTGTCTAAATTTAAAGTTTTTTGTGAGTTCACTTCCTGTTTCCATGGAAATAAATGGGGTCTGACTAATACCTGAAACACAACCAGTCACGTCAGTGGACTCCAATCTGTAATGTGGAGTTCACCACTACAGCAAATAGTCCGAACCTTAGTAACGACCTAGCAACCGAAATGATTTTCAACCTCTGTTTTGACAGTGTTGATGGTCAGTCCCATCCTACTGTATGCCTTAATCGCTGTATTAAGGACAGCCTGGAGGTCTTCTGGGGTGTGAGCCACCAGGGCACAGTCATCCGCATATTGAAGCTCAAGGACTCTTTCATTATGCAGCTTCGTATTTGCTTGTAGCCTCCTGATGTTATATAGGTTACCATCTAATCTATGCACAACTAACACCCCCCTGCTGTCCTGAATTTCCTGATGGAGGAGCCGGGTGACACGTATGAGGAAGATGTTAAAGAGCACAGGGGCAAGAACACACCCCTGCCTGACCCCCGTGCACACGGGAAAGGAGCAGACTCCTGTCCCCCTATTGTCATACCATCATGGAACTGCCTGAGGATGTTCACAAACTTGTTTGGACATCCAAACCTAAGGAGGAAATTCCAGAGGAGGTCTCTTTGCACAGTGTCAAAGGCTTTGGAGAGGTCGACAAAGGCCATAAAGAGATTTTGATGTTGCTCCCTGCACTTTTCCTGAAGCTGCCAGGCTGTGAAGACCATGTCGACTGTACTCCTGTTCTTTCTAAAGCCGCTCTGTGACTCTGGGAGTGATGGCTGTGCAATGTAGCTAATCATCCTCTGCAGCATGTGGAGCTGACTACTACAAACAGGGCTGTCCCTGACCAAAATGGGGCCCTAAGCGAAAAAATTTCTTCGGGGCCCTACTATAATCGATTATAATGCAAACTACAACCACTAATACTGGCAGTATTACTACTTCTATAACTGGGTTTCGAATAACCGGGTTTCTCTAAATTCATGTAAACACCATCGCCCGAATTTGATCAAAAAATGAGGTACTTAAAAAATCTGATTAAAATCGGGATACTGAAGTGCATGTAAACGCAGTCATTGTCAGTGTGAGAGAAGAACAAGTGGAAACATGAGACAACAACTGTTTCAAACGTCCTTCATTCATGAATCAAAGTCAATGAATCAAGTTGTGAGTGAAGATCAATCAGGTTCAGTTGTGGATCAAAGATCTAAGATCTACAACAGTAACAGTCAGTGAACTGACCTCAGAGTCTCCAGTCTACAGTCTGGACTCTCCAGAAAACCACTCAGACCCTTCACTCCTGAATCCTGCAGGTTGTTCCAGCTCAGGTCCAGGAGTCTCAGGTGGGAGGGGTTGGACTTCAGAGCTGAGACCAGAGAAGAACAGCTGATCTCTGACAAGCTGCAGAGCTCCAATCTGAATAAAGAATAAAAGCAGTGACTTGAGGACAAAGCTCCTTGTTGACAACACACTGACCTCTGACCCTTCACCTTCTATCACCTACAGTAACATGGAGTCACAATCAGTCGCTGCTTCAAACTCAACTGAACAAAAGTCCAACAGGTCCAGTCAGTGAACTCACCTCAGAGTCTCCAGTCTACAGTCTGGACTCTCCAGAAAACCACTCAGACCCTTCACTCCTGAATCCTGAAGGTTGTTGTGGCTCAGGTCCAGGAGTCTCAGGTGGGAGGGGTTGGACTTCAGAGCTGAGCCCAGAGAAGAACAGCTGATCTCTGACAAACTGCAGCTCCTCAATCTAGATAAAGAATAAAAGCAGTGAGTTGAGGACAAAGCTCCTTGTTGACACAACACTGACCTCTGTGTGACCTCTGACCCTTCACCTTCCACCAGCTGCAGTAACATGGAGTCACAATCAGTCGCTGCTTCAAACTGAACTTCACACATTTGAACTGAACAGAGACAAAAGTCCAACAGGTCCAGTCAGTGAACTCACCTCAGAGTCTCCAGTCTACAGTTTGGACTCTCCAGTCCAGCACACAGAGCCTGAGCTGATGAGTCACTCAGGATGTTTTTGTTCATGTTGACCCAGCTGTATTTGTTACTCAGGTCCAGTTCTGTCAGGTGGGAGGGGTTGGACTTCAGAGCTGAGGCCACGACCTCACAGTGACTCTCTGAGAGTTCACAATCACCAAGTCTGTGAAGAGAGAAAATATCAAATGTGTCAGAATGAAACCAGATGAAAGCTGCAGTAAAAACACAGTTGATGCATCTGATGACAGGACGTGATGTGATGAACATCAAACTGACACCTGACGCTCTCTCTCTTAATAATAATTGTATTGATGACAAACATGTCCATGGAGCCAGATGATAGTAACCGCCTCATTAACCTGCAAGACTGCTTAAAAGACATCAAATCCTGGATGTCCGCTAACTTCTTGTTACTAAACTCAGATAAAACCGAGGTTATTGTGTTCGGTCCTAAACAACTCAGGGATGCGTTTTCCAATCAGATCGCTACTCTAGATAATATCGCCCAGACCTCTAGCACAACAGCAAAGAACCTTGGGGTCATTTTTGACCAAGACCTTTCTTTCAGTTCCCACATAAAGCATGTAACTAGGACCGCCTTCTTCCACCTGCGTAGTATCGCTAAGATTAGGAATATCCTCTTCCAGAGTGATACTGAGAAACTAGTGCATGCATTTATCACTTCTAGGCTAGACTACTGTAACTCTGTCTTGTCAGGATGTCCCAAAAACTCTCTCAAGAGTCTCCAGCTAGTCCAGAACGCCGCAGCGAGGGTTTTGACAGGAGTTAAGAAGAGAGAGCACATCTCTCCCACCTTAGCTTCTCTCCACTGGCTTCCTGTAGGATTTAGAATAGACTTTAAAATACTCCTACTGACTTATAAGGCTCTTAATGATAAAGCTCCGTCCTATCTGAAAGAACTAATTACTCCGTACTGTCCTAGCAGAGCACTCCGCTCCCAGAATGCAGGTTTGTTAGTGACTCCTAGTATCTCTAGAAATAGATTAGGAGGTAGAGCTTTTAGCTACCGGGCTCCTTTACTGTGGAACCAGCTCTCTCCTTGGGTCAAAGAGGCAGACACTCTGACTACATTTAAGTCTAGACTTAAGACCTTCCTTTATGACAGGGCTTTTAGTTAGGGCTGGTTCAGGTTGCTCTGAACCATTTATAGCTACGCTGCTATAGGCTTAGACTGCTGGGGGACACATCTGGTTACACAGAGCCCTCTCCTTTCTCCTCCTCCTTCTCCTCCTCTCTTCTATACCCCCCCCCACTTGGTATATTTTTATATTTTTAAAATAGTATATTTTGGAACCGTCATTTTCTGTTGCACTTTGTAGTTTGGCCTTGGTGTCTCGCACTCCTCTCTCTGTGTTTCCACAGATCAGCCGCTACCTGCATCCCTCCTGCTACTGGACCCTGGACCAATCTGCCAGCTGTCACCAGAAGCTGCCACCATTAACTCTATGCACATTTCGCATGTTCTGTCATAAACTGTAAAACTGTAAACTGTCTTGTCTGTAACAACATCTACTGCACGTCTGTCCGTCCTGGGTGAGGGATCCCTCCTCTGTCTCCCTCCTCTTTCTATGGAGTTTTTCCTCAGTCGATGCGAGGGTCTAAGGACAGAGGATGTTGTTACAATGTCATGTGAAGTCCTTTGAGACAAACTGTTTGTGAAAAAGGGCTATACAAATAAAATTGACTTGACTTGACTTGACTTGACATAGAAAAGTTGCTCCTTTCTCCTTTCTGCTGCGTGCCTCTTGTGTTACTGTTAATAATTGCTTTTTGCGGATGTGAATAGCAGAATATATTTTTTTATTTATTTGTTTGTTTCAGGCATGTCAAACATGGCCGAAAGCAGGAGAAGCAAAAGCTTATCTAGTCCCGCCCCCATTACCCATACACATTATTCTACACACCTGAACCTGTTGAACTACTGCTGCCTTCTCATTGTCTTCCTTTATGTTGAGCCTCAATGTGGCTGCTGTAAATTAAAATGAGTCTGACTTGAGTCACAGATATAAAAAGATGTTTGCATGCCAGGAACTCTGTTTACTCATACTACTGATCTAAACTACTGATCAATAATTATATTGATCATGTCTGGACTCACCGAGCCTTCCTGCAGTTCCTCACAGCTGGGATCAGTCTCCGTCGTCCCTCCTCTGATGTGTTGTACTTCTTCAGGTCCAACTCACCCAGAACCTGCTCTGACATCTGCAGCATGTAGGCCAGAGCTGAACACTGGATCTCAGAGAGTTTCTCTGATCTTTTCTCTGACTTGAGGAACTGTTGGATCTCCTGATGAACTGACTGGTCCTTCATCTCCGTCAGACAGTGGAAGATGTTGATGCTTCTGTCAGGAGAGATGTCATCAGTCTTCATCTCCTTCAGGTTGTTGATGGTTCTCTCTGGAGAAAACAACAGGTCCTGGTTTCACTAATGACCACATCAGCAGACAGATGTTCAGTCTCACTTTGTCCACAGCTGCTCTGATTGGCTGTCTGCAGCTCACCTCTGGTTCTGGCTCTTTGTCCAGGATCCTTCAGGACGTCAGAGACACCACTCCTCTTCCTCCTGTCAAGACATTTCTGGATCAACAACACGTCTCAGCTCTGAGCTGTGATTGGTACACTGATCACTCCTGTCTGGTTCCTGGCTTTTCAAAATAAAAGAGTAAAATATAAATTTCGTAACATGTATACATCTATTTATTTTGACCAGTTCATCAAAACAGATGTTCAAAAACCTATAGATTTCTTTAATCTGCTTTAATCTCTACTGTGACTTCAGTTTAAAGGCTCAGACGTGTGGATCATTAAAGTGTTGGTGCAGCAACGTTCACCCTGACTGAGGCTGATGACACAGGAACATGAGGACGCTGTGCTTCATCAGTCTGATGTTTCTGTCTCTGAGGTTTGTTGTGAACCTTCATAGTCTGATGGATCTGGTTCCTGGTTTCTCTCTGTTTCCTTCACATGAGTCTAACGACTGAATCACCTTCAGCTCAGTTTACAGTAGAAACCGTCTCTTACTTTGATTCTGAAGGTCCAGGTCCAGAACTGAAGTTTGGTGGTGGATCATTGGACCAATCACTCTTCGTGGACAGACAGATGGATCCTGGAGACTCTGCTCTCAGTCTATGGTTCTGACCTCTGCAAACACAAATATGTTTTATTCGCATCACATTGATCACTGTTCAGTGGAAACACACGCACACATGCTTGTAATGCTATCATTGTGAGGACACTTATTGACATAATGTTTTCCCTAGCCCCTAACCCTAACCTTAACCATTACTATTAATTTAAACCTAATTATAACCTAAAGTTTTAACCCTCAAACAGCCCTTGGAAGAAGTGAAGACAGGCCAAAATGTCCCCACAAATGCCCTCACTCTGTTGGTTAAAAACTCTTGCCAGTTCTAACAATGCAGTAAGTATCAGAACACACACACACACACACACACTTTTTACAGTAGAATTTACTCACAGCCATTGCTTCGGTTATGTTAGCGCTGGTTCATCAGTTTTCCTTCCTGTGAAGTTAGCTGCAGATTTCAACTATTCAACCATTACATTTATACATGCAGGACTTCAATGTTTTCTTCTACCTTTAGCATTTCTACTGCTTTCTACTTTTAAAAGACATTCATTAGGGTACCGGGCACTGGTCCCAACAGCTATGAAAAGTGCTCAAAATTTTGCATTGAAGTCAATGGGATGAGTGAAAAACACCAAACATTGGAGTTTAACAAACGTCTACTGCTCAGGCATACTTTCACCTAGAGACTTCATTTAAACTTTAAATAGTAGACACAAGTCTTGTGTATTGGTGTATTACTCCACGTTTTGATGGGTCGTATAGTTTTTGATCTATCGCTGATCAATGACCATGATCATTTTTGGAGAAATTTTAATGGGTGTGTATTGTACGGAATGTTCGTGTCAGAGTGATGACATCATCGGCTAGAGTGGGAGAGAGCCCAGAAAAACTCCCGATTTTTTTCTCTTTCCACACTTGGCCTGGCCACAATTTACACTCTGCACACATGATTTTTTCCAGTTTTGTAGACAAACTTGTTGTGTCTCTCACCATGTGCTCAAATTATCAGAGAGACTTACAGAATTTGAATTATCAGCCTCTGAGTGTGGCCATGTCTGTCTCTGCCCCTCATTGACTCCAATACAAAGATTTTCTGAGAGAAGCAGAACGGACCGATGTTTTAAAACTGCCAGCGGCTCCAAAATATTTACTGTAGAAACACCAAATCGTACGTCAGGACGTCCTTAGAGCACGTCCTTGATCTGTGTTTTGTTCTGATAGGAGTTACCGTTTTGTCAGAATAAGCCTAAATGCGAGACCAGTGCAGAGGCAGAAAATCAGTCTTTTTCTCAAGAGCTGTGTCACAATTCAGGGTCTGCAGCCTTCGGAGGATACAGCCTTCGCGGCCTACAGAGGCTACGGCTTTGGAGGCTCCTCCGTCAGCCGCATCGACCGTCGGTAAATGGGACGGTCTACCCTTCGGCGCATTTCCTGATTGCATCCGAATGTAAACAACAGCCTAACGTTAAACATTTGAATGTGCCGCTTGCAACGGCTCTTCCGCTCCTCACTTTTTTTTTAATAAGTAGTAAAAATACAAGGGCAGTTATAATTAATATACTAATAAACAAACTATTGAACAGCAGCCAGGGGGAGGCTAAGTGAATAGAGAATAAAGAGCAAAGTGATACGTTTTCATGGTTGTTTTTTTTTAATTATTTGAGTCAAGTGGCCGTGCCTCAAAGCCGACTGCCTGCCGCCGGCAGCAGAGCCGGGTTACCTTGGCTGCAGCAGAGCTGCTACGTTCGACAGCTAGCGGCTAGGTTGCTAATAACAACACCGGTGTGCAAAGCATCTTGGGATACGGGAGGCCGCGAAGGATGGTAGCGGTGCATCCTCCGAATTCAGGGGAAAGGAGGACACATTTGAAGGCTGCATTTGGAGGATCCTTCGAATTTGGACGAATTGGGACAGCCTTCGCGCAGCTCTGTGATGTAATCGGCCTTCAAATGCGCCCTTTGAAGGATGCAGACCCTGAATTATGACACAGCTAAGGTTTCTGTCTGCCTCAGCCTGGGAGCCTCTATCGTCATTGGCGGTTCCAGGGTGCCATTCCGAAGGGCCGCCACTCCTAACGTTTACTTTCATTTGTCGGAATGCCGACCCTTAATTATTTATGGAAAAGGGGTGCCATTCTGAACCTGAAAAAGAGGGTGCCATTCCGAACCTGAAAAAACGTTTTACTAAACTTAACCAACTCCTTTCTACATTGCCTAAACCTAACCAAAGCACAGAGGCAGGAGCGCCGCGGCTGCATCAGACTCGCACCTGGGTGACACTTTGGAGGCGGAGGCGGAGGGGGCGGGGGCGTTGTCCCCGCGGCGCGTCGTGTCAAGCCGGGCAGGAAGTCAAACCACGAGAGAATCCGGTCAATTTTCAAAATAAAACACATTCGGAACGGCGGCCCCTCGGGAAGTTCGTAATGACAGACCTTCGGGAATTTTCGGACTGGCAGACCGTCGGAATGGCGGTCCTTCGGAATGGCGGTCGCCCCCCGTCATTGGCAACCAGCTCAAGTCATGGTAACCTCTGATCCTCAGGCCAGTGCTCGTTAACTCCATAAACAATCCACCTGGAGCTTGTTAAGTGTTTGTAAACACAGACACACAGCTAAATCAGGAAGGAAATGGAGGAAGGAGGAAATTTTCTAATTTCCCTTGTTATTTCTCCTGTCTTTATAACTGTATTTTATTGTGTTGCATTTTATTGTGTTGTATTGATGTCTTCTTGTGATCTCTGTATGTTACAGGGCGTCCTTGAAAAAGAGAGCTTGCTCTCAACGGACCTACCCTGTTAAAATAAAGGTTAAATAAAATTTCGCTGTAAAAGTTTTTTGAACTTATTTTTTATTTGACATATGCAAACATACATACAGACACAAATTCAACAACATGGGAGATGTATCACATACATATATATTATTGTCTCTTCCATTCCCTATCCTTTCATTGTACAGATCGGTGTAATTATCAGTCATTGTTCTTGTACTTAATACGTCATACTTCCACAGCCCAGTCCACATCCGTATTCCGTTCTTTCGCTTTGATCAACCTTAGTATGAGTCCTTTATACATCATTCGGTTTTCTGTTAAGTTTATGACAATGTTCCCATATTGATTTGACTGTATTGATTCTTCGATTAGGTTCAGCTGATTTCTGCTGTGCTGTTCCTTTTTTGTTCTCAGGATGTGTTTGTATTGTCTCAATGTTTCTCCATAAAGTCTTTTTGGTTTGCTTTTTTTTCTTTAAGTTTGCTAGTTTTGCTGCTTTCTCAAAAATGACATTAATGTGGTCAATGGCCAAATTCACACCTTCATCGTTGTAAGAGAAGGATATACTTAGAAATGTATCCAAGAGTGATTGGATTTGCAGACTATCAATGGCCCTCTGGTACCTGTCAGCGCTGCTCTCAGTCCATCTGTAGGACTGGGAAGAGGGGTGCAGATTATTGGGTTGTAATGCTTTGTGGTTGGAATTTGCTCTGCTCAGATGGATCGTTATTTTACTATGTTCAGACAGAGGAGTGAGGGGACTGACTGTGAATGCCCTGATACATGTGAGATGCAGGTCAGAAATAAAATAGTCAACAGTACTACTGCCCAGGAATGAACTGAAGGTGTATCTCCCAAAAGAGTCTCCTCTTACTCTACCATTGACAATGTAAAGACCTAGTGTACGACAAAGCTGTAGAAGTTGTCTCCCGCTTGTGTTGGTCACTTTGTCATAGCTGTTTCTGATGGGATTCACATCTCCATGACTGTCCAGTGTCCAGCCCTTCTGCTGTTCTAGCATTCAGGTCACCACAGATGAAGATATTTCCTTGGCTTTGGAAATGGATGATCTCTCCTTCTAGGATGGAGAAGCTCTCCTCATTGAAATAGGGAGACTCAGAGGGGGGAATGTATGTGGGGCAGAGGAATATGTCTTTATTGGTTGAAATTATTTCTTTTTTAATTCTTATCCAGATATAAAATTCACCTCTTTTGATCAATTCTATTGAGTGGGTATATTCAGTTTTGTACCAGATTATCATTCCTCCAGATTCTCTCCCCTGAGTGACTCCTTTTAATTTAGTGGATGGGACAATTATTTCTCTGTAACCTATTGGGCAACCACTGGAAGTGTCACCTTTACGCCATGTTTCCTGGAGGACAGCAATGTCAGTATCATTGATCTCCTTCAGATCTGGGGCTGGGCATACGGAGGTCTGGGCCGGTCGGGTGTCTTGGTCTTGGGGAGGAGAGGGTTCTTGGTTGTGTTATAAGGAGAGGGGTCGGGCTGCGGTTCAGGGCGGTGTCCTTCAGAGTCTTGGCGAAGATGGGAACAGCCTGCTTGTACAGGTGGACGTGGTCGTACAGGTGGTCTAGGTGGAGGCTGGGGTGGTGGGCCAGGTGCACGTTGGGCCTCAGGGCGCAGTCCTGGGAGAGGCCGGCGTTGATCCGTTGGATGGTTGCAGGGTGGAAGTCCTTCCGCTGTAGGAGGGTAGACACCTCGATGCGGGAGTTGGAGAAGTTCCTGCTGGCTTGCTCGATCACTCTCCTCAGTGAAAAGGTCACTCGCTCCTGTTGGGTCCGTAGGTCGTTGGTGCCAGTGTGAATGATGATGTGGCTGGGGGAGCCCAGGTTGTCTTCACTCAGCAGCTCCATGGCTCTGGCTGTTGTTGAGCACCATATCTTCTAGGGGTGTGCATTGGCACTGCCCTCCCGATTCGATTCGATTACGATTCAGCAGGTAACGATTGAATTCGATTCGATTCTCCGATGCATTGCAATGCATCAAAATTCTACTGCACACAACACGGCAAATTTTTCATCAGTCATGAGATATTGGACAACAGATTTTATCGACTGCTATGTTAGTATGATCACTCTTTTGTATATTTGATATAAATGTCATTAAATAAAATAAAATTGAATGGTATAGGGTATTGGATATGGCATTTTCAAACCTGAAAAAGAAAACATAAATCACTTCTAGGGCTGCCCCCAAATGTCGACCAAAAAATCATTAGTCAATTGGTTGCAGGAAAAAACAAACAAACCTTTGGAGTTGTGTCTTGTCAAAAACTCAAAATCAATGTGACTGAAAGTCTACGGGACTTTTATTTTGAAGGGCCAGATACAGGAAGTAGTGACACTTTTTTGTTTTGTTTACACGGCACGGCAAGTCTCTCTCTCTCTCTTTTTTTTTGTTTTTTTGTCAAAAGCGCTGTAGCGGGTGCTGCTGCTGCCGTGTCGCCTCCACAGCGAGTGTCACGGAGCAGATCCATGATCGCACTGCTGCACCAGTGACCCCCCCAGCCTGAGCTCAGTCACTCACCCTCCTCCTCTAGCCTGGGCTACTGTGTTTATAAGTGATAAACGGACGTACTGCCTGTAGTAACGGTAAAACCAGACCGGCTTGTTGAATCTCGGACCTAACACGGCCGGACTCATGAGCGTTAATTAATTAATTCTCAACCCGACCGTGGGTAAAAAAAAGAAAAGAAAAAGAAAACCAGCAACACTGTTACTGCTGGTGCTGCTGCTTAGCAGCTACAGGCTGCGCATGTCGTTGCTCCGGAAATGCCCTCGGAGGTCATTGAAACTTCATAACTTTATTTGAGGCCAGAAAATAACGAGGGACATAATCGATTATGGCACGTCGCCGCATCGATGCTGAATCGCGCATGTCCCGCATTGCAATGCATCGCTGAATCGATTATTGTTGACACCCCTAATATCTTCTGTATGCGGTGGTTTGGGAACAGTCTTTTCTCTTCAATGAATTTTCCGTTGGAGTCCATTAAGAGCACGATCTCCGGTCTGGGTGGAGGGGAGGGAGGTGAGGAGGAGTCATGCTGTGTTGGCGCTCGGGCGGATGAGGCAGGCTGGGCGTGGTGCAGTGAGGGCTGTGTGTCTGGGCCTGGCTAACATTGTAAAGCACTTTGTGTTGCATTTTTATATGTATGTAAGGTGCTATAGAAATAAATAAAGTTTGAGGTTTAGACAAGGGTTCTCACAGATGTGCTTCTATCAGGCAGCTAAACCACATCCTGTTTAAGTAAAACTGAAACAGTTCACATCAAAGTGATACGTGACTTACACACAGCTCAACGTCTAGGCTACGTGAACAACGACATGTAGCCAACCACCAACCACCAACCACCTAGAATTCAGGAAACAGCCGTTCTACTGTAATACAACAATCTGCAGATCTCTGTAATGTGACCACGTGACTTCTGCAGATCATGAACGTGACACATTAAGTCACATACTGTAAAGCTCCTGTAGATGTTAGTGATTCATGACAGGATGGCCAACCAATGCTTTCTTTCTTTCTTTCTTTCTTTCTTTCTTTCTTTCTTTCTTTCTTTCTTTCTTTCTTTCTTTCTTTCTTTCTATTTGTTCCAACCAAGGCAATTTTACAATTTGACAATATCATCACAACATTTCTTCCATTGGTTGGAAGGGAGCAGGGAGAAGATACATCTTATATTGCCTGCCCCTCACTTACTATCTAATTTACCAAATAATCTGTACTGAGCAACATTCTTGCCATAAAACATATAAACAAAAGAAACAAAATGACAACAACGAATCACCATAAAATAAACAAAACAACAACAAAGACGACAAACATAATCAAAACTTAAAGTTGACTTTCCTGTCAGTCACTGAGCAAGCTATAATCTTACCATAATATAAACAAACCAAAAACCACATTGCAAGTTCACTGTAGTGAAGGATGGAAGCAACACAGCAGCATCATAGACAACAGTGTATCGCTTTATTATTTTAACATGTAATTTGTAATCGTACTGGATAACATTTTTAAAGTAACTCTCCCAAACCTGCACACAGGTCTGTATCTGGTTTCTTACCGTGACACTGAAGGTCCAGGTCCAGGTCCAGAAGTGAAGAGTAGGGGTTTTGCTTTGGACCGGTCACTCACTGATCTGTCCTCCTTTTCTTCCACATTAACACTCATCTTCAGGACTTCAGTCAGTCTGAGAGGGAAACCAGTAACACACACACACGCACACACAGAGGACAAAGTATAATCACTTCCTAATCACTCTACCTTTACAGAGGAAACCACACAAGAGGAGGAAACCACACAAGTCCATGGTGACAGGGCCTCCCTCTGTCACCATGGACTTTAAGGCCAGGAACACACCGCCACGATGCGCCCCGTCGCCGACTGCTTTGGTCGAGTCTGTCGCCTCTCGTTGGAAGAAAAGAAACAGTGAAACATCGCCCCGACTGCCAACCAGAGCGATTGAGTGGCGAGGACTCCCATAGACCAATTCTAAGTCATAAAGTTGTAGTAATAATCTTTGCCATGTGCAATAACCATGTTGACCTAACAAAATAAAATGTAGACTGATCGGTTCATTGTAAAACATTCCTTTATTTACATAAATGTGGTGATTTCAGTACGTAGCCCAGAGGCAGTCCTGCTCACTTTTCATTCAAGCAAACTAATGCCACTACCACCACAATTGTTACATTGCATCAATGAGACCAAAATGAATCTTCCCAAAAGAATATAACCAGCCACGTGTTAACAGCGCTTAAGCCAGAATTAAAACAGGTTATAGCAGCTGACTGCTGTGGTTCGGTTGCAGCGAATTGGCGATAGCCGATGCTAATTCCTGTTAGCCCGTCTATGGTGTTTTGCATTATACGTTTGCATTAAAGTGATATTCCGGCGTAAGTGTAAGCCACGGTCAAACACATCGTAACACCGAGTCAGACCCCCCCCTCGAGAGATCAATTTCCCCGACCGCTAGATTCACGAGTTCCACCAACTTCAGAAAAGACCGCACTATCGCCACACACACGGCGCTCTGCGGATCCACTGTCTAACCGCAAAACGCCACTTTTAGCCACAAATAATGCTCAGAACTGCACCAAAGTTCATCAATAGTACATCACAGGGTCCCAGCACGTAGGACGAGCCGTCAAACATCCGCTAGCTTTACCTGTTTTCTTTAGCTCCGCTGCACTCGGTGATCCACTCGTCAGGGCTTCTCCACCAGCAAGCGGCTCCAGGAGGAGAAGTAGGTGAGTTGTGTCTGCTAAAGAAAACAGGTAAAGCTAGCGGATGTTTGACGGCTCGTCCTACGTGCTGGGACCCTGTAATGTACTATTGATGAACTTTGGTGCAGTTCTGAGCATTATTTGTGGCTAAAAGTGGTGTTTTGTGGTTAGACAGTGGATCCGCAGAGCGCCGTGTGTGGCGATAGTGCGGTGTTTGCTGAAGTTGGTGGAACTCGTGAATCTAGCGGTCGGGGAAATTGATTTCTCGAGGGGGGGTCTGACTCGGTGTTACGGTGTGTTTGACCGTGTCTTTCACTTACGCCGGAATATCGCTTTAAGCTAGCGAACTTTGTATGCTTAGTTGTAAGCTGTGTGTGTTTCAAACTATGTGGGTTTGATTGAACATCTTTGACGCTTAAATGTATATATATATATTGCCGATTAATATATTGCATTACTCCTCTTTTTATTTTGTATACCATTTTTACCGTAGGACAGGCTAGGACACCGTTTGTTTACTGTAGGCACTCCCGTCCCTCCCACACACCGCGCTGATTCGCTTAGGGCACCGCCAATCAGAATCGCTAGCACACAGCCAATCAGAGTACCTGACGAATCTACTCTCCCGACGGCCAACGAGCCCCGATTGAGCTGTTGAATCGGCCCCGACTAGACCCGATGAGACCCGACAGAGAGGAACACACCAAACAGATGAGCTCCCGACGCCCGAGGGTCAGGCCGGTGTGTCCCTGGCTTAAACTGAACAATAAATTATGATGAGGAAGTGAGTTTCTACAGTAGAATGGCGCCACCTGCTGCGTAACTCCTGGTATTACACCTGTATGGACAGGTGAACTCTGACACCATAGGCACGTTTCCACTGCAGGAACTTAATAACTTAGGAGTAATTTTACGGGGATGGCCCCGTTGGTGTGTCTCCACTGCAGGAACCTCCCCTACAGGGCCGCTTACAGGAACTTTTACAGGGCCGAACGGAGTCCCTTTTACCAGCAACTCCTGCAGTGGAAAAACGGCTCATGAATAAACAGTGAGCTGAGATCTGTCTTATTCATCACACATGTTGTCAACAACTAATTAGTGTCTCAGTGTTGTAACTTAACTCGTCCCAGTCTGGCAACACGACCATATATGGAAAACACAACATGAACTCCTTATAGAAATGCACTCATTGACATAATGTGTTCCCTAGCTCCTTACCCTAACCTTAACCATTACTCTTAACTTACTTTAAACCTAATAATAAGCTAAAGTCTTAACCCTCCAACAGCCCTTGGAAAAAGTGAGGACCGGCCAAAATGTCCTCACTTCCAAAAATGTCCTCAGTCTCTTGGTTAAAAACTCTCAACGGTCCCCACAACGTAGTAAATAGAAGAACACACACTTACACTCTTACAGGTGTTTTTTTCAGTGGGGAACAGAAGCTGATTGTGCTGAGTTCATCTCTGACTGTGGGATTAGAAAGAATAAGTTATCATGTGTAACAAGTGGGCGTGTCACTGGTGGCCAATCACATCATCAGCATTATTTTCATCCCTCTCTCTGATTGGTTCAGGACGGCTACCTGCCTACAGTGGATCTGATGTGTTCTTCCTATTCTGCCTCCTCCTCTTCCACCTCCCCCTCTAAGTCTTTCCCCCCTCTCCCCCTCTTCCTCTCTCTTTTCTCTCCTTCCTTTAAAGTAGTGAAGTTGTATTTTGATGTTTTATTGTCCAATCATGTCCCAGCGTTTGTAACTCATTAACAGCGTCACATGTAAACGACACTAATAACCGTTAAACATTAATTATCTAGATGTAATAACTCTTAGATCAGATCGACACAGTGAAGTCAGTGATGTGTAAAAGGCTGCTGTAACTCTGATCAACCACCAGGTGTCGCTGTGTTCACATGTTTGAAGTAGGGCCGGGAAATTAACGCGTTAATTGCGATTAATTAATTAATTAACGCAATTAAACAATTAATCGCATTTTATTTTTTTTTATTTTTTTCAAGGAACAAAGTTTTTATTATATCTAATTTTTCAGTTCTTCCTTTTTATACACATTTAATTGTATTTGGTTATTTGGAGAATAGAACTGTTATTATGTTATTATAACTTACCTGTTGTATACTGGCCTCAGGCTGTACCGTCGCTAACACACCAGCGAGTAACAAGTCAAAAAGCCGCCGACCCTGAGCTGCCTGCAGAGTTTTAACGCAGACTGAACGCAGCTCAAACCGACCTGGTGCCTCAGCACTGCAACCACTGTTGCTTAAGCTTATGTATTCAATCATTATAAAATGGTACACTAAAATCCATGTGAAAAAAAAAGGTTTCTCACTGTTCTCAGGTCAAATATTTATATGCAATTAAAATGCGATTAATTAATTAATTAACGCAATTAAACAATTAATCGCATTTTATTTTTTTTTATTTTTTTCAAGGAACAAAGTTTTTATTATATCTAATTTTTCAGTTCTTCCTTTTTATACACATTTAATTGTATTTGGTTATTTGGAGAATAGAACTGTTATTATGTTATTATAACTTACCTGTTGTATACTGGCCTCAGGCTGTACCGTCGCTAACACACCAGCGAGTAACAAGTCAAAAAGCCGCCGACCCTGAGCTGCCTGCAGAGTTTTAACGCAGACTGAACGCAGCTCAAACCGACCTGGTGCCTCAGCACTGCAACCACTGTTGCTTAAGCTTATGTATTCAATCATTATAAAATGGTACACTAAAATCCATGTGAAAAAAAAAAGGTTTCTCACTGTTCTCAGGTAAAATATTTATATGCAATTAAAATGCGATTAATTGCGATTAATTAATTACAAAGCCTCTGATTAATTAGATTAATTTTTTTAATCGAGTCCCAGCCCTAGTTTGAAGATTCATCAGGTTTTGTGAATGAGTTTGTCTCCTGCTTTAATAACTCATGACTCTTCAGGCTGCGTTCAAGGACACCGGTTTTTCTCAGACTCTCTCCTCCATCTGTTTCAGTACATGTTGGTGATCAGGTGATCTGACGCTGCTCGTCTCCTGACGTTAGATCAGACTGAGGCTTTATGTGTGTTTGTGTGTGTGTTCTTGTACATGCTACATTGTGAGGACTGGAACGAGTTTTTAACCAACAGACTTAGGACATTTTTGGGAAGTGAGGACATTTTGGCCGGTCCTCACTTCTTCAAGGGGCTTTTTGAGGCTAAGACTTGGGTTAAGACATTAGGTACAAAGCCAGCTTGGCCGCTGCGAGCCCCCCTGTAGGCTCGTGTTCCTTCACCCACGTTCTCACCTCCGGCGGAAGCACACAAAGTAGCTGCTCCAGGATGATGGCCTCTCCGATGTCGTCCTTGGAGTGCTGCTCCGGTCGGATCCAGCCCCGGTAGAGGCCCCTGAGTCGGTGATAGGTCTCAGCTGGATTCTCACCAGATGGAACTGTTGTGGATATGAACTGCTGCCGGTAGGTTTCTGGAGAGATGTCAAACTTCGTCAGCAATGCCGCTTTCAGATCAGCATAAAAGTGTGCGCTCTCCTCATCCATGGCGGTATAGGCCTCCAACGCCTTCCCCGATAGCAGTGGAACCAAACGACACGCCCACTCCGGCTCCGCCCACCGCCACGTCTTGGCGATGCGCTCAAACCGCAGTAGATAGTTCTCAATGTCCTCCTCCGCTTGGTATAGCGGGATTTTTGGCTCAGTCATATGCCTCACTTCTGAGCTGGCCTGGGCAGACCTGGCGCCGGAGTCCTGCAGCTGGAGGGAAGCAGCGGCCTCTGATGAAGCCTCTCGGCGCCCACGCCGGGCTGCTGGTGTCGGCAGTCCCAGCCGGGGACTGCTCGCAGTCATCGTGCTCGGGGTCGCCAGCGTGCTTAGCAGTCCAGACCCGCGCCGTGTTGGAGCTTCGGTGGCAGGAGGGTGAGGGATGACCGGTCGGAGCAATGGGTCAGCTCGGGGCAGGGCAGGGAGGCCCTCAAACCCTGGATCTCCGCCAACAGGTTCTCCTCCCTTCGCTGTTGTGCTGCCAAAAAGTCTCTCATGATGGTCACCAGCTCTCCCCCTGATTCACCTGTGGCTGCTGCACCGGCCATGGCTCCTGAAACGGGTCCATGGCATTGGTCCGACCACCCATTAGTCCGACCTCCCATTGGTCCGACCACCCATTAGTCCGACCACCCATTAGTCCGACCTCCCATTGGTCCGACAATCGGAGTAATGAGAGTTCGAACTAATGGGAGGTCCTCATTAGTTCGAACTGGACTAGTATTAGACCAACTCTCCATTCCCAACATTCACCATGCATTTCTATAATTATTCATATAGGCTCCACCTGTCTGTCAATAAGACACACGTGGAAGAAGAGGTGCAGTTTACACCAACGAGGAGCTGTCATTACGCACGACTTTTACGCACTGCTGCGCGGATCATGTGCATAATTAACTGCAAAACAAGCACTTCGTGACATATAACGCTCATTCTGCTTCTGGCCTGTCTAGCCTCTACCTGGCGTTTTTACTAAACTTAACCAACTCCTTTCTTCATTGCCTGAACCAAACCAAAGCCAAATTTACTCTCTCTTTCTTTCTTTCTCCCTCTCTCAGTCTACTGTCAGCTGGCGCGGCGGCTGCAGCAGGCTCGCGGAGCGGGGAGAGAATAAAAAGTGTATTTACTTTACTCTGTACTCTGGGGGTCATCATATGGGGAGATTCTGGGCCGCGCGTGTGGGGAGAGAGAGAGAAAGCTGCATGCTCGTATGAATGGAAGAGCTTGTCAGAAAGTAGTGATGACAGTTCGGACTAACGGGACCACCCATTGGTTCGACCTCCTATTGGTCCGACTTGTGGTTGATTTTGTCGGAATAACGAGAGGTCGAAACAATGGGAGGTCGGACCAATGGGTATTTTTTCGGTGTAACGGGAGGTCGGACCATTGGGAGGTCGGACCAAAGGGCAGTTCCCCCTGAAACCGGCACGGGAGGAACCAGCACAGGTTCGTCCTCCCTCTCCTCCTCCTCTGAGGACGACTTGAGCGACTCCCAAGCTGCATCCACCTCTGCGGCTGCCATCAGCGCCTCCTCCAGTTGCCGCTGGGATCGCAGTCCGGTGCACTTTGGAGGGCGAAACATCTTCCTTCGACGGATGTATGATGATAAAATCCAATTGGACATACAAGTTTGACATCACCTACGACCATTGTTGCCATGTGGTCAAGAGGGTAGGTTTTCTGCCCTTCACATATTCATTACATGTGAGCATATAATATTCTACAAGATAAATGGTGTATTTGTACTTTTACAAACCCCCTAGAGCTGCCTGTTGCAGAATTACATACTTCTGACTAATAACTAACCACAAAACATTTTTCTATCAAAAACCCTAGGAAACTGTAGGTCACTTGGTAGAGTAACTACCTCTCACTCAGATGTAGTGTGTTCAAATCCTGGTGGCAACTTTATGAAAGGTACTATTAACAACCAGGGGCCTCATTTATCAAAGAGGGTGTAAAACTGCTACTAAACTTGGTCGTACGACCGAAAGGCAAAATGAGCGTACGACCAAAATATACACGCTCTTTTCAGATCTATCAAACTCCGCGTACAGGCGGCTGCACGGTATTTCCCTTGGTAAATCACACCCAACACAAGAAGAGTGTGGATGTGACCACACCTCTCATTCCGCCTTCCGAACGGCCCAAAACAACCATATACGGTCAATGCAAATCATCATGCATATGCAAATTGCATAATATGCATATTAATTAGCCATGTTTGCTCCGGAAATGTGTGGAGAGACGTCATGTGGAAGACGGTGAAGACAGGATGGACGGAGAGAGGAGAAAGAAGTGGTATTTCTCTGAAAGCCAGATACACGGCAATATCAGTCAGAAACATCATCTTGCATTGAAATAGGCTACAATAGAAACAAGAACTCCCTAATCTGAATGAAACAGAGAGCAGAAAGAAGAAGAATCGTATTTAATCTGCCCTCATTTTATTTTATGTAGGCTATATACTAATGTGTGCATCATCACCACCACTACTTCAGCTTCAAACACAGACCTCCGCGCTCCTCTCTCCCTCCATTAACAATAAAGAGACTGGTGGAGCTCTCTCTCTCTCTCTCTCTCTCTCTCTGTCCACATTTGATTATTCTCGCCCTTTTTTCTTTCTTTTTATTACGCGCGTTCCGACAGCCTCCCCTGTGTTATGGTTCAACTCGTGTCCGTGCGGGGGTCGGATTGGACCCTCAGAGTGTGTAGGCTATTAGCAAAAAGCAAAAAATCTCAATCCGCTTTGTTTATCAATTGTTATATTGTGTTATTATAGAGCGGGTTACAGAGCGGGTTGGATTGCCAGCATCAACGCTCCACCACTACTACTAGTAATAAGAAACACTGATCCGCTCCTCTCGGCCTCTCACTGCGATTCTCCGACTCAGCAGCGGCGTCGCCAATTCCTCCTGTTCTTCAAAAAGCGTGTAAATGCCGGTACGCCATGGTCAGACTCGTTGTAAATTTCGCTCCTATCTCCCGACCGATTTTGGTTTGATAGATCCCAAACTAGGCGGAGAAAAGCGTGTACGCACAAAATGGGGGAAAGAGCGTGTAAAAAAGCGTGTATCCACAATGATAAATGAGGCCCCAGTACGATTATGAATACTAAGCCCTGTGCTGCTGAAACCCCGCCCCTGCACATAACATTTTCTGGATATATTCCTATCAAATATCAATAAAGATCATTGTTGGAGATCTTCATGAATTGTACTTGTGAAAATACACTTCTAAACATTTTTCCCTGGTCCTATCAAATACAAAATATGTCTGAAAGAACTCACAACAAGGCAGTATGAGGTGTAGCCACTTAATAGAGTGCCTGCCTCACACTCAGAAGAAGTGGGGTCAAATCCCAGTATGAAAAATATATATTTACTAATGACTTTACAAGGTCTAATATTATTAGAAACATTTTTCCCAAAAATATCAACATGGTTACAATGAGTGATGTTGACTCTCATTCATGTGGTAACAATATGCTTCTACTTACACAAAATGTCTGTAATTAATTCAGGAAGTAATGCATAACGTAATAATATTATAAAAACTACACTACCCCAATGTCAAATTGATATTAAAATATAAAGAATGTCTATTCCCAAAAAGGTTTTCTTTTTTTTAAAGTATATTTTTTTGGCGTTTTATGCCTTTATTTTGATAGATTAGTAGAGATAGACAGGAAAGGGGGAGGCAGAGAGAGGGGAATGACATGCAGGAAAGGTCTGCCCGATGCGGGACGCAAACCGGGGACGCCTGCGTCTGCATATACATGGGGCGGCTGCCTTAAAGGGCAACTTCGTTTTTTTTCAACCTGGGCCCTGTTTTCATATGTTTTCCTGTATATGTGAGTGATGGATAACACTTTTATTGAGGTGGCTCCAGTATTGAGCGGGGCAGGCAGCCTGCAGCCCAGCTAACGCTCTTACATGGGGCAAGTGGCTCCCGTCAAAGTTCGCATTTTTTTTCAAACTGACAGGCTCAGATAGTTACAATGAGTGTCTGACAACATACCAGACCCTGTGGTCAGCACGGCCTCGCTGAAATTGTCAGCTGCCGCGCTGGGATCTTGATTGAAACTCTGTACGGTATGGAAGCTCAGCGGCGCTGTTTACCCCACCGGCACAGAGCGTGGAGAGGAAGAGGAGACGGAGACGGAGGGCTGCTACTGTAGCGAGCCGGGCTCTCCTGTAGGCAACTATGGGTGGCTATTTTAACCCGGCTAGATCTCCATGTCTACGTCATGTTCAGAGTTTTATCCTAAAATCGGCTGTAAAAGCGCGGTTGTTTCACTATTACAGCTGGCGGCACCTACTATTTTTTATTTTATTTATTTATTCGTTTATTTAAAAGAGGACAGTGCACTTTGATGAACATAAAAATGTAAAAGTGCCAGTTTTAGCCAATGGCTAATGGCTAATGGCTACTTTGCAGTGGATGTGGATCAGGACGGGGCGTTTGACCGGAGGGAGAGATACGTATCCCCGCGGCCGCCTCAACCCAAATTTTGGCCAGAAAAAACCCTGATTACGTTAATTTCTCCTCTCTAGTGTGTTGTCGGACACTCATTGTAACTATCTGAGCCTGTCAGTTTGAAAAAAAATGCTCGTTTACGGCGAACTTTGACGGGAGCCACTTGCCCCATGTAAGAGCGTTAGCTGGGCTGCAGGCTGCCTGCCCCGCTCAATACTGGAGACACCTCAATAAAAGTGTTATCCATCACTCACATATACAGGAAAACATATGAAAACAGGGCCCAGGTTGAAAAAAACCGAAGTTGCCCTTTAACCACTGCGCCACGCACCGCCCCCCAAAAACTGTCAGGCATACATTTACCTTTTAGAAAGTTGAGGTGGGTGACGTTGTAATTCATATGGTCTCAATATAATGACATGAAAAACATGTATGCTGAGAAATTCATAGCTGACATTCACGTTATGAAGTCACCTATTACCTCTGTTGACACGTGATAAAGAGGGTAGGTCTTCTACCCTTCACATTAGCGCTACATATGAGATTAAACTTTTCAATAACAAATAGTGTATGTCCTTCTCCTCAAAAGACTGAACTTCTCACACACCCCCAAACACCCCTTGTATTACTATTTACATATTGTACCCTCATTTACCCCCTCACATTAACATTAAAGTGTACAATGATACAAAGACAAGAAATAATATTCACACAAATTTATATATCAATAACAACAACCAAACAGAACCATTCACATGCATAGATAAATAATAATAAATAAAAAAAACACACACACACACAGAACTTGGCTATATGAAAAAAACATGACTATAATGGTAACATGAACAACTGTGGGTGGGGGGGGGGGAGTCAAGGAGAACATCCAGAAGGGCATGGATCCTCTGGAAAAAAGAGTTGTGAACCATCGACAATGGGTTGAGGAGACTTCGATGGCGAGATGGAGAAAGATGGAAGGGGTGATGTACACAGGAGGGCGGCATCGTCGCTGTTTGTGTCAGGTTCCTTTTCTGGGACAGCAGCAGACGTGGCCGATGCTGGGGAACACGCATTATCAGCTGGGTGGGTTGATGACGACTGGGGATGAAGGTCTGCTTCTCGGGGTGAAGATAGAGAAGCTGAGGACGGTGGAGAAGGAAGATGATGAGTGGGGAGGGTTTGTGGAGGTGGAGGATGAACTTCAGACATAGTCTGTTGTTCTGGCAGAGGGACACGTTCCATTTCCTTAGGCCAGGTGACGGAGTGAAGACTTGGGTGATCAAACACAGCATATGCCGTGTCGTCTGGAAAAACACAAAACAAGGAGATCAATGAAAAGATGACTGTAAAGATGTAAGTCAGAATCACATGATGACATAACAATGGCTGATTCGTGTTAAAGGATAACTTTCGTTTTTTACAACCTGGACCTTATTTCTAGCATCAAATACGATCATTTACTCACCCTGACAAGTTTGGTGTCATTTGGAGTCGTTTTGACAAAATTAGCCCCAATCGAGCGGCGCGTATATCCGTATAATGTGAGAACACGGGGCACCCAATGCAGCCTCTAAATAACACATTATCCGCCGCAAAACTCGTTCATTTCACCAATATTTTGTGATGATACACTAGTGTTATTCCCCTCCGAGCCCGTGGTGGCATGTTATCAACATCCTGCTCCTCCAGGTTGACCTACTGACCTCTGATCTGGATGATGTCATCTCCGACGGCGGCGCGGCGCAGCTAGCTTGCTGTCGCTAATGCTATGGTCCGTTTCTGCATGTTTCTGACTCGTCAGAACAAAATGAGCAGCTGGATGAAGTTCAGCTTCCACAGGCTTCCTCTCCTCAGCCTGGATCCTCACTACAGCTCTGGCTAGTTGAGCTAAAAAGGACCCGAATGCCGAAGCGGAATGATTATTATCAGAACGAGCCGCGCCACCGTCGGAGATGACATCATCCAGGTCAGCGGTTAGTAGGTCAACCTAGAGGAGCAGGATGTTGATAACATGCCACCACGGGCTCGGAGGGGAATAACACTAGTGTATCATCACAAAATATTGGCAAAATGAACAAATTTTGCGGCGGATAATGTGTTATTTAGAGGCTGCATTGGGTGCCCCATGTTCTCGCATTATACGGATATACGCGCCGCTCGATTGGGGCTAATTTCGTCAAAACGACTCCAAATAACACCAAACTTGTCAGGGTGAGTAAATGATCGTATTTGATGCTAGAAATAAGGTCCAGGTTGTAAAAAACAAAAGTTATCCTTTAAGGAGGAGTGGTGTGTGTTTGATATAGCGATGTACGCATTTGTTTGTTGTGTGATACGTAAAACTGCCACTATCACACATTCATGTGCTCCTCCAAGTATTTCCAGATGTTGTGGCAAATTTGAACAGACCTTTTGTTCACCGGCAGTGGCGCTGGCATCAGACAAACAATTTGCTCATCCCCATACCAGTTGACATCTTCTCTTGGGCTCGGCCAGAAAAACTTGTTCACTCCATTCTTGTGCATGCACTTCACCTTGATACTATGTTCTTCGACTTCAATTATAATGCCAGGGTATGGTTGCTCGTCATAACTCACAATACACCACTGTCCACTGTGCTGAGACTCAATAACATCTGGTCGAAGTGGAGCCGGGTTGGTGACATCTGGTTGATGTGGAGGTGAGAGGTCATGGGCTAGCACTGTCAGGAGAGTGACTGTTTGGAGTCCATAACATGGGCAGTCCCACACACCTTGAGCTGCTTGACAGACACAACTTATGTCTCTGTATTTTAGGATACCAGGTGTGGTGCTTACTGTAACTATTAGCCTAATTTTGATTTGTTGTCACATCCTACCTGGTGTAAAATGGGATGTCTTCTGGTGAGGATTCAAACCGCTGGAGTCCAGATGAATTCTGCAGGTGTAGTGTTTGGACCTGCTGTCTGAGCATCTCCACCTCCTCACGTCATTTATTGTATTGCTCCCGGTCGACACACACCGCTGCACTTTCTACGTAATCGTGGTCTATGGGCATCGGGACCATATCCACAATCTCCTCCTCAGTCTCCGCCGGGCCAGGTTCCGGACTCCATGATGTCGGACGAGTGCGGCGCTCCCAAACACCGGCCCACGTCTTATTGCTGTAAGCGTTCCACTCGAACAAGGTTGGTATGGCGTTGGCGGTTAAAAACCGTCTTCCTTTTGCAGTGGTGCGGATCTGGTCCTTGGTGAAATGACGGCTGCAGACCTTTGTATGCGGAGTAATGGTAAACCCGCTTCTGCGGATCTTGTGAAGCCACTGTTAACGGTGGTCAGTATGTTTAGGAAACCGGTGGAAGCTGAGTTCGGTGTTCTACTGACTCCATCCAGTACACAGTGGCACACAACAATGCTCATTTGAGCCCCCTACAACCTTCTGCAACTTATATCCATCCCTCATGTTATTTTTTTCTTCTTTCGTACAGTTGCAGCTCTCATTTGTTCCTTTAGATCAGTGGTTCCCAAACTGTGTGCCGTGAGGCAAGTCCAAGTGTGCCGTGGGATTTTGTGACAACCATAGCCTACTGCAATATAGTATGCAACTAGACAAAAATAATTATTTTAATTTACTATATACTACTTTGAATGCACTCATTCCATAATACAGAGGCAAACTCTTTATCTAAAAACTATTTTAAAAATCCTCAAAGAGGATCCCACATTTCGCTGTTCACGCAGTTGCGCAGGTGGGAATTTTAGACTGTGACACATCAAAGGCAGTAGGTCAACACAACATTAAAACATAAACAAGACGGAAAATGGAGCGCTTTCCCGCTGGCATCAGCTGCGCCACAGGCAGCCAGTGAGCGCGCTGTATATGCCGAACACCTTCAGACCTTAAAAGAGAGGTTTGAGCGCTATTTTCCACGTGTGGCCGACATTGAGGACAATGACTGGATCCGAGACCCTTTCAACCAGGAGTCCGAGTCCTCAACCGAGAAGCTCACTATGAAGGAGAGAGAGGAGAGCGCAGAGCTCCGTGCGGACCGCACGCTGAAACTGAAATTTAGTGAGCTCACACTCCATCAGTTTTGGTTGGTTTGTGCATCAGAATATCCAACCATCTCCCACCACGCTATCGACCAACTTCTTCATTTCCCCACCACCTACCTGTGTGAGTTGGCGTTCTCCACTCTTGTTTACATGAAGAACAAGACCAGGTCACGGCTCTCTGTTGAGCAGGACTTGCGAGTGGCCCTCTCCTCAGTGCCACCAAGGATTAAAAAAATCTGTGCGCCCCGACAGGCACATGTGTCCCACTGATTTGTTAGTAGGCAGAATATTTACAAAAAAAGCCTGATTCTAAATGTTACAGTTGTGGGTCAGATGCAGGACCATGGACAGTGCAACTTTCTCATGGACAGTTCTGAATTTCTGTTTCCTTTGCCTCACCTGTCTGGTTGAAATGGGTGTGTTTGATGAAGCCCAATTTGATAAAGTTGAAATATTTTTGTGAAGTATTTTGTTAATAAATATTTCATGAGTAGAATAGTTGTCTTTGTCACATCTTATTTGGCATTAGTAAATAATTATAAACCTAATAGATAAACAGATGATATTAGTGATAACACGTGTTGTAAGGCTATTTTGCACAATAGGTGTGCCTTGAAATTTTTATTTGTCCTTTGGTGTGCCTTGGGCACAAAAAGTTTGGGAACCACTGGTTTAGATTCATATTCACCGCTGTTGTAGTGAAGCAGGAAGAAAACCGGAAACTCTTCTGCCGACAACCGGGGAAAACGGAAGTACGTCACGCGAGTTGTGCACAGAGCCTATTAGGCTACCCTCACCAGTGCCTGCAAGCTGTCCATTGCTGTCCATTCAAGTGCAGACACCTGCACCAAAACAGCTGCTCAAACTCCATGCAGGCCAGGTGTGTGTGTGTGTGTGTGTGTGCATGAGTGTGTACAGTGTGTGTATGTTGGATGTGAGTAGGGTTGCAAAGGATGGAAAATTTCCAATAAATTAACGGTAAATTTCTGGAAACTTTCCATGGGAAATTAAGCTGGGGAATTTTGGAAATATTCCAAATTGGAAATTTTCCACGGGAATTATGGTAATTATTGGGAATTTATGGGAATTAACTAGAAATTGGGGGTAATTGAAACAAACTGTATCAAAAAAAAATCTTGTCTTTAACGTTATTTTGTTATTATTTAGTGGTCGGGTCGCCCAGCATTTCTTAGTTTTGGTTTTGCGGATGTTGCCCTGTGGGTTATGGGAATAATGTCACCAAATCACCGTTTATGGTTTGTCTGTCTTGCGCCGGTCCAAGAATTTCACCGTGCACGGAGGCTCATGGGAAATGTAGTGTGAACACACTTTGCTTTCAAAAACTCCTGGTTGTCCCTTTAAATGAAGGCGCCCTCCTATTGTGCTTTGGGCTCAAAAGTGTGGCCTCCAGGGTTCAAGGAATCATCTGTGCATGTGATGGAGGAATGCACAGTGCATGTAGGGGGCGTGGCCTAACAGCCCTGCAGGAAGCAGTGTGCATGGAATAGCAGAGATATTCAAGTTGCTTGCATTAAATCTGGTTGTTTTAGCCAAGATTATGCTACAATATATTTTCTCCAACTATATATAAGTTCCCAACCTTCAATTTTGTAAATTTCCGATTTATTCCCGTATATTCCCGTTAATTCCCATAAATTCCCGTTAATTCCCATGGAAAGTTTCCAACTTTGAAAATTCCCGGAATTTTGCAACCCTAGATGTGAGGGTTGCAGCCGTCTGCTGGCGACAAGAGTGGGTAATAACATACAGTCAAATGTCAGTGGCTCAAATTACAGTGGGAGGAGTTAAGAACGACTGCCTTTGTGTGTGTATGTGTGTGTGTGGGGGGGGGCATTAATGTTGTATAGGCTCATCACTTTCACAGACTCTCAGTGGAAGTGAATGAGCATCCTGCCGTGTGGCTTTACATACCTTCACATTTAAGAGAGGTGATGTGGGATTAACAGGATCCTCCATAGCACCTGCAAAGAGACTGGACTTTCCTCTTCTCCATTCTACTCTCCTTTTTTTCATCCCTGCATCCACAATGTAGGATATATTTGCCAGGACAGCAACAGGAACAGAGGAGCCAGAAGAGTTGTGGAGCAAACAGTCGGTGAGCTGTAGAAACACGCTTGCTTTATGCTGCTAAATCTCCTTATAGTGTGTATGCTTTTTTTTTCTTTAAAGAGCGATGCTGCACTTTTATAAAGTGGTCTATCTGTGACTTCCTTGTTAAAATATTAGCTGTATTTAAAAGGTTTACACTGTCCTATGTGTAGAGATGTTACAGGTCAGCAACAAAACAAACATACAGACAACAGGTTCACCATTTCAACATTTACTGTATCTTTAAAGGGATAGTATGTTTTTTTTTTTAAAGGAGTCATAACCTGGTTTTTTACGTATCCAGCCCCCCTTGGATCGCTTTGGATCAATTCGTAAAACTTAGAAAAAATAATAATAATTTTAATCAAACATTGAGCTTGTTCTGACCCTTTTTCCTACCGCGACTTTATCACGCGAGATTACGCGCGAGGTTTTGACTGGTCCGGATGTGCATTGTATAATATGTAATGAGGCGCGTGTTGATTCGCCGCAGGAAGGACAGAGCCGGGGGGGGGGGGGGCTTGCCTGCATGCAGACTCCAAAACATAAACAGCCCCCTGGTACCGCTTCGGCGATTTCAGGTAGCGGACGGGGCGGGGTTGGGTGGTGAAAGAGGCAAGTAGCCTCCACGGTGAGGTCACCGTAGGAGCAGAATCAAAATCTCCTGCTTTAGGAAGGCACACCCTTGTGTGCTATTCCTGTTCGGAAAAAGAGCCGAAGCGAAAAAACGGCGCCACTTTCAAACTCCAGCTTTTCAGGCAAGTTTCAACTGAGGTCAAACACCAATATGCATGTTTTAACAAGAGAAATTGCGATTTCCGGGTGATGACTCCTTTAAATAATTTTTTTTTTCATAGGACAGTGGAGAGTGTGACAGGAAATGGGAGGTAGAGAGGGGGGGAATGACATGCAGTATAAGGGCGTCCGACGCAGGATTCGAACCAGGACCGCCTGCAGCGAGGACTATAGCCTCAACACATGGGGCGGGTGCTCTACCAACTGAGCTAAACACCACCCCAATAGTATCATTTTTTTTAAAGTGGGGTTGTATGATCTACAAATAGCCCCTAAGTACTTTAATTGCAGTAGAAGACTCTCTGCACTCCTCCCGTTAGCAACGCCAGCCCATAGCCCTGCCCAGAGATTTACAACATACATTGTTGTGAATGGACCCAAAGAAACGGCCTATTTTCACGGCCTAAAAGAGGTTTTACCTGAAAAAAAAAATACACAGTTCTATTGTTGGCTATAATATAATTTTTTCCAGCCCTTAAAAGTTCAGGTATAACACAGTTTTTATTTGGACCTAACCAACTCACATATCCCTCCGCCCAGGGTTAGCGCCCGCGCATCAGCAGTTGGTTAGCTCCAAATAAAAACTGTGTTTTTCCTGCACTTTGAGGGGCTGGAAAAAATTATATTATAGTGAACAATGGAACTGTGTATTTTTCTCATGTAAACCTCTTTTAGGCCACAAAAATAAGTCGTTTCTTTGGGTCCGTTCACAACAATGTACGTTGTAAATCTCTGGGCAGGGCTATTATGGGCTGGCGTTGCTAACGGGAGGAGTGCAGAGAGTCTTCTACTGCAATTAAAGTACTTAGGGGCTATTTGTAGATCATACATCATTATGGCATATGCTTTTCAGATGGATAGTGTTCCATGGTGTTAATAATGCACAAGTCACTGCTGCTTAGGTACACTGAATATTACAATGTTATTATATGACACAGTTTGGGACACAGGCTGATGCAGTGGAGAGGTCAACAGTCTTTCATACAGTATGTTACAGCCATGTTGCTGAGGTTGAGGAGCTTCGCTAAAGGATAACTTTAGTTTTTTACAACCTGGACCTTATTTCTAGCATCAAATACGATCATTTACTCACCCAGACAAGTTTGGTGTCATTTGGAGTCGTTTTGACGAAATTAGCCCCAATCGAGCGGCGCGTATATCCGTATAATGCGAGAACACGGGGCACCCAATGCAGCCTCTAAATAACACATTATCCGCCGCAAAATTTGTTCATTTCGCCAATATTTTGTGATGATACACTAGTGTTATTCCCCTCCGAGCCCGTGGTGGCATGTTATCAACATCCTGCTCCTCTAGGTTGACCTACTAACCTCTGATCTGGATGATGTCATCTCCGGCCGGTGCCCGGCTCGTTCTGATAATAATCATTCCGCTTCGGCATTTGGGTCCTTTTTAGCTCAACTAGCCAGAGCTGTAGTGAGGATCCAGGCTGAGGAGAGGAAGCCTGTGGAAGCTGAACTTCATCCAGCTGCTCATTTTGTTCTGACAAGTCAGAAACACGCAGAAACGGACCATAGCATTAGCGATAGCAAGTTAGCCGCGCCGCGCCGCCGTCGGAGATGACATCATCCAGATCAGAGGTCAGTAGGTCAACCTAGAGGAGCAGGATGTTGATAACATGCCACCACGGGCTCGGAGGGGAATAACACTAGTGTATCATCACAAAATATTGGCGAAATGAATGAGTTTTGCGGCGGATAATGTGTTATTTAGAGGATGCATTGGGTGCCCCGTGTTCTCGCATTATACGGATATACGCGCCGCTCGATTGGGGCTAATTTCGTCAAAACGACTCCAAATGACACCAAAGTTGTCAGGGTGAGTAAATGATCGTATTTGATGCTAGAAATAAAGTCCAGGTTGTAAAAAACGAAAGTTATCCTTTAACAAGACCTGAAGTACTTGCCCCCATCAAATAAGGAACGAACAACCTTCTGTGAGCAATAAAAAAAGGAATATGATGTATTCATCCATTAGGTGGCTGTGAGTGTATGCATAATAGTTCTAAGATTTTCTTTCAAATAAAGTCAATATGACATTTTTTGTGTTTGTATTTGGAAAAGTATCAAAAAACATGTTGGTACCGATACTGGTAAAAATAGAAACATGTTGGTATGGTGACCCTAACTAATATAACACTAACACTAAATGTTATATAGCATAATGTGACAAAATAGAACAGTAAAGACACGCACATCGAGCCCAGTTAGGGATGGGTGCTGGATAAAAAACTAGGTAAAAGAAAAAAGAAGAAAATCCGCACACCAAGAAAGCTCCCTTCAGAGGATTTATTTGCGTGACGTTTCGAGCAATCGGCTCTTTTTCAAACTGCTGTATGCTGTATTATGTCACAGCATAATGTGACCATATATAGATAACTCTCATACTGATGGTAGTTCTGCTTGAACTTCTTCTCAAAATGCATCAGATTGAAGCTTTTAAATATGAGATATTCCAAATGTTCTTACAGGGGAGCATGACCCCGGACCCCCTAGAGGGGTCGTATCCTTCTCACCTTTTCATGCATGACCCGTTTTCATGTCTGGGCTATAACAGGTTACTTTTCCATGGTGAAGGAATGAAATTCGTGTAAAGAGTGTCACCATGGAGATTCATCGACCTTTGAGAATCACGTGGCCACAAAATTACTATATATTAATATTAATATTAACGTACGGAAGCATTCAGGAGTAGAATGCGAGAATGAGGACAGTTCTTTTGGCAAATGCATAAAATTGGTGCCACTGCTACAGTCACGTCAAGTCCATTGGATGAAATTGGATCAATGTTTTGTTGGGTTTAAGCCATGATGTCCACCCAGTGTGGAGGGTTTCTGGAAAATCTTGCCAATTTGTCTCACCCTCAAATACGTACAATAAGTGCATATTCTTATTTTCTCTGTCTTTGTAGTGGCCTGGTCACAAGGACAGCAACCAGAACCATGGTCATTCTACAGCAGGTAAACACGCACACACATATTCATTAAGGATTGGCTACAAAATACGCTAATCTTTATTATGCGCACACACACACACACACACACACACACACACACACACACACACACACACACACACACACACACACACACACACAATTGTAGGTCAGGAAAAGCAACCCTATCAGACAAGATGCTGGATGCTTACGTGCCACTATTTCGACATTGACTTATAATTGTCAGAATAGCGGCATTAACATTATTTTTCAAGCTTCCCACTATTCCAACCAAATTGAGGAGAGTTGTGCGTACGCAGTTTGATAAAAAGGTGTAAATATTTTGGGTGTACGCCATTTTCGTCTTTTTGCTATAAGCAAAACTTTAGAAGCAGTTTTACACTGCTTCAGTTTTGATAAATGAGGCCCCAGGCCCTAGAGCCCAGACGCTCACAGGAGTTCAGCAGCCTCTCCGCGGCGCTGTCCGTGGTGCTGAAGGTGACAGGTTAAGGTGAGCATAAGTTTAACCTATGGTCCAACGCAGGGGCGTCATGCAACCCAAAAATTGGAGGGGGCACAGTGAAACTGAGTCGGCTATTGCGCGCATAGCGCGCGCAAATTTTTTTGAGGTTGCCCTCAAATCACTTATTTTGGGCACTTATACAGGACTCTACACTAGTATTTGTTAGTTTATTTTTAGAGAACAGCACAATGAAAAATGTTTAAGTTAAAGTAGTTAGTGTTCAAGTTGTCTCTGTGCTGCCCAGGGACAGGTCAGGACAGTCTGGGGACAGAGAGCTCTGAGATGCACCGTGAGACAGTAGCTGCGTTTCCATTACAGATTTTCGCAAAATAAAAGCGATATTTCTGAAACTTCGAAAAAGTGCAATTGCTCTTTGCGGGTGTTTCCATTGAAAGGTGTTTTGCGAATGAGCCGTAATGCGTCTTGCGTTTCTATGGCGATGGCACAGCGATCCCAGCTGTCTACAGCTGTTGCTGTTATTGTTTTTAACAAAAATGAAAACAGCGCTTGCTTAGCCTACTGAAAGGCAAAGCCCGTGTGGCGCTGGGAGCGGCCACACATAAGGGCCAGTTGCTCTGTACCGTGCTGAAGCCCGAATGCCCCCCCTCCTCTGTCCCCGATGGCCCGCACTCACACACCTCGAACCCATGCTGCTAAAGCACGGTTGCCTCAGACACATATAGGGTTTATTTGTTTACCAACACGGCGGATGTGCGCTACCTGACTGCAGAAAAAACGAAGCCTTTTAAACAACAACGGTGATGAGGTGCTGACAGTAGTAGCTATAGGTGGTTGTGTCCACACACCCGTACTGGTTTTTATGACATTTCAGCGCAGGAGCGAGTGGGAGGGATGCGGGGGAGCATACGTCAGTCCGACTGCCCCAAAGTCCGACAGCTCATTTCTCCGACTACTCATTCTACAGGTTAGGTTTAGGGTAAGGTTAAGGGTTAGGGCTACTTAAGTCGGAGAAATGGGAGGTCGGACTAATGGACGCAAAAATAAAGAAATGTATGGTCGGACAAATGGGTAGTCGGACAGACGTGTGGTCGGAGAGATGGGTAGTCGGACAGACGCCACGCGCCCAGGGATGCGAGCATCTCCTTCAACCATGCACGGAAAAGGGGAATGATAGGAAACGCTTTTCTAATTTATTGAGAAACAATGCCCAGGTCAGCAATGCATGACAAAAACATGTGGTTCCTTCGTCCCCCTAAGTCACATAAACCAACACAACGTGGACACACACAACTCCGGTGACGCCGCTGACGTGTAGAAAAGCGAAAAAAGTGTTTCCATTACACTTTTGCGAAACACATTTGTATCGATACGTCTCAAAACCACCTCATGAGAGCGCAAAAACTTTTTTGCGATATTTGAGAGTTTTTTCGAAATGTAGGTGTTTCCATTACCAGTTTCTCATTTCGATATTTAGGTTTTGCGCATTTTAAGGGGTAATGGAAACGCACCTAGTGACAGGTCTGTAGCTACGTCTTGACCAGCTGATCAGCTGCAGCAGAGGAGACGCCGCTGTTCTCAGCTCCAACCAGCACTCCGGTAGCGACCGGCTGAAAGATACTGTAAACCGGCGCGATCCGGTGTGTTTATTAAAGCTTGGTCGCCGCCCGCGCGGAGGCACCAGGTCGGTTGCTGCGTTGATGAAGTTAAGAGGCTGCTTTCAAACTCTGCAATGATCAGTGTCTGCGGCTTTTTGCCTCGTTGCTCACTAGTCGTCTGTGTTTTAGCGATGTTACAGGCTGAGGCCATGAGGCTACAACAGGTAACAGCGTTGTCTCCTCTCACCCCTCTCTGTGATCAGTGCCCCCTCAAAGCCGTGCAACTCGGTGGACGTCACCGTGGTCATTTAAATGCGGGGAAAATACAATGTGTGAGCGTGTGGGAAAGCGTGTGTCATACGCCAAATGCGTGAGACTTGAGGGCTCTGAAGGCTGCAGGTCCGCTCCCCAAGCACAGACTGATGCAGGCAAGGTGCGCTGTGCGCGTCAGGTCGGAAGAGACCACATTCATTAAAAGGAGGGGGGTTGTGATTTTTGGAAATGGCAATGATGTCTTTTTGAGATGGACTATGACATTATTTGAAATACATTTCACTAAATATGACCACAAATCATAGCTAGATAGTAAAAATATAAGTGCCCTAAGGTAAAGTAAGTTGTCTAACAGAGGCTACTTGTTAGTGGGTAGACAGACAGACTGATAGAGACTGACAGACACATACTGACCTAAAAGGAGGGGGTAATCCCATATTCGCCAGAAGTCCCGGGCAATTGCTGTCCACTGGTGGCCAGAGGGGAAAGCAACAAATTCTGTCTGGAGAGCCTTCCATATAGCTTGACAAACCTGTGGTAAAATTTCACATTTTGCCCATTACAACTTGGATTTACAGCCCATTCTTACAAGCAGTTAGTCTCAAAGGGCTTTAAATGGCATCATAACGTCTTCTGTCCTAGACCCTCACATTGACTATATACTGTCCGTTATTCAGAAATAATAACCTAATAATGTAGCCTATAACTAAATAGCTAATAATTAAAATAACAGGCCAATATAGGCTACGAATGATTTTATTCAAAGACTCACCTCCGATATTGTCTGTGACACTGTGGATGTGCCCAGGCGGTAGCTGGCAGAGACGCTCTGCTCTGAGCAGCCGGTCGCCAGGACGCGCAGTGTCACTGCCACTCTCTGCGCCGCATTGATCGGTAGGGCTGGGTATCGTTTGAAATTTTTCGATACCAGTACCAATACCAGTACCCATAAAACGATACCGATACCAATTGAGTACTTAACCAAAACATATTACCTGGAGTTATCGACGGTTGCTCTATGTCGTCCTGAGATGACGATGCCGGTGTCGAAGCCGGCTTCTTGCCAAACAGCGTACAGCTCTCCACTCGGAAGTTCTCACCATGTATTATCAGATGTTTGATCATGTTGCTGGTGTTCCCAGACTTACCAAAAATATGCTTGCCGCATTTTTTGCAGGCATTTACAGATGTAGCCACCTAGAAGTTCCCCCTGGTCCCTGGTGGGACCACTGTGGGACCGTGATGGGTCCGTGGCGGGTCCGTGACGGGCTCCCGCTTGGCCCGTGGCGATAATGTAATCCCCCGCGATGACGTAGCGAACGCAGCCACGACTGTTAACGCCCCTCTGCAGCCCGTGTGAAAATCAGCTGCAGTGTCTCATTTGTCCACGGGGAGGAGCAGTGATTTTGACCCGAGTTAATCTGTCAATCACTTTTCCTCCTCCTTTCTTTTTTCTAGGGCTGTTTTCGACTAAGGATTTTCATAGTCGAATCTGATTCGTCAGATTTTGTCGTAGTCGACTAATAGTCGGACCTTTATTTAGGCCTAGGCCTACATATTTTTTTTTACATAGCAGCAAGATCGTATTTGCAACTTTTTCCCGTTTCACAGATAAACCCAAACCAATACATCCATGGGTAAAACAAAATTAACGGAGGTCACAAGGACTCAACAATCCGTACATTACGTTGTGTGTTTAAATCTTAATCAATATACACTGTGACCGCGACACCGGCAGAGAGACAGACAGGCTGCAGAGGGACGAGATCACAGCTGCGCTAATGGTGCGTTCATGACAACTCCGAAGTCGCAAAAAACGAGATCCTCTTCTGAAAAACTCATGACATGTCAAACTTTAGGATGTGTTAGATAACTAATTATTCTGTCTAAACTACGACACATGAAACGGTAAACACAGCTGATCGATCGAAAAAACAATTACAGCTCGAGATTTCCAATTTCCGTGGTTGAAAGCAGGATCTTGAATGCAACCTGGTCAAAGTCCGCATCCTCCGTATGTAACCTTCATGCTGACAAAGTTAGATGTCAGACCGGTAGCCTGTGCTGTGGGCTCGGAGAAAATTGCCTTGATTATACTTGATTTTAAACTTTGGCGGCTCTGCCTCCTCTTTCTGCCGCTCAGTGAGCGTCTGCAGTGACTTCACCGTGACGTTGACGGTCCTGTGTGCAGAGCAGAGCGGTATCGCTCTGCCTGCGCGCTGCTCACCTCCGCGCATTTGATTACAACTGCAGTGGGTGATTTATTAACACATAGTAAGAAGCTAAAAAAGCAGGACCTCCTAAAGAAATTCATTCTTTCTAATCATGCTTGGAGATGGTGATGCTCTGGAGCAGGTGTGAATGTTCTGTAGTTTGGGGTGTGTTGGGCCCGCCCTGCATGCATACTTTCCAGTATGATAATAAGAGAGTACAACAATAGGTTAGCCAGACAGTATTTTGTGACTAGTGAAATGTGTGAATGTTTAAACACTTTTTATTGGAGTCAATTTCCCTTTTGTACTGTTAGCGTCACCTGGATGCAAGTGATGCAGAGCCAGGTGACAATACATGTGGACAAAGCCACTTATTGGCCAGACAGGGTGGACATTGAGTCCCAACCAAAAAACACACCATTCTCCATGACTGGTATCACTAGTAGTAATAGTAGGCCTATAGCCTACATATTGGTCCCAATAATATTCTCTCCGGCCCAGCTCTCACAGAAGATGTAATTTCCCTCCTTACACAATTGGAATACTTCTGGAAGTTTGTGTCTGAACATATGATTTAAGCTCTGACGACAAACACAAATGATGTTCAAAGTTGAACAGCCAGCTGCATTGCAGGATTGCATGATTTGTGTGACAATAGGTGACCAATAGATGGCCCATTAGTGCGAACAAAGGACTGGGCAATGATGATGCTAATTCCCTAGTTGAAGGCATGCACTGAATACTTGCAACTGCAAACATCTTCCAAAAGGCTTTCATCACTCCCTTAGTTTTTCCTCTTTAAATGTAGATTCACAGTAAATAAATTGTGATTTTAAAAAATTGACAGTATTTAGGTTTATTAGCTACAAGTTTACACCAGTTTATTTCCCGATTAAACAGTGGCCAGGGCATCTCCAGTAGCTAGGTCTGTTATAATTTCACTTCTTAAATCAAACATGTACTCGTGGTTCTATGATAAATGTGACTTTCCACTCACCACCAGAGGCAGTGCTTTAAATGCCGCCTCTGGCGATATGTACTGTATTCTGTGAGAGAAGCGCCATCTCCTGGTCATGTCTTGTATTTCATTGAATGGGTGGAGTTCCAGTAAAAACTAGTCACACCCAGGAAAAGGAGGGGGTCACTCCAGCTGCTGGGACTTTGCTGGAGCTCAGCTGGAACTCTCATGGGAACAGCATGGCAGCTGCATGGCAGTTGCATGGCAGGGGAACTTTGATGTGGCTCCCACTGTATCCCCGGCCCCACGGGCTCGTAGAAGAGCCATACTCTTGAACGTTTAGGTGGCATTTGTTTTTGTTTTTTTGGAGAGCTGAAAACTCCGCCGCAGCTTCACCGAGATCCGCCGCTCTTACGCGCGAAACTGTTGTTGTCTGTGTGGACCAATCACACGGCGCATTGAATCGAAGAACGCTTGCGGTGATTGGCTGCGAGCAAAACCATTCAAACAGCAATTTTTTTCTTTATCTGGGAACAAAAGAATCGATTGGAGGTATCGATTGACAGGCACAGTTTCGATACTACTTGGTACTGGGTTGTTTCGGTCGATACCTGAAAAGTATCGAGTACCGATACCCAGCCCTACTGATCGGTGAGCGATGGGTGCCTTGGCGGAGAAGAAGCGGTTCCAGACGCCCGACCAGCTCGTCAAACTTACTACTTTCCATACGGAAATACGCGAAGTATTTCTCTTCATCCATTACTTTCATTTGGCGCACCAACGTGCCAAACTCCCCCTCCGTATCCCGTGTTTCATTAAGTGGCCTTATGTACCACCTCCTTTTTCTTTTTTTTTCTAAAGCTAAAAGGCAAAGAAGTTCCTCTTCTTCATCGGATGTCGCCATGGCAATAAGTGAAGTATTGTGGGAAATGTATGAAGTTTTGTAGGAAATTGGAATGTTCAACTATGGAACCAGTACGCTCGACTATGAAAGCTCAAACGTCCGCGGACAGTGCACGGACAGTGCGCGCTGACTCTGCGCTGCTCACAGTACGCGCACAGTACGCCCGAGTATGTGGGGGCCTTAAGAGTGGGAAAAGTTGTCGGAAATCTTCTGAAACTTTGCTCTTTCCACACATGATATTTTCCAAATTTGTAGACAGACTTGTTCTGTTTCTCACCATCTGCTCAAAATATCTGACTCACTGAATTAAGCAATATTACCCGAGAGGGTGAGCTTTAACGACATTTGAGTATGACCGAAGCATGCATGTTGGTGGACGTTTTGCCGTCTAAATTTAAAGTTTTTTGCGAGTGCACTTCCCGTTTCCATGGAAATAAATGGGGCCTGACTATTACCTGAAACACAACCAGTAACGTCAGTAGACTCCTATGTGTAATGGAACCGAGTTCACCACTAAAGCAAATAGTCCGAACCTTAGTAACGACCTAGCAACCGAAACAATACAATATTGACAAAAAAAATTTAATTGTTGTATAAATGTGACTTTGGCAGCTGACAGGAACACCCTACAGGAGGTCAATATAGTTTGTGATTTATTTTCACGAGTAATAAATAACGTTTCAAAGACTTTCTGCCCCTACCCCTTGTAGCTCTGTTTCAAGGGCAAAGGTTAAGGGCTAGGGGCTAGGGATGAAAAATAGAATTGGAATTGGGGATATATTTCAAGCTTGTTTTGTAGTGGAAGCTCCTCGTCAAAATTGGACGAACCAGGAAGAGGAGCTTCTGAACTCTGAAAGTTCCCCCAGCCCTTGGTTGACTACAGGGTGAGTAGATGGTGCAGGGTGCAGTTTGAGTTGAGTTGAATTTTCGGTGAACTATCCCTTTAAAGATCTGACTTTAAATGTCCCAATGTCCTACTTTCATGATGACCGTCGCATGAAGCCGATCACTTTTTGTAAGTAGTGTATGTGTGTTGTTTGTGTGGATGTTTTACGTTTGCTGGCATTCAGTTCACGCGTTGTTGAACTTGTCGGCCTTTCTTCTCAACTAATCAGCTCTGACAGCCTGGCCCACTGTGGAGGCCCAAATGAGTCCAAGCACACACACACACACACAGATCAGCCCTCACCCATCTGCAGTGGTTGTTTGTCTCATTCTAAACTGCACTGAATTCACTGGACAGCAAGTGTGTTGAAGAACTGTTTTATATGGAGAAGAAATATTTGCAGTTTTCTTGCCACCTGTCTTTTTTTTTTTTTACATGACAGATTTTCTGAAGATGTTTTTGCCTTGATTGTAATTATTTTTTAACTTTTTTTTTTTTTAACCACTAAACAAGGATATTTGATATCATATATTTCCATCTGTCCTTAAAAAAAAACAACTATTCTCAGTGGATCAATCAAAGACACAAAGGAAACGATAACAAGGAATCAACTATGGTTTAGTTATTTCTCCTGTTCACTCAGCGTGCTGATCCTAATTATGTCAACTAAAATGAACAAGGAAGGATCTGATCATCTGCTGGAGAGCCAGGACATGAAGCTATGCCATCCCAGCTTCAGATACACCACGCTTAAGGTAAACTAGCCTGTCACGGTACGATGCACATGCACACTCACATTTGGCACGAGCAGCAGCTGGATAGTGGGGGAAAAAGGGTTATTATGGATCCGTGTTTTTATGGGTACATTTATTCAGTGATAAATACCAACACAATTTGCATGTCAGTGTATCTCATCCGTTGACCTTTGACTGAGCTAAATTGTCTATCTAAATGCAAATGAGGTGAGGTCATGTGGACTTTCTTTCATCTATGTATTTGGATTAATGTCAGTTTCAGGAACTGGCGTTTAATGTGGTGCAACACTGAGAAACACAACAGGCCTCATTCACCCAGATCTTCTTGAAAACTCGCGTCAGATTAACATTAGAGCATTAACTTGCTCTTAAAGGGATAGTTCACCCAAAATTCAAATTTCACTCATTATCTCCTCACCCTCATGTGGACTAAGAGCTGTGAGAATTTTCAGAGTCCTCCGTTCCTTCTCTGAGTTACGGGGGGGTCCACGCAGCAGTATTTGTCCATATAATGGTTGTGAATGGATACCACTTTTCTTTGTCCAAAAAGACACACCAAAAAACATCCAAATACCTCCATACTGCTCGTCTGTAATGTCCCTTTAGTATTGAAGCCCCAACATGAGAAAAAGTGGTATCCATTCACAACCATTATATGGACAAATCCTGCTGCGTGGACCCCCCCTCTCACACTCTTCTCACAGCTGTTAGTCGACATGAGGGTGAGTAGATAATGAGTGAAATTTGAATTTTGGGTGAACTATCTCTTTAATACAATTAGTGAAACATTTTTTACACTTAAAGATATTGAGTAGATTTGAAAGCTCCCAAGTCAGTTAAAGCAAAACATGAATCATGAGTAAATCTAAGTAATATTTTCAAGTATGTCTGAATGAATTGACTTGGCTCAAATAGCACATAAATTAAAGCAGAAGTCAGTGATCTGGTCGTTTTGGCTAATGCTGCGTTCCAGGCAGGCTTTTGAAACCGTAAATTACAGCTTCAAGTCACGACTACGACTTTGTAGCGTTCCAGGTAACCCGTAACTCGTGTTCTTACCGTCCCGTTGCCTGTGAAAGTCACTATAACGACCTCTCGTAACTTCTGACCCGTGAACCCGTAATGCTCACAAAGCAGGAAAACTTCATTTTAAAACATTTTCCCACAGAAAATTACTTTCTCATGTGGGGGCTTCAATACAAGAGGGGCATTACAGACGAGCAGTATGGAGGTATTTGGATGTTTTTTGGTGTGTCTTTTTGGACTAAGAATCCTGGTGTCCACTGACAACCATTATATGGACAAACACTGTAATGCTGCGTAACTTAGAGAAGGAACAGCTCTTAGTCGACATGATGGTGAATATGAGTGAAATTAGAATTTTGGGCGAACTATCCCTTTAAACCGCAGAATTGTTCCCAGCTGTGTTCTCACATTGATGAATTCCATCTCCTCATCAATTGAGGTTGCCAGGTGGTCCTAATTAACATAGGATTAGCATAGGTAACCGCGGGTTGAAATAAACCTTTACCAAATCATTAATAATATATTTTTAATCTCTTTTATGGAAGAAAATCCACTAAATCCACTTAAAACAGCTCAACAGCGCCGCCTGCAGGCAGAGGAGACAGAGTAGTCTGTGGTGACTGGGTTCGAGGCCACGGCCAGGTCAGGAAAAGCAATATTAACTTCTTTTTTTCTTTTTTTTAGGGTTAGGGTCCATGATACATGTTCTGTCTTTTTCATTAGACCTGTGTTAATCTGAAAACTGTAGGATTGAATAAAATTATGTTGTTATTAAGAAATCTTGTAAGACATTTGCCCAATTCCAATTCTATTTTTCACCCCTACCCCTAGCCCTTAACCCTTGCCCTTGAAACGGAGCGACAAGGGGTAGGGGTAGAAAGTCAACCCATATGATGTAAATGTGGTGATTTCTGTACGTAGTCCAACACACATGAAGCTTCACTTTTAATTCAAACAAACTAATGCGACTGCCACAATTGTTACATTTCATCAATGAGAGCAGCATTTATCTCCTAAAAACAATGTAACTACCTGGCGCTAAACCTTTAAAACCCTGCGAGTAAGCGGGATGATGTGGGGAGGGTGGCCGGCTGACACTCACTGCGTGTACTGGCTGCTCTGGCCTTTCATTCACTCTGTGTCGTTGGCGAACGTACTGACATGGTGATTCAGGTTCACGCTGCCACTCACTCACTCATTTGCTGCTGACCATTTTTGGCCAGGTCACCCTTGCGAAAGAGATCCTGATCTCAATGGGCTTTTATATGGTTAAATAAAGGTTAAAGCAGATATCAGCGGAATGTTTTTGTTAATATAAGTCCTAAATAGTCCTATTTTCCGTCAGCATCACTTCCATAGAGTGTTTGGTCTCTCCGTCACTCTGCTCTGCTGTAAACCAGGAGAAAACTTTCCTTGTGGGATACAAGTGTTATCCAATGAGGAGAGAGAACGGCATGAAGGGCTGTGTGTGCAGCCAAGGGATGCATCGCGTGAATGTGGTGACGTAGGGACGAGGACCAATAGATGCCTGACGAGGGCGGGGGCTGCTAACTCATGGTGCGTTCAAGGAAACTCGTAACTTGTGTTTTTCCTTCCTGTGAAGTCATACCGGTTCGATCTGGTACGAGTTCACGGGTCGGAAGTTACGAGTGGCCGTTATAGTGACTTTCACAGGCAACAGGACGGTAAAAACATGAGCTATGAGTTACCTGGAACGCTACAAAGTCGTAGTTGTGACTTGAAGCTGTAACTTACAGTTTCAAAAGCCTGCCTTGAACGCAGCATTAGCCGAAACGGCCGTGCCACTGATATCTGCTTTAAATAAATAAAAAAACATTTAAAAAATTTGCTACTTTGGTGAACGGAATTTTTGAACGACTTTTTTTATTTTATTGTTTTATTGTTGTTTTTTTAAACAACTCCTCTGTTCCGTTATTATCTCATAGTGTGGTGAATGTGCAGGAGAGCATTTTGGAGTTGTTGGATTGTCTCTTTGATGAGTTTGATGAGGGAGGAGCTGTGGTTAAGGGGGAGCACCTTCAGCCAGAGACTGACTCTCCCCAGGTGCAGAACAGAGCGGTTTAGGTGCTCCTTTCTCCCCACAGCCATCAGACTGTTCAATAGTGCTTAACGTGAGCACACATGCATGATCACACACACAAAAATGGCCAATATTTTATTAACTTATTTTATTACTGATAGGTTACTATTCTGTGTGCCTGTCTTGTATCTGTTGCTGCTGTGACAAAGGGAATTTCCCCTCTTGGGGGATTAATAAAGTTTTATTCTATTCTGAAACCAAGAAATCCCATGAGCCTCCGTAGCGTAGCTCTGAGCAGCTCACGGCTCTGCTCCGCCGTTCTAAATATAGCTTGCACCAACAATTAAAGGTAACGAACCTACGTAACACTATAGGGATTACGGCAATGGGCCAATTTGCCAAAATGTTGAACTATCCCTTTAACTCTTTCACGACCACTGACGAGTTAACTCGTCACAGACACTCTCAGGTCCCCTGTGTGTGAATATGGTCGTCCTCTGATATGTAAAAACTGTTTTAAACTAAAATCAAAACATAATGTTGTGTAATCTTGGTTTTGTTTGCGGTCTCCTTGAACGCTGCTCTGTGGACGGCGTGCAGCAGCAGCAGCAGCAGCAGCAGCTGTACGGCGTCTGCTACAGTGTTGCGACTTCCTCGCTGAATCTGGCCGCTTTCCAAACTAACTAAACCCTCTTGGCAACTTTTTTTGTCAAGCGACCAGCGACAAATCTAGCGACTTCTCCGGTGTTGTTACAAACGTTTCTGATTCAGAGATTCGGGCCTGAAAGCACGTTATCGCTGCTGTTTCCACCGTGCAGCCGGGACACCGGCGCTACAGCGGGCGCTGTGAGCTGCCGCCCTCACCCCAGAGCACTCAGCAGCGGCCAGTCACCCAGTAGCGTCACGGCGCTGTCTCCGCTGCGGCCAGAGACCCGCTTCGCTGCACTCCACGCTGCCCTCCCACCCCCATCCGCCCAGATTTACCTCCAAAAATATTTATTTAGCTGTAGAAATGATTTGGGAGACGCCACACGGCAGAGTCACGGTAAAATGAGCAGATGAGTGCGTTTTTCTCTGAAACTAGAGCGGGAGTTTTTGGAGAAACCGAGCTCTCTTCTTCTCCTTCCTGATCACGAACGAAACAGCGGAAAAACTCGCCGTTTTTTCGAGGAACACGTTGGAAAGTCACTCTTTAAAGCGATATTCCGGCGTAAGTGTAACATCTGCTAGCTTTGCCTGTTTTCTTTAGCTGATACAACTCACCTACTTCTCCTCCTGGAGCCGCTTGCTGGTGGAGAAGCCCTGAGGAGTGGATCACCAAGTGCAGCGGAGCTAAAGAAAACAGGTAAAGCTAGCGGATGTTTGACGGCTCGTCCTACGTGCTGGGACCCTGTAATGTACTATTGATGAACTTTGGTGCAGTTCTGAGCATTATTTGTGGCTAAAAGTGGCGTTTTGCGGTAGGGTTGCAAAATTCCCGGAATTTTCAAAGTTGGAAACTTTCCATAGGAATTTATGGGAATTAACGGGAATATATGGGAATTAACGGGAATTAATCAGAAATTTACAAAATTGAAGGTTGGCCCTTAACAGGGAACTTAAATATAGTTGGAGAAAATATATTGTAGCATCATCTTGGCTAAAACAACCAGATTTAATGCAAGCAACTTGAATATCTCTGCTATTCCATGCACACTGCTTCCTGCAGGGCTGTTAGGCCACGCCCCCTACATGCACTGTGCATTCCTCCATCACATGCACAGATGATTCCTTGAACCCTTTTGAGCCCAAAGCACAATAGGAGGGCTCCATTCATTTAAAGGGACAACCAGGAGTTTTTGAAAGCAAAGTGTGTTCACACTACATTTCCCATGAGCCTCCGTGCACGGTGAAATTCTTGGACCGGCGCAAGACAGACGAACCATAAACGGTGATTTGGTGACATTATTCCCATAACCCACAGGGCAACATCCGCAAAACCAAAACTAAGAAATGCTGGGCGACCCGACCACTAAATAATAACAAAATAACGTTAAAGACAAGATTTTTTGTTTCAATTACCACCAATTTCTAGTTAATTCCCATAAATTCCCAATAATTCCCATAAATTCCCATAATTCCGGAAATTTACCGTTAATTTATTGGAAATTTTCCATCCTTTGCAACCCTATTTTGCGGTTAGACAGTGGATCCACAGAGCGCCGTGTGTGGCGATAGTGCGGTCTTTGCTGTAGTTGGTGGAACTCGTGAATCTAGCGGTCGGGTAAATTGATCTCTCGAGGGGGGGTCTGACTCGGTGTTACGGTGTGTTTGACCATGGCTTACACTTACGCCGGAATATCGCTTTAACCACGTGAAAACTGTTTGTTTCTAGGTGATGTACAGAGTTTGCTGCGACGTAAGAAAAAAGCTAAATAAATAGCCAAAAACATGCGGCCCTGAGCGGTTGGGATGAGAAATTTGTGTGGTCACGAAAGAGTTAAAGGAGTCATAACCTGTTTTTTTTACGTATCCAGCCCCCCTTGGATCGCTTTGGATCAATTTGTAAAACTTATTAGAAAAAAAATAAATAATTTTAATCAAACATTGAGCTTGTTCTGACCCTTTTTCCTACCGCGACTTTATCACGCGAGATTACGCGCGAGGTTTTGACTGGTCCGGATGTAAGTAAGTAAGTAAGTAAAGTTTTATTTATATAGCACCTCTCACAGAGAGGACTCACGAAGTGCTTCACAAGATACACAAACACAAATATCATTAATACACAATTAAATAATAACACAATCATCAAAAACATTTTACCCAGTACAAGACATTACAATCCCCAGACTTATTCAAATGCCTGCCTAAACAGATAGGTTTTTAATTGTTTTTTAAAAGTATCCGCAGATGAAGCGGCTCTTAGCATGAAGGGGAGAGCGTTCCACCACTTTGGTGCAGCACATTGAAACGCCCTGTCACCCTTAGTTCTCAATCTGCTGTGAGGAACATTGAGAAGCAGACTACCAGCGGAACGCAGCGGCCTCACAGGGTGGTGGAGAGAGAGGAGATCTGCTATGTATGGAGGGGCCTGGCCGTTGAGAGCTCTGTAGGTGAGGGTGAGGATTTTATATTGAATTCTGAATTTTACTGGGAGCCAATGCAAGGTCGCTAAAACAGGAGTGATGTGGGAGAATTTGTGTGATCTGGACAAAAGTCGTGCGGCTGCATTTTGAATTAATTGAAGGCGGTCTAGTGCGGCTTTACTGAGACAGGTGAATAGAGAGTTACAGTAGTCTAAGCGTGAGGAGATGAAGGCGTGAATGACCATTTCAAGTTCAGAGTGAGATATAATTGACCTGAGTTTAGAAATGTTTCTGAGGTGGAAAAAGCAGGACTGGGTTATGGCTTTTATGTGTTCATCAAAGAGCATGGACCGATCAAAAATAACACCAAGGTTCCTGCAGCTGGTACGAACATTAACAGAAAGGGCCCCTAAGCAAGTGACAGCCTTAGAGGCCAGGCCTTCGGGGCCAAGAATTAAAATCTCAGTTTTTGCCTCATTTAATTGTAGATAGCTACCGGCCATCCAGTCCTTGATTGCAGAAAGACAGTCTTGTAGAGAGGTGATAAGTTCTGCGCTATCAGGGTCATAGGACACGTATAGCTGGAGGTCATCGGCATACATGTGATAGGAGACCCCATTGAATTTTGAAATGATTTCCCTGAGTGGCAGCATATACAATGAAAATAGGATGGGTCCCAGAACCGAACCCTGAGGAACACCACAAGAAAAGGGGACCGACTCTGACTTGTGCTGGCCAACAACTACAGAAAAAGATCTGTCGGACAGATAAGACCGGAACCAGTTAAGGGCAGTCCCTGATATTCCCGCCCAGTCTCTCAGCCTGTCAATAAGGGTGCCATGATCAACCGTGTCAAACGCTGCGCTCAAATCAAGCAGAACCAGGATTGTGCATTTATTGGAGTCGGAGGCCATCATGATATCGTTTGAGACTCTGAGGAGGGCTGTTTCGGTGGAGTGAGATTGACGGTAACCAGATTGAAACTTATCAAAGATGCTGTGTCTGTTCAATACAGTGACTAGCTGATTGGCAATGACTTTTTCTAGCACCTTTGAAGCAAAGGGGAGTTTGGAAATGGGCCGGTAGTTACCGAGAACAGAGGGGTCTAGACTAGGTTTTTTAAGGAGAGGTTGAACAACAGCTTGTTTGAAGTAGGATGGGACGGAGCCAGAAGCCAGTGAGCAATTAATGATGGAGAGCAGGCATGGAGCGATAGCGCTTAAGACATCTTTCAGCAAGGTTGTGGGCAAGATATCTAGTGGACCAGAAGTGGACTTCATTTTATGCACAATATCTGTTAATTGGAGGGTGGACACTGGAGAGAAGTGATCAATGATGGGTTGCATTTCAGGAGGATCAGGCAAGGAGGAGTTAAATACAGGCATTATATTAGCTTTTACACTAATGACTTTGCTCACAAAAAACAATAGGAAATCACTACAGTCCTTATCAGATGACACGGGGAGGGCAGGTACTGGTGCACCAGTTATGTTATTTATAGTGTCAAAAATAACCCTTGGGTTTCTCTTGTTTGAAGCAATAAGATTGGCAAAGTAGGAGGCTCTAGCCGTCTTCACCATGGCATTGAGCTCAGCTAAAATTTCTTTAAAATGAAGACGATGTACCAGAAGCTTAGTTGATTTCCACAAACGCTCAACTCTCCGGCATTTACGCCGGAGGCTGCGGATGTCCTCGTTTAACCAAGGAGTGGAATTGGCAGCAGAAATGGATCGAGGTCTTAGAGGAGCGATCTCATCGAGAATGGCAGAACAGAGTGAGTTAAAGGTGGACACTTGAGAATCAACATCAGTAGCAGTAGAAGGCTGTGCCACACTCTTAAAAACAGTTGAAAATTTCTCAGCGGAGAGGTTGTTTAACATCCGGGACAGTTTCACACGCTTACTGGATGCACGTGCATGTGCATTGTATGAGGCGCGCGTTGATTCGCCGCAGGAAGGACAGAGCCGGGGGGGGGGGGGGGGGGCTTGCCGGCATGCAGACTCCAAAACATAAACAGCCCCCTGGTACCGCTTCGGCGATTTCAGGTAGCGGACGGGCCGGGGTTGGGTGGTGAAAGAGGCAAGTAGCCTCCACGGTGAGGTCACCGTAGGAGCAGAATCAAAATCTCCTGCTTTAGGAAGGCACACCCTTGTGTGCTATTCCTGTTCGGAAAACGGCGCCGCTTTCAAACTCCAGCTTTTCAGGCAAGTTTCAACTGAGGTCAAACACCAATATGCATGTTTTAACAAGAGAAATTGCGATTTCCGGGTGATGACTCCTTTAAATAAATAGCCAAAAACATGCGGCCCTGAGCGGATGGGATGAGAAATTTGTGTGGTCACGAAAGAGTTAAGAATGGTTTATGGCTGAGGCTCATTACTACCTACATTGCTTTTGAAATGGGGAATAGTTCATTACTACCAGCAGAGGGCAGACCTATACCCAAATAGACAGAGTGCAGACTGCAGCACACACCTTCAGATACTGGAGGGAGGTTGTATTTGTGTTTGATGCAAATGTAACAAGACAAGCTACTACAAACTTGGAGCTGAAATGATGTGAATCCTAGAGACAGCATGGCCCTCTGCTGAATCTAGACAAGTACATGATGATACACATGTTCACAAATCAATACTTATTTGCATACCTGGTGGTGTCCTTTCACACCTATTTTTATTCTGTATTCAAACTTCAACTTGAACTTTTTTCCCATTTTCCAGTAATCAAAGACCAGTCTGTGTAGAGATCAGTCAAATGAGCCAGTTTTTTGATTGGCTCACCAAGCTGCAGCTCCACTCAAAGAGCCCATCTCTATTACACAATGAATTCCAGCTCCTGGTCGTGGATGTGTGCTCCCTAAGGGTATAATCAAGCACTACAGAGTTAGTTTCAGAGATTGCACTGCACGCTGAACACAATTTTTTATGAGTGATGCATCACATCTGTCACACTATGAGCACCTGCAGGAGGAGTGGCTCATGGGACAGTAAAGCCCTTGCTGTGTCTGCACTAGATTCTATTTCTATAGTGTTTGTTTCTGTGATGAAAAGATTAGGTGGTGATTAAACATTAATGTGAAAGGAAAACATTTTTGACGGATTAGGATTTTAATAAACTAGGTTTAGATATACACTTTCGGTGCAAATCTAAATGTTAAAGGGAGAGTATCATTTTTTTTAAAGTGTGGTTGTATGATCTACAAATAGCCCCTAAGTACTTTAATTGCAGTAGAAGACTCTCTGCACTCCTCCCGTTAGCAACGCCAGCCCATAGCCCTGCCCAGAGATTTACAACATACAGTGTTGTGAATGGACCCAAAGAAACGGCCTATTTTCGTGGCCTAAAAGAGGTTTTACCTGAAAAAAATACACAGTTCCATTGTTGGCTATAATATAATTTTTTCCAGCCCGTAAAAACACAGTTTTTATTTGGAGCTAACCAACTGCTGATGCGTGGGCGCTAACCCTGGGCGGAGGGATACGTGAGTTGGTTAGGTCCAAATAAAAACTGTGTTTTTCCTGAACTTTGAAGGGCTGGAAAAAATTATATTATAGCCAACAATGGAACTGTGTTTTTTTTTTTCAGGTAAAACCTCTTTTAGGCCGTGAATATTAGCTTGTTTCTTTGGATCCATTCACAACAATGTATGTTGTAAGTCTCTGGGCAGGGCTATTATGGGCTGGCGTTGCTAACCGGAGGAGTGCAGAGAGTCTTCTACTGCAATTAAAGTACTTAGGGGCTATTTGGAGATCATGCAACCACACTTTTAAAAAAATGCTACTATCCCTTTAAGGCTATTTTTCTCCCTTTCGGGGGAGGTATCAGGGTGGTGATAATAACAAATACCTCAAACCAGCAACGTCATGTTTGTGTTGAGTGTGTTAACAAAAAAACAGCAGGTGTATCTTCTTCTATCTGTCACCTGTGTTTCATTTTCCTTCACACACCAGAGTGACACCAGCAACCGTAAGTGAATACCATGTCGAGCCTAAATTATTTACCTTGAAGAAAGAGATGAGAACACACACCCAGCCATATTACGTAACCTCTAACAACACACTGACTCTGAGAGCTTTGGTAAACTTGGCGCTACCAGCATAGCCAGAAAAAAGACAGTTTATTTTCAACAGTGTTGCACCTCCACAAACATTCATAGAATGTATCTCTCTCGAATACAACATTAGTAACACAAAACATATCCGCACAATTGTGTGTGATCAATCAACAGTAGTTCACAGCTGGTCTAAACATTTACACATGAGTACGCCTGTCATGTGACAAATAAATCAATAAATAAACTGAAAAGGCATAATGTGTTTTCTAAAAATAAACCCAGAAAAAACACAATGTGTTCTCAAAAAAACACAGCAAAAACATAACACACACAGCGTGTGCCGGTTCCAGGGTGCCATTCCGAAGGGCCGCCACTCCGAACGTTTACTTTAATTTGTCGGAATGCCGACCCTTAATTATTTATGGGAAAAGGGTGCCATTACGAACCTGAAAAAAAGTTGAATGGTTTAAACCACAGGGTACACAATAGTAAATGCGTTGATAGCGAAGTGGTTAGAGCGTCCATTTTTGATGCGGTGGATCAGGGTTCGACTCCCGGGAGAGACACATATTAACAGTGATTTTATTGGCCTCTACCTAATCTTTTTACTAAACTTAACCAACTCCTTTCTACATTGCCTAAACCTAACCAAAGCACAGAGCAAGGACATTTATTTTCAGCAGGAGCGCCGCGGCTGCATCAGACTCGCACCTGGGTGACACTTTGGAGGCGGAGGGGGAGGGGGCGGGAAGTCAAACCACGAGAGAATCCGGTCAATTTTCAAAATAAAACACATTCGGAACGGCGGCCCCTCGGGAAGTTCGTAATGACGGACTTTCGGGAATTTTCGGACTGGCATGAGATGAACATAGAAATATAGCCGGTAGCTCATCGCTTCAACAAAGCTTTCTGAACTATCAGTGGGCTCAGCCGTACCTGTGGACACAGCTCTCTAAGGGCGGCGGCGGAGGCGTGGCTCGGCCTGGAATGCATTTATGACATCATCAGAGTCCAGTTTCTCTGCATGAGCAGCCACATGCTGTTCAGTCTGTCAGTGAGCATTGTCGCTCTGCTGGTTAACAACTGAAAACAAGTGATCCACGGAGCAACTTGTAACAGACAGGGTTTTCAGAATACGCAGTAAACAGTTCATGTTGGGAAAAACATCTCCTGATAATTGATCAACTCTGTTCCTTCGCAGAAGGGTCACAGTCAGGTCAGTACGTTGCCAGGGGGTGTGCTAGCTGGGGAGCATACGTCAATCCGACTGCCCCAAAGTCCGACGGCTCATTTCTCCGACTACCCATTCTACAGCGTTAAGGTTAGGTTTAGGGTAAGGTTAAGGGTTAGGGCTACTTAAGTCGGAATAATGGGAGGTCGGACTAATGGACGGAAAAATTAAGAAATGCATGGTAGGAGCAATGGGCAGTCGGACCAATGTATGGTCGGAGAAATGGGTAGTCGGACAGACGCCACGCGCCCGTGCTAGCTGCCTCTGGGGGGGGCCCCGGCTACGCCATTGGTTGGCGCGGACGCGGCGGATCTGCCCTGCGCTTCGGCTTCGCCACGCCAACGGGGTGTGTCCAGGTGCAGTTTGCAATCCCACCTCCTTCCCTCCCACCAGCGCAAGTGACAAAGGGAGGAGAAAAGGGCGTGCAGCAGCCGAGTCCGTTCTTCACCAATCAAAAGAGCTCCTCTCCTCTCCTTTAAATTCACCGCGGGCGAAGCGCGAGTTTTTTACACCGTGGAAGAAGGAGGCAGCAGTGAGACGGGAGGAAAGTGATGTTCTGGTCCGGTCCAAGCTGCAGGGTCTGAACATGGTCGCGCAAACAGACCTCACGGGCTGACGATGCAAATGTAGTCTGGGAGGACTCTTGCTCTGACATAATGAGAGCCGTTGTCCAGTAAAACACACACACACACACACCTCTTTCCCATTAATAAAGACACTCATATTTATTCTGGAATGAAATCAGAAACAACTGTGCATAAAGGAGGCATTGCGGAGCGACTCTCTTTTTTCTTTTTTCTTTAGAATTTTCCTGAGACAGGAGATGTGAATACTGTCATCAGATGTGACGGGACAGTGACATGGATATAAATGTGTGTGCAGATTCACACATATATATATATATTATATTAAATAGTGGTTGAATTAAAGGGACCATATTATGCAAAATATACTTCAGAGCGGTTTTCTATCAATAACATGCCTCCTGTCTCCAATCCTCCCTGGTATGAAAAAAGTTCATCCTCTCCCTTCTTTTGCTTTCTCCGTCTTAAGAAAACGTGTGCAAAAACAGGCCAGTTAAAAAATGGACGCCACCCCCTAGGTGGGTGGCGCCACCCCAGGTGAAGGGTTTCCACGCCCGACGACGCCATTTCTTTTCTGCTTGTTTAGAGAATGGCGAAGGCAGGAATGGGCTCTAACAAGCACTCTCTTTTTAAACCTCCCTCATCGGGGGTTTTGAAGACTCAGTGGCTCAATTTCATTTTTAATGGGAATGTACCCTCAGCACTTCTGAAAGTGCTCTATGTGTGTGCTAATCACTTTGCGTCGGACTGCCTCTTTTTTTTTTTTTTACAACAATGACACATTATTGATACAGACAGACGTATTTATGCTGAATCACATAAGTAAGACCTGGGGAAAAAATGTGTGGGCGCTGTTATGATGAAATAAAGCTCTGCTAAAGCCATCCGTAGATAGCAAGAATACAGTCAAGAGAGATAAGTATAACGTTACTACACTATTTACAAAATTGCTCATTCAGGAAAAGAGCTCTCCCTCCGGGTCTGACTCTGGCTCCAACAGGTAGGGTTGAACAGGGTTCCTGTGCACATTAGCACATGGCTACCGGAGCCCAAGCCACAGCCCCTTCCGGAGACATGGGCGTGAAGTAGGCGTGGTCAGGTGCAGCTCATTACATTTAAAGAGACAGGCCCTGAAACAGACCCTTCAGAACAGAGCTGTTTCTGGCTGATGAAGAGAGAACTACAACATTTGATCCAAAGGCAATTTTGACCAAAGCATGTCACAGAACCTGAGAACTACTTTAATTTGTGGAAAAGGGGCATAATATGGAACCTTTAAGGTCAGGCATCTTTCCCCTTAATCTGTTGGTAGAAGCTGTTTAAGTCATAGTTTCAACAGTATGACGTTTTCGAAAGTTTCATAACCTTGGCAGCGACTTGACTCAAAATTAGTGTTGGGACTGGATTAAAAAAATTAATCGAATTTATTAGAGCCTTTGTAATTAATTAATCATGATTAATCGCATATCAATATTTGGCACAAGAAACAACATTTTTCAATTTAAATGGATTCTGGTATATGGCTGAATCAATGAATAGACACATAAATGAGTTTAAAGGGACAGTGTCATTTTTTTAAAGTGTGGTTGTATGATCTACAAATAGCCCCTAAGTACTTTAATTGCAGTAGAAGACTCTCTGCACTCCTCCCGTTAGCAACGCCAGCCCATAGCCCTGCCCAGAGATTTACAACATACATTGTTGTGAATGGACCCAAAGAAACGGCCTATTTTCACGGCCTGTAACGCCGCATTATGTAATAATGTCGCATTATGTAATAATGTAACAAATCTTCACGTCATTATGTAATAACGCCGCATTATGTAATAATCTGCCGCATTTTGTAATAAAAATCTTGAACGCAATATGTAATAAACTTTGCCGCATTTTGTAATAAGTTGTTACATTTTACATCACTTATTACATATTGCGGGTGTTACACTTTTTTATGAAAAAAATGTAATAATTTGGTGCATTATGTAATAAACCACCAAAATGGATGTCTTAATTAGAAAAAACATTAACAATAATACGCGCTGCTCCTCCTCCCCGCTGAGCAGAGCGGTCTCCTCCGACAGCGGGTCCCACGCGGATGGTAACCGCTCCGCGTCTCTCCCTCCCCCCTTGCCCACCGACAATAATACGCCCGGGTCATGTTCGTCTGTGGAGGGATGACATGGACCACGGTCCGACTGGAGCTCCAGGCCGGGTCCAGCTCTGCTCCAGCAGCGGCAGGGGCGGCTGGGATCACCGCCCCCGGAGCCGCAGCTGGGGCGAGCTGGGGGGGGTCGAGCTGGGGGATTTCATCGGGCTGATGATGCTGGAAGTGATTTTGCCTCTGATTTTCACCAGATTTAACATTTTATCAAAATTTGCCCAGCTGATCCATTTAAATTACAGAAAAATGATCATCATCTGCAAGCAGCAGCTGTAAAACGAGAACCAGTCCCAGAAGCTCCCGGCCCGGAGAACCAGAGAGGGGGTCCTGCCAGAGCGCTCCCCAAGAATGGTGCATCGCCGCCCGGGTAAAATACGTGAGGGAGAGGGCTGGATGATTTGACGCTTTTTTCAAAACTCCGATCTAAAATATCAGATTATACCACTTTCCCTTGGTCGATTGAGGTCCAGTAAAAAGTATGATGGTATTTTAACTCTCCTCTAGCCATATGTGTATTATGATGTCATGTTTTTACACAGAGTCACGTGACCATGTGGGACTCATAGCTCATTATTAATAATACTGCACAACTGAAAGGTGAGTTTGAGGGTCCTGTGTGCATGTGTAGGTGAGTGAGTGAGTGAGGTGGAGCAGAGGAAGAAGTGAGAGCTGTCTGATAAAGTTTGTGTTATGTTGTTGTATAGTTACGTTGGGTCGGACGCTACAATATCAATAAAAACATGTGCTTAACATAGACGTCGGACGCGAAACAGCCGCGGAGCTGAGCCAGTTTCCTTTAACAGATTGTGCCAGATGTGCCAGAGCGCGCACCTCTGTGCCAGGCTCGTGTTCTGCAGCGATTTGTTTATTCATCTTAACAGAGCGCGAGCGAGATTTAACACACACATTCACACAGGCGACACACACATACGGGCTACACATGATACACATACCCACACACACACACATCTGAGGGGCCAAGGCACCTGTCAGAATAACACTGACTTTAAGCATACCAGCATGCATGAATCATAATATGAATTAATTTCTAAAACCAGTAGGACGGTCAAATCTAACTATCTATCTATCCCACTGACCAGGTTGAGCACCCTGGGAGCACCCTGGGTGCTCAACCTGGGTGCGCCCTGAGGAGCACGCCACCAGATGCGCTTTTCTCCGTGCCGCTCGTCAGGCGCCTCGCCTTTTTATTGATATTGTAGCGTCCGACCCAACGTAACTATACAACAACATAACACAAACTTTATCAGACAGCTCTCACTTCTTCCTCTGCTCCACCTCACTCACTCACTCACCTACACATGCACACAGGACCCTCAAACTCACCTTTCAGTTGTGCAGTATTATTAATAATGAGCGATGAGTATGTAAAATAAAATAAAAAATATTATTAAAAAAATAAAAATAATGAGCTATCAGTCCCACATGGTCACGTGACTCTGTGTAAAAACATGACATCATAATACACATATGGCTAGAGGAGAGTTAAAAGATCATCATACTTTTTACTGGACCTCAATCGACCAAGGGAAAGTGGTATAATCTGATATTTTAGATCGGAGTTTTGAAAAAAGCGTCAAATCATCCAGCCCTCTCCCTCACGTATTTTACCCGGGCGGCGATGCACCATTCTTGGGGAGCGCTCTGGCAGGACCCCCTCTCTGGTTCTCCGGGCCTGGAGCTTCTGGGACTGGTTCTCGTTTTACAGCTGCTGCTTGCAGATGATGATCATTTTTCTGTAATTTAAATGGATCAGCTGGGCAAATTTTGATAAAATGTTAAATCTGGTGAAAATCAGAGGCAAAATCACTTCCAGCATCATCAGCCCGATGAAATCCCCCAGCTCGACCCCCCCCAGCTCGCCCCAGCTGCGGCTCCGGGGGTGGTGATCCCAGCCACCCCTGCCGCTGCTGGAGCAGAGCTGGACCCGGCCTGGAGCTCCAGTCGGACCGTGGTCCATGTCATCCCTCCACAGACGAACATGACCCGGGCGTATTATTGTCGGTGGGCAAGGGGGGAGGGAGAGACGCGGAGCGGTTACCATCCGCGTGGGACCCGCTGTCGGAGGAGACCACTCTGCTCAGCGGGGAGGAGGAGCAGCGTGTATTATTGTTAATGTTTTTTCTAATTAAGACATCCATTTTGGTGGTTTATTACATAATGCACCAAATTATTACATTTTTTTCATAAAAAAGTGTAACACCCGCAATATGTAATAAGTGATGTAAAATGTAACAACTTATTACAAAATGCGGCAAAGTTTATTACATATTGCGTTCAAGATTTTTATTACAAAATGCGGCAGATTATTACATAATGCGTCGTTATTACATAATGACGTGAAGATTTATTACATTATTACATAATGCGACATTATTACATAATGCGGCGTTACACGGCCTAAAAGAGGTTTTACCTGAAAAAAAAAAACACTGTTTCATTGTTGGCTATTATATAATTTTATCCAGCCCCTCAAAGTTCAGGAAAAACACCGTTTTTTTTTGGACCTAACCAACTCACGTATCCCTCCGCCCAGGGTTAGCGCCCACCGATCAGCAGTTGGTTAGCTCCAAATAAAAACTGTGTTTTTCCTGCACTTTGAAGGGCTGGAAAAACTTATTGTATATATTAAATATTGTGTTGTGTTTTTTTTTTGTAAAGTTGAAACTGAAAGAGAAGCTGAAAACTACCTGTCCCTCCTGGCGCTTAGAAGCCTTTTAAGATCATAACATTTCATACACATACTGTTAAAAAGAATTCTGGACTGTGTTCTCTGACCATTAAAAGGTCATGCATTAACGTGGTTGATTCAGTTCACCTCATTATCTGGTTGGCTGCCCTGAGTGCTTCATTGATCTTTTAATTATCTCTGTAAAAAAAAAAAAAAAAGAAAGAAAGAAAAGAAAAGTAGGTCTGTTAAATACTGTTAAAACAACTCTCTCCCTCTATTAGATTGATGGTTGTCATAAAAAACACTGACTGATCTTGTAGGGTGAAATAATGCTAATACAACAGTAAGAAAATAAAACTTTATTGCTATTAGGGAAACACTTTACAAAGGGTCTGTTACAACCAAAAACGTAATAACGGCCAATAACGTAATAACTGCCAATAACATAATAATTTTGGCCATTTCAAATGTAATAAAGCCAATAGTGTAATAATGTGCCAATAATGTAATAAAACTTTTGAGCCAATAACGGAATAACTTTTTGCCGATAATGTAATAAGGCATTACATTATCGGCACCAGTTATTACATTTTGAAAGGTTTTTTTTAATACCAGGCCAATAACGTAATAACCAGCCAATAATGTAATGCCTTATTACATTATCGGCAAAAAGTTATTACGTTATTGGCTCAAAAGTTTTATTACATTATTGGCACATTATTACACTATTGGCTTTATTACATTGGACATGGACAAAATTATTACATTATTGGCAGTTGTTGGCCGTTATTACGTTTTTGGTTGTAACAGGGTCCCTTAATTAACGTTAGTTAGTACATCATTAAGCATTAACTAACTGTTTACAGATATATTAACAATCATTATACTTAGGATTAGGAGACACATTAAGTAGTCTAGTAGTAAGCAGTTAATTAATGTTTACTACTCAAAGTTAGTTAATAAATCATCAAAGGGACAATGAGGAGTTTCTCCATCGGCAGAGCAAAATATTCCACGACAATAAAAAGTCTTGCTAACACTTTACAAGAAGATTCCCTTAATTAACGTTAGTACATTATTAAGCATTAATTAACTGTTGACAGCTCTATTAACAATCATTATGTATTACTTAGGATTATGAAACACATTAATAAATGTAGGCTTTTAATAAGCAGTTAATGTTTACTACTCAAAGTTAGTTAATAAATTAAAAGTTGAATAATATAATTAGTTATTATGTATGCATTACTCAGCATTAATTAACACATTAGTAGATAAATGCTTAGTAATGTACTAACTGACGTTAATTAAGGTAACCTCATTGTAAAGTGTTAAGTCTCATATTAATGTGGATGAATCTACGTTACCACTTGTTAATGGCTCCATTTGCGACTGCACATGAATGCTGCATTCAGGTGCAGTCGGAAAAATGGCCGTCGGTAACAAACCAGATGTCATTTTAGTCACAGAAGTCCAGAGAAAGACGGTAAAACGTGGGTCAGGTCAACAATACAGCATGTGTATTGTCACATCGTGTATTGTTTTGCCTCGTGCTGATGGAACATTTGTTTACATAGAGGCTTGTTTAAGCCGTTACCTGCACCGGCTGTTGTCCATCTGCCGTCTAACCAATTGCACCTGAATGCAGCATGAAAAATACGACTGAGTTGCTGGTGATATCTACAACCACAACACTAGATGAGAGGAATTCTTACACAATATACCTTTAAAGGGATAGTTCACCCAAAATTCAAATTTCACTCATCTACTCACCCTCATATCGACTAAGAGCTGTGAGAATTTTCAGAGTCCTCTGAGTTACGGGGCTTCAATACAAGAGAGACATTAGACATTAGACGAGCAGTATGGAGGTATTTGGATGTTTTTTGGTGTGTCTTTTTGGACCAAGAAAAGTGGTATCCATTGACAACCATTATACGGACAAATACTGCTGCGTGGACCCCCCCGTAACTCAGAGAAGGAATGGAGGACTCTGAAAATTCTCACAGCTCTTAGTCGACATGAGGGGGAGTAGATAATGAGTGAAATTTGAATTTTGGGTGAACTATCCCTTTAAGGGACCATTAGTTAACACTGCTTGTGTTATTGACAGTGGTCTAAGACCTGTATGAATATAGAGATGAAGATGATGGGAACAGAAGACAGACACCAAACAGATCCTTTGTGTTAAATAATTAAGTGTGTGTGTGTGTGTGTGTGTGTGCGCGCGCGCGTGTGACAGGTGCCTGTGGTGTAATGTTCAAGTGTTTCAGTTTGCCAGAAGAAGTATTAACTTAATTAAATGTACTATAATATGCAGCACACACTCAAACAAGCACTCATCTCACACACACAACCCGGCGTCATCTCTACACATAAAGCACAACCACAATTGAACACAAGCTATTACAGTTATATTGATAAATGTTCTCACCATCCTTTACAGTTGTCAAGAGGTTTTCATAAAAACACAAAAGCCTTCATTTCACAGAAACAGAAAATAGAAAAGTCAGGATGTCTGGAATTCTGGGAATTGGAATTCTTCTTTTAATTGTTGTGTAACAAATAGTTAAAACCTATATGATTAGAACCATTGTGATAAATAGATCCTCATTTTGTGGCCACATATCTCATGTTTCCTGTTGTTGTCCTGTTGTGTTGTATAAGTACACAGTTTTTATATATTTGTGTTTTCTGTCTCTTTGTTTATCCTGCATAACATTCAGCATTTACGCCGCAACGAGAGCCTATTGTGTATTCATCTATAGAGAAATCCAACACCATAGGACACACCTGAGGAGGAAGTGACATCCTGCTGCCATGGGCAACAAGGGAGTTTGTGGGTCAACAGTGTGACTGACAGACAGACAGAGAGCATAGGAGGGTTGTGTGTCTTGAAAAGGAACTCGAGTGGAAACTTCAGCTGGATTTTAATTTGAACCTATGGAGAATTAAACATGTTGAACCCTGAAGACTTTGGGAACTTCTATGTTTTCCTAGAGAGCTTCTCGTGTTTTCCGGCAGCCTTGAACTGAATAACAGTTTTCCATTTGTGAGAAGTAAAAAGACTTCCGTCGGATCAGACCAGCGGATACCACGGTGTCTGGGAGTTTTCTCTACTGTGCGTGTGAACATGTACAAACGTCGGGACCGTGTGGAACTCTATGAAAAGGATGAGGCAAAATGGGCTCTAATAAGAAATGTCAACACTGTGATGAAACACAGCACACTGCTGCCGGTATGTGTGTGTGTGTGTGTGTGTTTGTGCGTGTGCATTAGAGCTGGAATCCATTGTAACCACTTCTGCATGGCTGTATTTCAGGTCTCCACAGGGTCAGAGTGTTGTCTTCAAGGGATTAAAGGGGATAGTATCATTTTTTAAAAGTGTGGTTGTATGATCTACAAATAGCCCCTAAGTACTTTAATTACAGTAGAAGACTCTCTGCACTCCTCCCGTTAGCAACGCCAGCCCATAGCCCTGTCCAGAGATTTACAACATTGTTGTGAATGGACCCAAAGAAACGGACTATTTTCACGGCCTAAAAAAAAAAAACACAGTTCCATTGTTCGCTATAATATACTTTTTTTTCACAGTTTTTATTTGGACCTAACCAACTCACGTATCCCTCCGCCCAGGGTTAGCGCCGCAGTTGGTTAGCTCCAAATAAAAACTGTGTTTTTCCTGTACTTTGAAGGGCTGGAAAAAATTATATTATAGCAAACAATGGAACTGTATTTTTTTTTTTCAGGTAAAACCTCTTTTAGGTCGTGAAAATAGGCCGTTTCTTTGGGTCCATTCACAACAATGTATGTTGTAAATCTCTGGGCAGGGCTATGGGCTGGCATTGCTAACGGGAGGAGTGCAGAGAGTCTTCTACTGCAATTAAAGTACTTAGAGGCTATTTGTAGAGCATACAACCACACTTTAAAAAAAAATGCTACTATCCCTTTAAAAGCTCTGTGCCCTAACCCGTCTCTGCTGTCCTTCAGTTCCTCCAGAAAATTGAGCGTGACTATGCAGAGCTTGCCTGAGTTCATAATCCCTGCATTTCTGTTGCAAAAAACTCACATAGTGTTGCATCACCTGCAGTGGCGTATTGACAGTGCAACCGGTGCAGCTGCAGGAAGGAAGAGACAGAAAAAACAGTGGTCCAGAATTGCCACAGGCCCCTGTTTTGTGACTGGAATACCCGGTGACGCTGAGCGACTAGTATGGGAGGAGGAAGTGATCGTTTGTCCAATCACCTTGATACCTGGCAGTCATGATGAGTAGCGGTTTGAGCCCAGTTCAGGGCAGACTGTTAGATAAGTGTTGATATGGAGCCGCTGTCTGTGATGCTTAAACGGATAGTTCACCCAAAATTCAAATTTCACTTATTATCTACTCACCCTCATGTCAACTAATAGTCCAGTCATTTTATGAGAAAAGGTTAAACAAATTGCAACAGAAGCAAACTCAACTGATTTTGTATCCTCAACATGTCCCGAGTGAGGGAAAAAAAGCCCTGAAGAATCCCATTAGGGGAAAGTTTTGAAAAACACCCAAATATATCCCATTTATACGCATATAAAAATGTTTTTTCACGTGAATAGGGTAAAAATTTTAACCTTTAGATATCTCCATGAAAATGACTGAGTTGATTACTTACATTAAGACAAACAAAAAATGTATTACAAGTTTTTTGAAATTATTTGTTAACATGATCAAATTTGCATAAAATTGCATACATTTGCATAAAATCCACCGTTTTGATGGCACATGTATATATGAAGTTGCTGTGGTGGTACCAGCATGAAAATTGGAATGAGTTGACTCCATCGGTCAACCAACAAGAAATCACTTTAAATTTCAAGATGACTGCAATTTTTCAAGGTAGCCACATCCTTAGCAGAGCAGGTATGAGCAAACAGTGCATAATCCAATTACGTATGGCTAATTTGCATATACCAACACCAACCTGATCTAAACATTGGGTATAGCAGGTGAAAATGTCTTGTTCAGTCTTGTTAACATATAACAGTTAAAAAACTGAATGGAACCCATTTAGGCTATCAGTTGTTGTATGTGTGCAAATTAGCCATACGTCGCTCCGGTCTCTTTTGGTGTGAACACACAGTAAGAGCTGTGAGAATTATTATGGGGGGGTCCGTGCAGCAATAAGATAAGACAGACTTTATTGTTCCAGAGGGAAATTCATTTTGGGCAGAAGTGCAGACTGAGTACTGTATCACCATACAACAGACACAACACAGGAACACATGATAGAACACACAGAACAGCCACATGACAGCAACATCACAGTTCAAGCACAATAACAACAGAGCAACAGACGCACAATGACACACAGTAGCAGCGAGAGCAAGAAGGACAGACAACACCAATAGACAATAATAGCTATTGCACAGCTCGATATTTGCTAAAATATACAAGAACAACACAGAATACGAAATATATATATAAGAATACAGGGGTTAGGGCAGACAGTTTGAACAGTGCTATAATAAAAGATAAGGCACCACTGTTAATAAATACTGTAAGTAAAAAATGGTGGTAGTATACCCTACTAACTAGGCTGGTGCAATTTATTAAAGTCCCTGGCAAGTGACACTGGATTCGTTTTCTGAGTTAATCACATCCCAGACACATGTCTTATTATCCATCCTGCCAAATTTGGATGCTAGAAAAATTCGTTTAGTAGGTGAAATTAGGTGTTAAAATCATGATAGTTCTCGCAGCCCCGGATGACTTCCGCAGGCACAGAAGCCACGCCCACTCGCTGAGCCCCGGAGTTTCAACTGTCAGACGGCCTCCCAGCCAACTATGCTGCTGCCACTGCTAACTGTCACATCGTACCAGAGCAGCTACGGGTTTGAGCTACACCTGAGCTTGAGTCTGAGTCCAGCTGTTATCTGAATGTCTCGGATACACACCGAGCAGAGAGGGAAATATGCTGGGACCGTGAATCTCTGCTGCCTACCCTGATAGCGTTAGCCCGGAGGCTAACACGTTAGCTCGGCTCGGCTAGCCCCGTTCATCCCGAGCTACAGTCCAGCCGAACCACCGCAGCTTCGGACCCACGGCTCACCGCCGCAGCACCGGGAGGAGCCTTGAAGGCTACACCGCGACAACAATGAGGGCTGCCACCGTCAGCAGCTAACGCGCAGCTAACGCTAGGTCCGTTCGTCCCGGAGCTAACGTTAGCCTCCGAGCTAACAGGGCTAACGGAGCTGCAGAGCTCTCCCCTGCCAGGACTCTGCTGCTGACGGCGGCGGCCCTCAGTTTTGTTGCCGGTGTAGCTGTTGCTGCAGTGGTTAGCTGTGGGGTAGAGGCTGCAGAGGTTCACCTGGATGTGATTGTCTCGGCTTGTAGAGTTTTACCGCCGGGCGCTTCATGTTTCACATGAAAGCAGCGCTGCCACTGGGATCTGTATCGAATATGTTCAAACACCACATTTACATCAATAAATAAATGTTTTACAATGACCTGATAACTCTGTATTACATTTTATTAAGACAGAGACCATGCTAGTGGACTGGTAGCTCTGGTGGCACCACAGGTAGCTCCAACTGTCGAGGCAGCACACGGTCGTAGTGTCGGCGTTCTTGAAGTATTTATAATGTTACTGTGCACATGGGAGGAGTTATTAAAGTAGGGGACGCCAGTGCGTCACGGCGCCCCCTCTGTATGCCCGCCCTTAAAAACAAAGACCACTGAAAGAGAGTGAAACTGTGAAACCCTAACCTCTAAAATTAAGCACTGTACAGAAATGAGTCTTTTTGCATGTTTTTATACATTTCGAACACTTTTAATATATTTTGAAACAAAACTCCAATTTCACTTGCCAGGGACTTTAAGAAGAGAAACTGAAGTGGGTAGAAAGGAAAGTTTCAGGCGGTTGCTCTAATATTCTGAGAACAACACATGGGACGGGTCCTGCAGGATTCTGTTAGCCTGTCTGATGACAGAAGCCTCGTAAACAGACTGCAAGGCCAGGGGCTGGTTATCTGACCCCATTAGAGGCCAGATCATGACAAGTTTTTTTTATTTTTTATTACAGCCCACATCCATGATAAATGCTCTGTATTTTTCATTAGGCCTGTGTTAATCTGAAAACAGTAGGATTGAACTAGAAAATTTCCTCTTGGGAAATTTTGAACGGACACTGGGACATCTGGCGGTAGTACCATCTCTGTAAACATGGGAATCAAACCCACGATCTTAAAGGGCAACTTCGGTTTTTTTCAACCTGGGCCCTGTTTTCATATGTTTTTCTGTATATGTGAGTGATGGATAACACTTTTTTTGAGGTGGCTCCAGTATTGAGCCGGGCAGGCAGCCTGCAGCCCAGCTAACGCTCTTACATGGGGCAAGTGGCTCCCGTCAAAGTTCGCCGTATAAACGGGCATTTTTTTCAAACTGACAGGCTCAGATAGTTACAATGAGTGTCCGACAACACACCAGACCCTGTGGTCGGCACGGCCTCGCTGAAATTGTCAGCCGCCGCGCTGGAATCTTGGTTGAAACCGGTTGAAACTCAATGTAGGCTACGGTATGGAAGCTCAGTGGCGCTGTTTTCAACTGGTTCAACTCGACCGCAGCAGGAGGGGTGTGTTTGATTTCAGCTCCGGGCCAGACCGCAAGATGCCGTTGATGCGCGGCTTGCTTGTGTGCCTGCGGGGCCGGGGCTCATGGACTCCGCTCTGTTCAAACCTGGTGCTGAGTGTAAACACACCCCACCGGCACAGAGCGTAGAGAGAGAAGGAGACGGAGGGCTGCAGCTACTGTAGCGAGCCGGGCTCTCCTGTACTACAAAGGTGGCTGTTTAACCCGGCTAGATCTCCATGGTAATTTATGTTTACGTCATGTTCAGAGTTTCATCCTAAAATCGGCTGTAAAAGCGCGGTTGTTTCACTATTACAGCTGGCGGCACCTTTACTTTGCAGTGGATGTGGATCAGGACGGGGCGTTTGACCGGAGGGAGAGATACGTATCCCCGCGGCCGCCTCAACCCAAATTTTGGCCAGAAAAAACCCTGATGTTAATTTCTCCTCTCTAGTGTGTTGTCGGACATTCATTGTAACTATCTGAGCCTGTCAGTTTGAAAAAAATGCTTGTTTACGGCGAACTTTGACGGGAGCCACTTGCCCCATGCAAGAGCGTTAGCTGGGCTGCAGGCTGCCTGCCCCGCTCAATACTGGAGACACCTCAAAAAAAGTGTTATCCATCACTCACATATACAGGAAAACATATGAAAACAGGGCCCAGGTTGAAAAAAACCAAAGTTGCCCTTTAAGGTCAAGACAGAGCTGATCAGACACATGATCATCTGAGCTGTAATCACATTAGGTTAACTGTGTGTGTGTGTGTGTGTGTGTGTGTGTGTGTGTGTGTGTGTGTGTGTGTGTGTGTGTGTGTGTGTGTGTGTGTGTGTGTAATCACATGAAGTTACCTGTGTCAGAGTGTGAGAGAGGAGTCTGGAGCACAGATAGTCACCATGGCTGCTCCAACACAGGGAGCTACACATCATGACACCAAGGTACTTGAAAGTGTGCACCTGCTCAGTCACATTGTTATCAATAAGCATCTGGTCATGGGTCATCAGTCCCCTGGGATGGAAGATCATTTCTTTAGTCTTGTTGGTATTCAACATGAGATGGTGGTCGTCACACCGAGCCTTGAATGTGGCGATCTCTCCATGATACACAGAAGGGCAGACATCAGTGCGTTGTTGTCAGAAAATGTGATGTCATAATTGTTTGACATCACAATATGCAAATTAGATGAGTACATTTACTCCCATCACAAACTTTAGCTCATTATGAATATCTTTCTCATTAACACCACAGATATTTCTCACCACAAGCTACAGCCTTGTGAAATCTTGAAATCTAAACTTTATATTTTCCTAAATAAACTCTGGCGCGTAGAGGGTTAACTTGGGTGAAGGAATAACAACAGATATAATTAGGGTTGCAAAGGATGGAAAATTTCCAATAAATTAACGGTAAATTTCCGGAAACTTTCCATGGGAAATTAAGCTGGGGAATTTTGGAAATATTCCAAATTGGACATTTTCCACAGGAATTATGGGAATTTATGGGAATTATTGGGAATTTATGGGAATTAACTAGAAATTGGGGGTAATTGAAACAAACTGTATCAAAAAAAAATCTTGTCTTTAACGTTATTTTGTTATTATTTAGTGGTCGGGTCGCCCAGCATTTCTTAGTTTTGGTTTTGCGGATGCTGCCCTGTGGGTTATGGGAATAATGTCACCAAATCACCGTTTATGGTTCGTCTGTCTTGCGCCGGTCCAAGAATTTCACCGTGCACGGAGGCTCATGGGAAATGTAGTGTGAACACACTTTGCTTTCAAAAACTCCTGGTTGTCCCTTTAAATGAAAGGAGCCCTCCTATTGTGCTTTGGGCTCAACAGTGTGGCCTCCAGGGTTCAAGGAATCATCTGTGCATGTGATGGAGGAATGCACAGTGCATGTAGGGGGCGTGGCCTAACAGCCCTGCAGGAAGCAGTGTGCATGGAATAGCATAGATCAGGGTTCCCCAATTAGTTTTCGGCAAGGGCCAAAATATGTGAAGTGTGCCAAGCCGAGGGCCGTAACGTCCAGTTTTTTCCCATCATGCCAGTAAAAGTTGTTTTTTTGGTATAGATAATGTAACTGCTAGTCATTGTTGATAAAATTGAAGAAAAGCATACATTCTATAAGTAATAATTTAGGCATGGGAGTCTCAAAGGGTCAAACAAGAAAAATTGCATTCCTGAAAAACAGCCACTGCTGTTATTCCCCTATTGGGGATCCCTGGCATAGATATTCAAGTTGCTTGCATTAAATCTGGTTGTTTTGGCCAAGATTATGCTACAATATATTTCCTCCAACTATATATAAGTTCCCAACCTTCCATTTTGTAAATTCCCGTATATTCCCGTTAATTCCCATAAATTCCCGTTAATTCCCATGGAAAGTTTCCAACTTTGAAAATTCCCGGAATTTTGCAACCCTAGATATAATACTGTTGTGTCAAACCCTGGTTCACTCTGTAAAGAGCCACAATCCCAGACCACTCCGAACCTGCAGGGGGCAACCACACCAGTGGTGGAAGCCCAGGTCAGAGGAAGGAAGAGCATGCATACAGGAAGCATGGTCTGAAATGTTTGGGGCGGGTGGGCTGCTCCTGGACACACTCACAGCCACAGCTCCTTACCTGATCAATGACTGAAGACACCACTGGTAAAGTAGAAGGTTGAGTTTGGTTAAGGTTAAGTTCCCAAATGCTTTGTGTTGTGTGTGTTTGTGGATGCGATGGTTATATTATGATATGGTATATGATTTTATAGAAGTACTTTGGGTACTCATGCTTTTGTTTGGCACTCTAATTGTAAGCTTTGGTGCACTTTTTTTTAGATTTTAGCAAAAAAATTTAAAGGGGTCTTTCCGTACCAACTGTATTTGGCATTGCTGGATTCATCACAACTGTGTGTCAATGTTTCACTTTCTTTCATTTGGGACACCTCATACATTTAATGATGTAACACACTGACTATGCATGCTATATTCACATATTTGGTATCACTGGATTCAGCACAACCCTATCTTTCCAACAAGCCATCATGTGTGTTTTTATTACAATCCCTGGCCAAGAAACTACAAAGTAAATGAGAATATTCTGCAGAGATATTCTTTTTTTTTTTTTTGTATGTTCGCTTATTGTTGTGTTCGTACACAGTTCAAGATATTCACATCCAGTTTTTTCTAATAGGTAAAGCAACTTCCTGACCACAATTATGTCAAGTTTCAAAGCTGTCAGAGCTTGTGTTATCAATCTACACAAGTTTATATGTGTTGACTCTCATACGGCCAGGCTATATTTTAGTTCTTTTTTTTGGTTTGGGGTGTGTAACAATATGTATCAATTTAACAATGTTTGCAGTAAAATATTTCAACCTAAGAACCCACTTCACATATGGGAGACCTTAGAGATGAGGAAAAACATTGTTAGGTTTGGTTCTACCTCCGATAGGGGTATCTTACATTTTGAGGGGCATTGTCACTGGCCTATCTATAGACTGTATGGGTCACGTCCAACAATGTGACTCGACCATTACAACCTCACAGCATTATGACTGTAGAATAGAATATCTACTCATCCGTTGCAATATTGTTTCTTTGTTTTTGGCTGTAGAATATCTCCGTTTTCTGTGTTTGCTTTTCCACTGCTAAGGAGCTAACGTTAGGTCAGAGCCACACTCCCCATACAGCAGCTGCTTCTGTCTTTGCTGCTACTAAGTACAGTTAACGCACTGGAAATTAAAACCTGGTCCGACCTGTGAGTGTTGAAGACCTGACCCGATGTCTGTCTAATTAGTGATCATTCTCTGATTAAATTTCAAAGGGACTTTTAAATCGAACGCAACTGGACTGGACAGTCGTTGAAGACTGTCTTTGGTGGAAAAAGGTGGAAAACTTTTCCACCAAAGACAGTCTTCAACGACTGTCGTTAGCATTTGGAGCACTGAGGGAACAAATGACATCATCACCCTTGTGATACGCCCACACAAGAGGTTAAATACCTGGGTCTCCACACCAGAAAGTTGGACCAGTCCCAGCCTGGTCAGATGCTACATGAACTGATGAAGCCTCTTGGATGAGAGGTGAAACGTCTTCCCAGACAAATAACCAAGTCCAGTTGCGTTCGATTTAAAAGTCCCTTTGAACTGCTATGACCTGGACAAATGAGAATATGCACAGGCTCTCTGATTAAACCCAGCTGAAAAATAAAAGAACAGGAAGCCGTCTTCGTTGTAATCGCTGCGATCAGCCGGCGGCAGCTACGTTGTGACGGTGCTGTGTTTAATATGAGCGTTACGCCTGGTTCACACTGGACGACGAATAGCCGCAGAACGGAGTCCGCTTCCACTCGGCGACCTTGTTAACCGACGTTGTAGTTCAGATCAAACTGATCAATATAAATAAAACTTGGACTCCCGTTCATTTGTATGGAGACGTTTTTCAAATTAAGGACCCATGGCACCGTTACTTCCTGTTTCTGCTTTGGCTCTCTATAGCGGAATGGAAGCCTCTTGTCAGTCATCCAGGATCTCTGTCTCTGTGGGGGGAGGCAGGGCCGCTACCACACACACACACACGCACACAATGCAGCGCAGCATGTGAACCTGTGAGTAGCAACACAAGGTAACGTCAGTTGCCAACTTGGCGACTTTCCAAACCCTCTCATCGACTTTCTTTTTGACAGAAGCCACTACAAACGAATCTTGTTTTGAATTTGAAAGAAAATATTTGTAGACACATTTTTCTTCATTTTATGTGGTCGTCAAATATGAAAAGCAGAGTGATTTTGGTAAACAAAACTTGTTTAGATTTAAAGGGATATTCAAATTCAAATTTCACTAATTATCTACTTATATTGACTAAGGGCTGTGAGTCCTCCGTGCCTTCTCTGAGTTATGGGGGGGTCTTTGTCAGTATAATGGTTGTGAATGGATACCACTTTTCTTCATCCAAAAAGACACACATACTGTGTCTGTAATGTCCCTCTTGTATTGAAGCCCCCACATGAGAAATTGTTCCGCCGGTCAGTACAAATCATGTGAGATTTGCACCGACACAGGAAGAGCAGTGAACTGAGACACTGGGAGCTTCCACTACAAACAAGCTTCAAATATAGACTTATTTCATTTTTTTCAGAACAATTTCTCATGTCGGGGCTTCAATACAAGAGGGACATTACAGACGAGCAGTATGGAGGTATTTGGATGTTTTTTGGTGTGTCTTTTTGGACCAAGAAACCTGGTGTCCATTCACAACCATTATATGGACAAATACTGCTGCGTGGACCCCCCCGTAAATCAGAAGTAACGGAGGACTCTGAAAACTCAGTTCTTTGTCGACATGAGGGTGAGGAGATAATGAGTGAAATTTGAATTTTGGGTGAACTAGTGAGTACCTGTGTCACCTCTCCAGAAGTGGTGCGATGAAAGTTCCTCACACATCAATGTAACAAAAACACAGGAACTTGTTTTTCATGAAAAGGACCCTGTGCAGCCCCTTATAATTAGGGAACAAATTGTAGAAGTAGTAGACAAGTTCAAATACCTAGGTACATATATTGATTGTAACCTAAATTTCAGGGAAAACACAGACTATATTTTTAAAACCTGTAACCAACGTCTCCATCTACTGCACAACCTCAACTCCTCCAGAGTAAGCAGGCACATTATGGAAACAGTTGATAAGAACCTGATAGAGGGCATTCTAACTTTTAACATGGCAATGTGGTATGGTAATCTAAACGGAAGAAGCAAGCTGCAGAGAATAGTTAATCTAGCCTCTAACATCATAGGGACAAGACAGAAACAATTAAGTGTGCTTAATTGAAGTGCTTACGAAAAAAGCTGTCAAAATAGCAAACGATCCCTCTCATCCACTCAATAGGGAGTAATATCCACACTCAGGCAGAGAGAGAGGGGGGGGGGGGACGACACGCAGGATAGAGCCTCTCGGTGCGGGATTCGAACACCATGTTCCATTGATGCTTTTTGCCCTGAAGATGTCGTGTGTTGTTGTTGCTGTTGTTGTTGTCCTGATTGTTGTTTTTATGAGGCCAAAAACAAATTTCCACACTGTGGACAATAAATGAAACTAACTATCCCTTTAATGAATGGAGATAAGTTAGCAATAATCAAATCAAATCGACAATCTTCATCATCGAAGAATCAAAGCTCCCATAATCAAAGTTGAATCCAGTCGTGAGGCACCCATGTTGGAACACACCGAATATTTGCACAGAAAGTTGAAAAATGTAGCGTGTTTACTTCATAAAGGAGAAGCCTTTTTTGAAGTACATAATGAAATCATTTTTCGCCGCCTTGCACAAGAACATGACACCACTTGTGGGTTAGGTTAGGGTTTGGCTTTGTTGAGCATCTGTGTCTGCAAATTAGTCTAAATTTTCTTGTGTTCAGACAAGTAAAACAGAGCGTGGTGTTACCTGCTTGACAGTTTTGACTGTGACTCCAGTCTTCCTCAGAAGCGTCATCCAACATGTTGACGTGTCATTTATCAGCTGGTCGGCTCGGCGGACGTGTCAGAGTCTGCCGAGCCGACTGCGCCTCCCCCCGCCTTGGATGGTCCCTGGAGCACGGAATCCCAGGTGTGCGAGAGGGTGTACGCCCCCTCGTCCCGGTTGATGGTGTCCCTCGCCCGCTTCCTGATTTCTATGGCCTCTTTCATCCAACGTTTGAACTTATTTGTTTCTGGTGTGATGATCTTGCTTTTGTCCCAGTCCATGATGTGGTTATTTCTTCGGCAGTGGTCTGTGATAGCGGATTTTAGATTTTCTTGTTCTGCCCTATCCTTTTGGGTCCGTGTGAATCTCCCCGCTGTCTCTTTCTCGCATTCTTTTTGGTGTTCTTTTTTCCTTATGTTGAATGCCCTCCCTGTTTCTCCGACATATGTTTTTTTTGCATGATTTGCACGGAATTTCATAAATGACGTTGCATTTTTGATCTGGAGCTATTTTGTCCTTGTGGTGAACTAACCATTAGCAGTAAAAAGCTTCAAACACACAACATATTTCTTCACAAATCCTGCCTCAAGTTCCTTTAATTTTTCAATCAAATTTATGTTGATGGTGTAATTAAAGCATGTTTCTGTCCTGACTTGCTTTTTCTTAGTGTTGTCACTTTTTTTTTTTAAAGTATATTTAGCTTTTCATGCCTTTATTAGATAGGACAGTTCAGAGAGTGACAGGAAATGGGAGGCAGAGATGGGGGGAATGACACACGGGATAGGGCCGTCCGACGCGGGACTCAAACCGGGGCCGCCTGCAGCGAGGACTATAGCCTCTACACATGGGGCTGGTATTCCACCAACTGAGCTGAACACCACCCCAGTTTGACCTGTTTAACTCTAGATTTCTTTCCAGGGCGACTATGTCTGGTTGGATTTGAAGACTGGACGAGAGTTTGAGGTACCAATCGGTGCCGTGGTTAAACTTTGCGACTCAGGACAGATCCAGGTGGTGGATGATGAGGGAAATGTAAGTTTTGAAACTTTGTGTTTCTTTTCATTTCCTTTCCCCTACTCAGTGTAACATAATCTACCTATTATCAAATATATGTGCAGTCAGTGAATGAGTAAGAGTGATTGGTTGTTAATATGTAAATTCTCCCATGCTATAAACTAATTCATGTATATTTTCTCTGAAGCAATTATGGTTTTCTAGCTGGTACCCAGGGGGCAAAGTCCCATTTTTTTGGAAAACAGACACGGAGCGCTGTAAAAGGTTGGCCACCAGAAATGATATCTAGGACCTTCAAGGATTAAAACCTGGGTGGACAACCTGGTCAACTAGCTGCAGGAAAGCTACGGGGTCCAAAGCCCCTCTTCTTGGGTCATTTTGCTGGCGAAAGTATGTAAATACAAATATTTAGGTACTACAATGGCATAAATGGAGTTTTTCACTATAGGTGTTGCCTTGTTTGGAGACAGCCTGTAGCTTTCCAGTAGCTAGTAGAAAGGCTAGCTTGGACTCAAATGGAAGCTTATGAACTAAAGAAATTTTCTATATACATGATGTTCTCCATAAAGTGCTGAAAAATAATAATTTTCATGAGAATTTGTCAGGCGAACAGTACTTTTTTTGGTCTTTTTTGGGATGTTGAGGGTGATATCTTAAAATTTTTTAAATATCTAAAATATATCTAAGATATCTAAAAATATCTTAAAATTTTTTTTCTTGCCTTCCCCTATGTGTCAAGATACTCTCTGCCAAATTTTATAGTTGTATGACTATTTATGCCATTGTAGTACCTAAATATTTGCATTTACATACTTTCGCCAGCAAAATGACCCAAGAAGGGGGGCTTTGGACCCCGTAGATTTCCTGCAGCTAGTTGACCAGGTTGTCCATCCAGGTTTTAATCCTTGAAGGTCCTAGATATCATTTCTGGTGGCCAACCTTTTACAACCCTCCGTGTCTGTTTTTTTGCTTTGCCCCCTGGGTATGGCTTGTTACGGATAAGAAAACATTTATACAGTATTTAAGCTACAGTATGCACTTCACTAGAGCTCTGATCCACCAAAACATTTTTGGTCTGGAGGTTAGCATGTATATGTATGTGTAACACATGTAATATGTGTAATACACTCTTAGAAATAAGCCTTCCAAAAGTGTTCTTCTACAAGGGCTGAGGTTCTACCTGGAACCATTTGCTTCCTGAGGAAAGGGTTTTTCAAGGGTACTTGGGGCTGAGGTTCTACCTGGAACCATTTGCTTCCTGAGGAAAGGGTTTTTCAAGGGTACTTGGTAGTACTAAGGGTTCCAGTAAAGGGGTTATTGGTGGAACTCTCTGTGTGGGTTCTAGATGAAACTGTAAGAAGTAAGGCTTCTGGGTGAAACCAATACACCATAAAAGGGATTTTTGTAGAACATCTCATTGGGGGTTCTAGGTGTAACCTTTCACAGATGGTTGTAGGTATAAACCTTGAACCTTGAACCTAGATCCTTGTTTGGTTCTAGATACAACCCTTTAAAGGGATAGTTCACCCAAAATTCAAATTTTTATTGAAGCCCCGACATGAGAAATTGTTCCGCCGGTCAGAACAAATCACGTGAGAATTGCACTGACACAGGGAGAGCAGTGAACTAAGACACTGGGAGCTTCTGCTACAAACAAACTTAAAATATAGACTTATTTCATTTTTTCGGAACAATTTTTCATGTCGGGGCTTCAACACCAGAGGGACATTACAGACTAGCTGTGTCGAGGTATTTGGATGTTTGTTGGTATGTCTTTTTGGAAGAAGAAACCTGGTGTCCATTGACAACCATTATATGGACAAATACTGCTGCGTGGACCCCCCCGTAACTCAGAGAAGGAACGGAGGACTCTGAAAACTCTCACAGCTCTTAGTCGACATGAGGGGGAGGAGATAATGAGTGAAATTTGAATTTTGGGTGAATTATCCCTTTAAGGTGGGTTCTCGGTATAACCCCATAAAAGAATAGTTCTAGGAGCTAGGAGCAGTTTCAGAGTCCTCCGTGGCTTCTCTGAGTTACAGGGGCTCTCACGCCTAAACTCCACTGACTGCGGAACGGCTGCAGATCCGCTCCGCTACGGCGGCGGAGCCGATACGTATTAATTTTAATCACTGTGTCAACGTCCACCGACTCCGGGTCCGCTGCGTTGTGGGTCCGGAACGACACCGGCATCCGGCAGCCCTCGCAAAAGATACGCACAGCTTCTATTTTTGCCGGACGCCGGAGCACAGCGCATCAAGCAGCACAGAGCAGATTGTGTAAGACAGGAAACCGCGGGCAAAATACAAAATAAAACACCCGGTTAATTTTCAAAATAAAATACACCATGTTTTTTTTCCTGCTTTACACCTTGAAAACGTTGTCATGAGTAGCGACCGGCCTGAAGTCAGCAGCTCAGAGGTTTCCAGACATCGTTTAATGATTTTGTGGTTCACTTTATGGAAATTAAAACCTGCTATATCTCGAGATCACGTGCTCCTGCTGTGCGGCGGAGCCGCAACAATCAGCATCACGGACGGAACCGGTGTGTTTTGACGGAGTCGGAGAACGCAGCCGTTCCGTAGCGGACCCGTTTCGGAGTCGTTCTGCATCCAGTGGAGTTTAGGCGTCAGCGTAGCAGTGCATGTCCATGTAATGGTTGCAAATGGACACACAAAAAAACATCCAAATACCTCCATGCTGCTCATATGTAATGTCCGCGTGAAATTTCATTCTGGGGTGAACTAAGGATTCTGCTATGAGAATCAATTGCAGCCACTGGCGACCCCCTTTCAAGTGGGGAAACTTCCATACAACAGAAACATAACTTCACAATTTCACATGTGTTCTCCCATGTGAACTTTCCTCAGCAGAGAAAGCGTGGCTGTTTTGTTTGCTTCGGTGGAGTTTTTTTTTTTTTTTTTTCAAGGAGGTGGTTTTAAAAATTCTGGTGTCCACTTACTGACGAGTTTAAATGAAATTATAGGATGTGCAAATAGAACTATTGAAAATGGAAATCCAGCTATATTTTTTTTCAGTCAGACAAAGTTGTGTTGATGAATGCCAATGAAGTTGTGTTACTCGCTGTTTTGGATAAGGAAAAGGTTGTAGGACTGTGCTGTGTCAGTTTTCTTTCTCAAACACCTATAACCTTCCTACCGCTACAGGAGCACTGGATCTCCCCCCAAAATGCCACCAACATCAAGCCAATGCACCCTACCTCCATCCATGGTGTGGAGGACATGATCCGCCTGGGAGACCTCAATGAAGCTGGAATTCTCCGTAACCTGCTCATCAGATATAGAGAAAAACTTATATATGTGAGTATTACTGTATTAACACCTCAGTGACTCCTCGTCTTGAAAACCCCAAAGCCCCAACTGGTATGAATACAGATGGAGATATTCCTCTGAGACTCTGCTCCATGTTGATGCACTCTTAGAAATAAAAGTGCTATGTATAACCATAAGGTTCTTCGGTTGCCCTAATGGAACGCTTTTTGGCTAGAACTCAACTTAAAGGGTTATACCGAGAGAAAAAATCCCTTTTATGGCATATTGGTTTCACCCAGAACCCTTACTGGGGGTTTCATCCAGAAAATATCCGACTTACGGTTTCATCTAGAACCCACACAAGGAGTTCCACCAAGAACCCTTTTACTGGAACCCTTGGTGTTACCAACAACCCTTGAAAAACCCTTTCTTCAGGAAAGGGATTTTTAGAAGAAAATGGTTCCAGGTAGAACCTCAGCCCTTGTAGAAGAACATTTTTGGAACCCTTATTTCTAACACTGTGGGACTACATGCAAAGGGGTGAAATTATTAAGCAATAACAATCAGTCAGGCTGTGGCATCCAAACCATAATTGATTGGTATTATGGCCTAATGAGTGACAAGAAAACAGCCTGTTGACACAAGGCAGTTTGGATAAATGCTGTTGATGTCAAATTCAGACCCGACCACTTGCTGCCTCACCAGAAATCCTGATCTTTCAAACCAGGCCATGCTGTTTCAAGTCTTCATCTGTGTAGTGTGGGTGAGTCTCTGTTCACCACAACCACGGAATCGCCTTGTTGTTTACAAACTACTTCTGGGTAGAAAACCAGCATGTAATTTGAATGTGAACAGTAGTAACGAACGAGAGTCTAGCTATATATATATCATATTTTTCATGCCCTCTCACCATTTAGACAAATCTGAAATGATTGAAGAAACATTACTATTTCTGTGTGTATGTTTTGTGTTGCTATGTGTGGTATTTATTCAGTTTGGGGGACTCACTAGCCTCAGTGGTTCAGCCTACGGCGATAACTAAGATAACGGCAGTAGCTAAGCTAACGGCGGCAGCAAAGCTAACATCAGGACATCAGCTGTTAAAACCCTCTTGTTGTCGGACATGACATGAAACTACAGTTAGCTCAGTCATGTTGTAACTAAGGAGAAACTGGAGAAAATATTTTTTGATGAACCGTTTATTGAGTCACTGAGTTATTGAAGTTAAACAGCTAAACGTTAGCCCGGCTAATCTATGAAAACCATGTCTAATTACAAAACTGTGCACACAGAAATGGTAATGTTTGTCCGATCATTGGTTTTATAAACTTTACAAACATCAGATTAGTCTAAATGGTGAAATAGTGACATGAAAAATTATATATAGCGAAACTCTTGTCCATCACTACTGTTCTCTATTGTATGAGAATACCTCTCCACCACATATAGAATATATGTTATGGGATTTACTGACATTCTAGCAGCTGAAAACAGAGCTTTGGCAGCTCTGATGGCTCCCTCAATGTCAGTGCTGGGAAAAGGGAAGATCCGGAGCAAAAACTGCAATGTGATGGATTGTTTGCTAGAGAAGATGCATGGCGCTCTGGCAGGTCAGACGAAACTGGCCAACACGGCGGCCATATTGTCCCTGTATCAGCAGCACTTAGTCCAGCAGCTTTCAGAAGAGTGCGGGGGGCAGCTAGTAGAGGAACTGCAGCAAGTCTCCTCACTTCTCCCCAAGCTCATGAGAGAGCAAGAGGAGGCAGCTGGCAAGGCCTTATCAGGTCTCTGGCAAGCACGTCGTCATCTGTGGCTGTCACAGTCTCAGTTGCACCCGGAAGATGTCTTCTCAGGCTGCCTGTGGAACCAAAAGCTATGTTTGGGCCGGATGCAACAGCCATGATCCAGCAGGTGCAGGAGGTTCATCGTGCGGCTTGTGAAATGTCGAATGCCCTGAGGCAGACCACGGGCTGGCAGGAGTTGCGTAGACCACAGCAAGGGCACCAACAGCAGCATCAAGCTGGTCAGGCCCAGCCAGATCTGAGGGTCCGGCTGGATGCAGCACGGCGCAGCAAGAAAGGGCAGAGATAGCCTGGACGACTGGCTCATATGCGCTTGGACCAAGGACCAGTGTCGCTGTCATGTCCAGATGTTGTTGGAGCACAACCTGTACCTGGGTTTGTGCATCAATGAAAAGATATGCAGTTTACAACCATCTCAGGCCACCCAGTTCCTGGGTATGTGGCTGGATACCAGGACGGGGTTGGTAACATTGACTCAGGCCAGACAGGATTCCCTCAAGGATTGTCTGGAGAAGTTTCACCTGGGGGCCAGGGTCACATGGAAGCTGTGTCCTCGCCTTCTAGGTCTCATGCCCGCTTGCTGTTAGCTCTCCTGCACATGCAGGAGAGGTACCTACCCAGGAAGCTCTGCACAGCTCTCAGGTGGTGGAAGGTCCCTGAGAACTTGGCGAGAGGCAGCAGGCTGGACCCAGTGCTGCACCGCCAGGTGATTTCGATGCATCCCTCGGTGGGTGCGGTGCTATCCACGAAGGCAGGGGGACCAGCAGACGTTAGGGAGCCCTATGGCAGGGCCGCCATATCAACACCTTAGAGTTGAGGGCAATCCACCTGGCCCTGGTGCATTTCCTCCCAGTACTGCAGGGCTGCCACGTGCTTATAAGAACTGACAGCAGGCATGGGGTCTCTACGCCTGAGCAGGATAGCACACAGACTGTGGGTATGGGCATACAAACAGTTCCTTTCAGCAGGATAGCAATGCAGACTGGTGGGTCAATGTGGTGGCACATCCTGCCCAAACAGTTCCTTCCTCAGGGCATCCAGCAGTAGTGGAGGAGATCTGGCGCTGCTACGGAAGAGCGGTGGCCGACCGGTTTGCCTCGAGTGAGAATGCTCACTGCCCACTGTTTTATTCCATCGAGAGAGATTCGCCCCCTCTGGACTGCGATGCCATGGCACACCAGTGACCTCAGGGGCTGCTATATGCGTTTCCCGTATTCAGCCTCCTGCCCAACCTGCTACAGAGGATCAGTCAGGAGGAAGTTCAGGTGAATCTGGTGGCGCCACCACCAACTGGTGGCCACACATGACGTGGTTCTCATGGGTGACACCACTGCTGCACGGGACACCGTGGAAGCTCCCAGTTCGCTGGGACTTGCTGAGTCAGGCGCAGGGGACCCTGTTCCAAGGCTAGGCTTTCTCACTGGGTCGTGGAATCTATCCACCAAGCGTACAGTGAGATGGGTGAGTCAGTGCTTGACTTGTGGCGTGGGGCAGCCCTCTCTGAAGTGTGTGCAGCCGCCACATGGGCAACACCGAATACCTTTACCAGATTTTATAGTTTGAACGTGGCCACCAGTACTTCCACGTTCCACTTTGGGGAACATGTGCTGGGGCCAGGTTGACCTGAAGATTCACTGTGCCCCTGGGCCAGTCGGCCTCAGGCCTGGCCAGGGGGATGTCAAGATTCTTGTCAGTGGCCTGGCAGAGGGCTGGCCATCTGAGTGGCCTCTTCCTTGCACCCAGCCCTTGCGTCTGGCGGGGTGGGTTATGCGGGAATCATGTACAGGGGGTGGCATGTAGCGTCATGCGGTGTTTCTGCCTTAGGTACATGCATTTGTATATAGTTTGGGGTGATTTTGTACACACTGTAAATTTAGTGCACTGGGTTGGGGAGGTCTCAGTCGAATCTACTTCATTGGGTTACTATGGGAGCGGTGTCTGCTCTGTCTCCTTGAGACCCTCACGGTGTGTCTTATAGAGTCCATAACATATTCTATATGTGGTGGAGAGATATTCTCATACTATAGAGAACGTGGGGTTACAGTGTAACCCTGGTTCTCTGAGAATAGAGAATATCTGTCCACATCGAGGCCGCTCGGGACCCATTCAAATCAGAGTGAATCAGCTGATCCCTGCACAGCTGGGTCCATTTATAGGGCGCAGGGGAAGCCACGGTAGGCGTGGTGTGTCTTAAAGAAGTTTTCACGTCAGCTGCTAGAATGACAGTAAATCCCATACCATAAATTCTATATGTGGTTCTATAAGTACAACTTTTCTTTTTAGAATTTTAATTAGGCAGGTAATTTTAACTTCATGGGCTTTATTTTCTACTTCATTGGCTATCTCTGCAGTAACTTGATGCAGCGCTGAAGTAGAAAGGGAAAATCGCAAAAATCTTCTTTAATCACCCACTTGGCTTTAAAACCTTTATCCAGCGCTTGAATTACTTGATGGAAACTTTCACAGTATTGTTTCATGGAAATATGTTGGCTATTTTTTTTCCTCATTTTTTTCTTCTTTATTCCTACTTTTGCTCTTCTCACTGTCCTTCCTCTCCTCCTTCCCCTCTCTTTCTCTGTCTGAAGACTAATTGTGGTGGCAGGGTAAGTGGATGTCAAACATGACTGAACTGAAATGCAACGTCAGCTGAATATAAATGTATTTAATGCAACAACAGCATGATAAGTAGCAATATGCAGTAAATGTTTTATTCTGTATCTCTAAATGCATGCTTTTTGCATGTTTTAAATGTTTCGTAAGAAAAGTATCTTTCTCACGACCATGGACTAACAGAGAATATTACGCATGCAAGTTTTGTGGTGAGTGAATTAATAGCACGAAGCTGAAACCTCACGCTGAAGGAGAGTTCGTGAAAAACAGTTCCAGCCATCACATTATGTGAGTCTAGAAATGCAGCAATCATGAGGCTTATAACACAGCAGTTTTTTGGGGTTTTTTTTTTTACATAGTTATATGTTCATAATAGTATGGTCCTCAGAGGACTTTATCAAAATTGAAATGGCCCTTGATACACTCTTAGAAATAAAAGTGCTATGTAGAACCATATAAGGCTTGTCCTCATGAGAGAACCCTTTTTTCTACCTGGAACCCTACACAAAGGGTTAGAACCATCTGTGAAAGGTTACACCTAGAACCCCCAATGAGAGGTCCTACAAAAATCCCTTTTATGGCCTATTGGTTTCACCCAGAAGCCTTACTGGGGGTTAGCCTGGTTGTCACGACTTTGCAATGTTGATACTCAGCATTGGGTCTGGCCAAGACATTAAGAGAATCCATTTCTCAAAGCGCGTCCTTCAAACCTGGTTTGCCCGCCCCCTTCAAATGCCTCAGTCTGCTATTGGTCGAAGCCAGAATAGGTGGTGTTGAAGCTTCTACTGCTGCTCTACTGCATCACTTACTTGAACACGCCTCTACCCAGAGTCGTTGGAGAGGCTCTACGTTGATTGGCTCTCGAAAAATAGGGTGGAGTTCCCGAAAATTCGGTAGACAGAAATCCAGTAAATGCTACGGTTGGCCAGACTAGCAGTCAGCCGCGCTTTTGCGAGGCGTGACGTTGTAGTGGAAAATAGCTGTGATTAGTATTTTCCTGTTTAGTATTCTCTTTGTAATGAGTAGTAGCGTAGTTATTAAAGTAGTTGTAGTAATACCCTGTTACAAAACTTGTTCACTCCATTGAGGAGACATTTGTGAACTGTGCACAACAAATTCGGGGCAAGGGAAGGACACTAGAATGATTAACTACAAACCCTGTTTTCTAAAATTGCCCTAGGTTGTAAATACCTGCAGGGAAATTCACAACTGGGGTAGACAGTTATTGAGTAACACATCTGTTGAATTCTTGCTGTCTGAGGGATTTAGAAGTCTTTGTAGTAATGACCAAAGCCATAAAGTAGGGTATAAGAAGGAACTGCATTTTCTGTTCTTGGGGCATTACTCTGAATTGCTATTTGCTGTGTAGTTCTGTGTTCTGTTCCCTTCTCTAGAGAATAAACTTGGATGCATCCTACTACTGAGGTCTTGTTCTTTGACTCACCACTGATAGAATCAAGATTTCCGCGACAACGTCACTAGTGTGGGCGCGACCAGGCTAACTGGGGGTTTCATCCAGACAATATCCCACTTCTTATGGTTTCATCAAACCTTCCACTGGAACCCTTAAGCCTATGCTTCTGTGTCGCGGCGACGGCGGAGCTACGGTGACCCTACGCCATCATTGAGCATTCGAAGTACTGCGTCGAGGGAACGCGTTGCTCTGCAATTCACCGCCAAGCCACTAGGTTTGGTTGTGTCTTTGTGTGGTTTGGGGGGGGGCTCATATCGGAATCTTTGGTTTTTGCCAGGGAACTTGTTGCTTCCGGTCACAGTAAACAATGACAGCTGAGAAACAAACGCTTTTATTGCAAATGTTGAAGCGCAGATAACAAAGAACACGTTTGTGGAGGTGGTCTGACCGACCAGTTGAGGCTGCACGGGTGATTTTACCGCACTGACGTTCTGAGCGGACCAATCACAGCACCCATGGTTCGCGATGCGTCAAGGCGATGTGTAGTGCACGTCAGGCTATGGCGTAGGGTCCACGGAGAGTTCTGCGTCAACGCCGTAGCTACGCCACGACGGAGAAGCTTAAATCAGCTTAAATACCAACAATCCTTGAAAAACCATTTCTTTGGGGAAAGGGTTTTTAAGGGTTCTCTGGATTAAAATGGTCCTTACTGGAACCCTTAGTGTTACCAAGAACCCTCGAGCAAATGGTTCCAGGTAGAATGTCAGCCCTTGTAGAAGAACATAGAGTCGGGCATGCAGTCTGCCGTTTACCAGACTCCATGTGAATGCAGCATATGTCAGTCCCTCCAGGATTTCGCGAAACTCACCTGTTGCGCTGCTTCAGGGCCAAAATAAATCCGCGACCGGGCTGAGTCGAGCCGCATCGGTTCGGAGTTCAGCCGGGTCTGGACCATTGAGAACTCACAGAGCTAACAGTAGCCTAGCCGTTAGCACTGGATGTGACTTCCTGTGTTTACGTATCACTCGGGGCTGCTCACTGTTAATGTTACAATATCAGACATGAAAGTCCCGCTAACTGCTCTGGTCTCAATAAAGTTAGGTTTTTTTTAGATTCAGTCACTTGTCAAATCTTATTAATCGAACCGAATAATATTATTGGTCAGACTTTTATCAGAATGAGAATGGAAAAAGGAGTTTTTAACCCTGTTGAGTTTCTCTTACATTTTAAGGTATCATCAGATAGTAAAAGCATTTTAACTTAGACAAAGAAATGTGCAAAAGTTCCAGAAAGGTAAGAATTGCTTTAAAGGTTGAATATGTAGAATATTTATTAAAAGCTATATTAAAAAAAAACAAAAAAAAACATCCACGGTGCGTTTTGAGGTGAACAGAATGAAAGTATTGCTTCTCCATAAATTTTTTTTTTTACTCTGAAATTATATTTTAAATTTTTTTGACGGGCTCGACAATGACTTTTTGTCAACGTTCTGTTTACATTACCTTACATTACAATACCTGCCTGTAGCCGACACGTGGATCACTAATCAGCTGTTTTCCTGCCTCCTCCCGGTCGTATGCGTCTGTTTTCAACGAAGCCTTTTCAATAATCAATCGGTGGATCAATGGATTATCATTTACATGTTAGGACGGGTATATTTGTGTAGTCTAATCTGTCATAAACACGTTTACTGTCGCCGACTCCCGGTGCCTCTGAGCTTTTTTTTTTTTTCAACTTGACGAGAGCAGTGACAGCGGAGGCTCTGATCGCAGGTTTGGTTTCCAGCAGCGGTGTGGAAGGCAGAGAGCCTCCACTCTCCCTCTAACAAGCTACAAGTCATTTATTATGCTGTTAATGACGGTAAAAAATAAACATAAGGTCAATCCTGCATCGTTCTCCTCCTCTGCTGTCCTCTTATTGTCTTCCTCTGTATTCAGACTTACACTGGCTCCATCCTGGTGGCGGTCAACCCTTATCAGCTGCTGCCTATCTACACAGCTGACCAGATCCGTCTCTACACCAACAAGAAAATTGGGGAAATGCCGCCACACATTTTTGCGATTGCTGACAACTGTTACTTCAACATGCAAAGGAACAACCGTGACCAGTGCTGTATCATTAGGTAAGAAAGATTTCAGGCTGCAAGTCAATGTTAAAAATGTGTTAAAAATATCTTCCAAAACTTTGGCACAGAGTTAAACTCAACAAATATTGGATGGATTATTGTGCATTTGGTGCAGACTTCATTCATTTATGAAAGTGTATGGTCTCTTAACTTTTCTCCCAGCGCCGTCTTGTGTCGGATGCTCATGATCAGGAACCTGCAAAACTGATTTCTCCAAAACTGTGTGTGTGTGACTCTTAATAGTGGTGAGTCTGGAGCAGGGAAGACGGAGAGCACCAAACTGATACTTCAGTTCCTGGCTGCCATCAGTGGTCAACACTCCTGGATAGAACAGCAGGTCCTGGAAGCCAACCCTATTCTAGAAGGTAGGGACACACACACACACACACACACACAGAATTAAAATATTGTCCTTCGAGGTTTACATGGAAATAATTATTCCGAATTAAGTTAAATCGCCTTTATTTATTTAATTCCGCTCAACGTCTGGGGGTCGGGAAGCATTCTGATTGGACAGGGGGTACACGTGTTACATATTTACGTCTACCGGAAGAACATAATTTCACATAATTTTCTCTTACGTTCTTTGTTACGACTCACCACAACATAGGATCACAATAACAATGTCAGTCATCTGGGGGCGATGCTCCGTCTGTCATCTGGGGTCCTGTCTACACTGTCATCTCGTTTTGCTGCTGGCGCTGCAGAGAACTCAGTTTCACAAACATGATAATAAGTAATATGTTTGTAATGGAAGCGGGTTTTCAGTGCATTTGTGGTGATCCCGGGATATTCTGCTTAAATCCAGAATGCAGGGAGGTAAGTTTTCTTTGAAGTGATGAGGCCATAGGCGGCCTTACCTATGTTTCAACCGTTTCAATTGAAACGGGCCCCAGCCAACAGGGGGGCCCCCAGCTGCCAGCCACCAAGACAAATTACAATAATTCATCATAGGTCTCACTCTCACTTTAACATACACACACACACACACAGGCTGGCTACATCCACCACCACACACACACAAACAGCTCTGTGCCCCGTGCGGTCACACATCGACCCCTGATCCGCTTTACACCTACTGATGCGCGTATCATCCCACCGAGCATTTTCCGGTCTAAAAGAGGTCTAATAGACGTCTAAATGGTCCCTAGACGTCTAGGCTAAAATCGGTCTACCACAGGTATAAAAGTGAAAGTTTTTCAGACGTCTAAGTTTAGACTAGCCGTCTAATAGACGTCTAAAAGACGACTACGTCTAGACATCTTGTCTAATCATAGACGTTTAAATAACCGCTAATATACGTCTATTTATAGACGTCTAAATTTAGACGTTTGCTAGACGTCTATTTTTACACCAAATGTATACGTCTTGTCTAATCATAGACGTTTAAATAACCGCTAATATACGTCTATTTATAGACGTCTAAATTTAGACGTTTGCTAGACGTCTATTTTTACACCAAATGTATACGTCTTGTCTAATCTTAGACGTTTAAATAACCGCTTTTATACGTCTATTTGTAGACGTCTAAATTTAGACGTTTGCCAGACGTCTATTTTTATACCAAATGTATACGCCTCGTCTAACCTTAGACGTTTAAATAACTGCTAATGAACGTCTATTTATAGACGACTAATTTAGGACGTTTACTTTTATACCATATTTAAACCCTATTACAAAATCTAGCCATCAATTAAACATATTATATGGATATTATAATAAATCTAGATATTCAAGTAATGTAATTACAATCTATCAAATTATTAACAAGAACCCTATATTAAAAAGGACATTAAAGTTGTCAAAAATGCATCATGACCAAATTTAACCTGTGATCCTTACCTTGATGTAGTTGCAGTATGTTATGACATGTGTTTTTTTGGTCTTTTAAATAGGTTTCAGTAACACTGATGTCATGCTTATTTTACCACTGGATATAAATATAGGCTATCTCTTGATGGGAACATTAACCAAACTATCCTACTGTAATCTCAATCAACCTACATTTATAAAACAAATTCCAAACATCACAAACATATGAAAGTGCAATATAAATATTTTTAATTCTTTTAGGATATAGAAAAAACAAAACATGGAGGGAGGGAACAAGTGAATCAAGAAGAAGGAAGAAGTAGTAAGGAAGGAAGGAAGGAAGGAAGGAAGGAAGGAAGGAACCAAGGATGGAGGAAGTGAACAGATTGGGTCCATTTCAGAACAGAACAGGAGGGTTAAAAACATTAAAACACACAGTTAAACACATTTTAAAAGAACACCCTTCAACTTCGAACAAACAAGCCAAAAAACAACTACACTGGCTTGTAGCCCCCTCCACCGCGGCGAGCAGGCGCCTGCTTAAAATGCAGGCCCATTGCTGAGGCAATGCAATCATCTGTGGCGTCCTTGTGGGATTTTCGGACAGCTTCTGCAAACAAAGCAATAAAATAAATTAAGAGAAATTGCAGGTGTGGTTGCCTATTGTTTTACCTTGCATATTTCAGCTTATTATTATTCTTATTTTATGCCATTACTGCTGTATTTGCGATAATGCTCCTTTAAACCCCTGTGCACAGATCACATCAACATAAAAAAAAAAAAAGTAATGGGGATGAAACCAGAAGCAGCTGTGCGTAAAGGACGCATCGCAGAGCGTCACTTTCTCTCTCTCTTTTTTTCCGGAGATGAGCAATGCCGAATATATATTCACTCTCTGATGCTGTTTGTGGTTGGCTAAGAGAGATGTTAACTTGTTATTTCGCATCACGTTTTACTCTGTGTTAAATCAGGCAGGTTGAGTTCCATTACACATGCCGACCGCCTTTGATCTGACATCAGATGTGACGGGACAATCTATATAGACATAGATGTATGTGCTGATTAAGATCATTGCATTGAATAGTGGCTGTTGTGATTTTTTTATTGCATTAAAATGTGCCTGAACCTGTGGAAACCTGCCTGTGAGGTCTTGGTGACGTGTGCACTCTGCGCCTGTCAGCCAAACTACCACTGCACTGCCTTGCGCCGAGAGTAGACCTGGTTTTAGTTGGCAAGCATTCAGCGCACCGTCGGTGCTGCTCTTTGGCACGAAACTGTCACTGCGCCAAGCTGAATGTGACTCCTCCCCCTGCTGCGCCGCCACACCCATCTCTGCACACCTCTGTCTACCAAACTGCAAACCAAGCGCGTGCTGCACTGCGCTGGACAAAACCTGCACTGCGCAGTAAGTCTGTAAAGATAAATTAATAAATAAAGCCTGACTATAGCTGTATTATGGTTCCCTTTCATGAAACAACACCAATTACAGCAGAAGTAAGCGATATATTTGTGTTAATATAAGTCTTAAATAGTTATATCTTCCGACAGTGTTTGGTCTGAAACACGAGTCTCTCAGTCACTCTGCTCTGAGCTGAGGAGAAAACATTTATCGTATCCTACAGTTTTTATCCAATGAGTAGAGAGAACGGCATGCAGGGCTGTGTGTGTAGCCAAGGGACGCCGTGAATGTGGTGACGTAGGGACGAGGACTGTTATGGTGCTTTCAAGGCAACTCGTAACTCGTGTTTTTCCGACCTGTTAAGTCGTACCAGTTTGATCTGGTCCGAGTTCACGGGTCGGAAGTTACGAGTGGCCGTTATAGTGACTTTCACAGGTAAAACAGGTCGGAAAAACACGAGTGGGTTGCCTGGAACGCTACAAAGTCGTAAGTTGTGACTTGAAGCTGTAATTTACGATTTCAAAAGCCTGCCTGGAACGCGGCATTAGCCAAAACGACCGGACCACTTACTTCTGCTTTAAGTTTCATAATTGTCAGTATTACAGAGTTTACCTAGTACAGTCCAGACAAATTGTTGTTTGTTATTGTTGTTGTTATCATGTCAGTCACACATTTTTAACATGAAGCAATTTCCAAATAACTAGCAGACAGTTTTTCTATTTACCTGTGACCACAGAGTAGAAGGGGGTCTGTGTGAAGGCCCTCTTCTTTTGCTTGCCACCTCCATACATGTTAAATTGCGTCATGATGGTGTTCGTTAAGAGTCTGCAACAGATAAAAAATGTAGACAATTGTTAACAGTAAAATTATATAACTTGTATGACACTACCACATTGTGACCACCCACTATTATGTTGTCTGTTCTACAGATATTAAACTTCTATGTGTAATCATACCTGTCCAGGATTTTGTTGGTGGTGGTCTTTGTATCTTTCCCTCCAATATGGGACAGCGTTGCAATCTATATGATATTGAAAATTATCAACATTGTGAAAAACATGTAATTACTTAAGAAAACGCTTTTCAAAGTTGAATTCAGGGACTCTGTTCCTTTAGGTAAGGAAAATGTGACCCTTACAAGTCTGTAACTGGGAGTTTATGAAATCAAATACACACTGCTGGTTCCATTTGGTTCCATTCGTAAGCTGTCAGAGTAAGGTGAGACCCTAACACCAAAAATTTGAGAAACAATGATTTAAAGCTGTACAGAAATGGCCGTTTTTCGCCGAGTTTCCACGAGTTGCCGCACAAGTTTACCCGAGTAAGGAAAACAAATTTGATTGTTCGTTATTGAGCAGGCGGGATATTCAGTGATTGGGGCTGACTGAGACAGAGCTCGGTGTGCGTGTCTCAGACGTTTGATTGACGGATGACAGATCCAATATCAGTGACTGATGAATCGTGAGCAACGTGACGTATAATCCGTGCACCTGCATTATCCAATGCGAAAAAAACCTACCCCACTTTCACCCCTGATTTACTCGAAAATAGAATTTTGCACAAAGTCTGGGCTACATCGTCTGATAGATGAGTTATTACTCTAATGTTAAGACCCACAGTGGGCTCAAAATCTATTTTCTTTCTGTACACCTTTAAAGCTTTAATATTGTGATTTACCATTGACTTTCTTATATCTCTTTTTTCTTCAATCTCCTTTGACATGAACTCGAAAGCTTCCATGTCTTTCATGGGCAACCTCCCAGTTTCAGGATCCCTTTCATTAGAGTTGAGGGCTTTCAACTCATCAAGTATCTCCATCAGGGTCTCCACAACAACCATCTGAAACTCTTATAAAAACAGAAATGAAAATAACATAATCACATCTTTAACTAATTAATACAGAAATGATCATTCTATATTACATTAGTTTAATCCATTTAAATAATAATTCCATTCTTACTTTTTTCCGTCATGGGGTACACCCTCTTCCTAGCTGTTAAATAAAAGAATGAAACAATAAATGTTAGCTGAAAGTTTTAAGTTAACTATTTTGCGATTACAATAAACTTTGCCTTGTTTGAAAAAGTTGGTGGTATTCTGCATGTCCTTTGTGATATGTTATCCTTTAATTTGGTTGTTGTACATATCAATAAGTAACATTTCTTTTCATAAAATTTTGAAATAGTTCTTCCTATAAATAAAATTGGCCTTTGACTTTCGCTCCGATTGCCTGAGAGTGAAAGTCAAGGCAATTACATGTCATAAATGCAACATCACTATTCAAGATTGCAATTGCAATCTATGCATTTCACATATGCTCTTAATTGACAGGGGCTTAAAATAAGCAAACATACAGTAAGTATATTCAAACTATTTGTAAAACATCAGTATGCAAAGATAACACAAGGCAGTTGTGATTACTTCTATAAATCAAGATTAATTCTATAGTCAATCTGTACCTTTTGGAGTCTGGACATTTTTAGGGACAGATGCTCTTCTAGGAGTCTCTGTTGGGCGAGGGGAAAAAAAACATACTCATCTTATTTAACAAGTCACCGGCTATCATTGTTTAACTCATTACACAATACATTTTTATCTTGTTAAGTGCTTTGTCTTGCCCTGTTGAGCGTAAAACAAGTAAATAGCACATTCATCATCCACATCATCGTTACAGCAAATAAAAATCTACTTGTAGGTGTCCAGCTTTTTGAGCTCACACTTGAGCCACGGGTCACTATTGGGTAAAAAAATGAAATTACATGTCTTAATTACATCTTTGTCATTCCATCTGAAAATCTCTCAACTTTGTCATCTTCACTTACTGTTTGATGTCTTTCCAGCAATGATAGCCTTAGCTATTTTGGAAAGCCGGCCGCTGACATCTGCAAAAACAATGCCATTATTTATATCACACCTATTGGATTCAGATCTCCAATATAAAATGGAAAAAAATATTCTCCAAACTGGAGTGCAAATATTTGTTGTTGATGAAAAATTACACATTTCTGAATCACCATTGTGATCACTGCTGTACAAATATTACCTTGTGTGGTAGAAAAGGCAATGGGCTCTATGCACAGCTCCACTACTTCCTGAACCTAATGCAGCTCCTTTATTTCCCGTCTCACATAATTGGGCAAACTGATTCATCCAGGTGTGTCTGACCATTGTGACTACTCAGACGCACCTGGATTAATCTGTTTGTCCAATAATGTAAGACAGGAAGACACTCACCATTGTGATCACTACTTAGTAGGGGTGGGAGAAAAAATCGATTCATGTAAGAATTGCGATTCTTATCCTCTACGATTCTAAATCGATTCATAATCGCTCGCCGGATTAATGCCTGAAAAGCCAATCAGTGGCGAGGATTTAGTCACGTGACGGTCATGTGATCTCATACAAACAGTCTCGGCGGCAACTGTAACACAACATCATCTGGCACGGAGGAAATTTGACCCATTACTTTCAATGCGGCCACGTGTCATCATACAGAGCTCCATGTGAAACAGTAGGAGAGACACAGCCCGAGGGGGAACCGGGACACAACGGGAGAAGCAGGTCCGAGCTGTGCGCCGCGGAGCCACAACTGTGCTCTGCACATTGTTTTGGGTTGACGCTGAACAGTGTGGCTCCCCGGCGCACAGCTCGGACCTGCTTCTCCCGTTGTGTCCCGTTTCCCTCGGGCTGTCTCTACTGTTTCACACGGAGCTCTGTCCCAAAGGGAAGCTGTGTGTGGAAAGACGTCGCCTCCGAGATGTAGAATGTGTATTATAGAAGAGAAACATACATTTCAGGACAGAACTACACGTCGTGTTTTCCAGCCTCCTTTCATATTTAAAGCAGAAGTAAGTGATATATTTGTGTTAATATAAGTCTTAAATAGTTGTATCTTCCGACAGCAATCACTTAGAGTGTTTGGACCAAAACACGGGTCTGTCAGTCCCTCTGCTCTGCTCTGAGCTGAGGAGAAAACATTTATCGTATCCTACAGTTTTTATCCAATGAGGAGAGAGAACGGCATGCAGGGCTGTGTGTGCAGCCAAGGGATGCGCCGTGAATGTGGTGACGGAGGGACGAGGACTGTTATGGTGCGTTCAAGGCAACTCGTATTTTACGGACCTGTGAAGTCGTACCAGTTCGATCTGGTACATAGACTGTAAAAAAAGACGTACTGGTACGAGTTCACCGGTCAGAAGTTACGAGTGGCCGTTATAGTGACTTTCACAGGTAAAACAGGTTGGAAAAACATGAGTGGGTTACCTGGAACGCTACAAAGTCGTAAGTTGTGACTTCAAGCTGTAATTTACGATTTCAAAAGCCTGCCTGGAACGCAGCATTAGCCAAAACGACCGGATCGCTGACTTCTACTTTAATCGAGGAGGGACAATACCTGGAGTAATAATCTCAGCTGTCAGGATGTGCAACCTTGGTCTGGGAAAACCACCCTGCACTACTGTGTGCATGTTTTGCAGAACATGTATGAAGCACTTAATAATATTAAGAATGTTCAGAAAAACTGTTTAAAAAAATGACATTTTAAAGGATATCATCAGATTATTATCAGATAATTGGGGGGGGGGGGGTGATGAGGATTTTTTTTCCCATATTGCCCACCTCAAAGATGTAGTAGTTTAGTTCCAATATATGGTTATATGGTTCCAATATGCTTCTGAATAAATCTGCAACATGTAACGTGCATTTTTTGGGGGGGAAATGTGGCTCCTGATAATAGTCTGTAGATATCATCATCATTCAACTTTTTCATATGGTCTGGTGTTCAAAAAGCAAACAAAAAATTGCACCAAAAAAATTGAGAATCGTTTTGAATCGAGAATCGATTTTTAATCGAATTGTGACTCTGAGAATCGGAATCGAATCGTGACACACCCAAATATTCCCACCCCTACTATTTAGTACTTACCCTGTGGGGTCCTGACAGGAGTACAGATGGGACTGCGTGTATCGCATCCTGTGTGTAGGGGGGGAGAAAACGGCATAAATCACATAACTTACAACCCATACCACAGCAAACCAACACTACACTTAATTACTGTATACCTTCAGGAGTCCTGGCTGCAGTGTGGACACGAGGTGTGTTGCCGCTAGTATTCACTGTCGGGGTCAGGGGATATTGAAATTAATATTTTTACTCACTTACAGTGTCACCATTGTGAACATTACTATACTTAACAAATACCTTGTGTCCCGCCTGTCACGTTGACAGGTGGTGGTGTGTGCCATTGATTACGTGCAGGGAGAGAAAACGCATGGAAATGTTACACTAGCAATATTGGTCACGTTAGTTAGTTGGATATGCTGTATAGGCAGGTTAACAAAAAACTTGTGTACTTCGTCTTCTCCTGCTGCACACTGACGTGTTTTGGTGACCTAAGGAGGGAAACAAAAATATCAAACTTTGTTTGTAGACATGAATACTTAAGACAGGCTGTGATTTACATGTATGTTAACTAGAGCTGGGTATCGAACTTCGGTTCTTTTGTGGCACTGACCGAAGTGCTTAGAGTATCAAAACATGCCTCGTCTTTCGGTGCCAAGTTACCCAGAGGTTAATCACGTGATCAAGATCTGATTATGCTGTCGGTGATCGGCTGCAACATTAGGTGGTTGCAGCATGCAGGGTGAACGTCCTCTTTTACCCACACATGTCAACTTTTTACGTCCAGCCCAGGGCGTCCGTTTTTTAATTTTTAATTTTAGAAATTCATGAAAATGTCAGGTTTTCGTTGTTTTTCCATGTGCTTAAATTGACTGCCGCTTTGCACAGAATGCTCTGGCATTTTGTTACGATTGACGTAATTCCCGAGAGGCTGCCTCTCTGTGCGGCTCCGTGAGATGCATATATAGATTCTGTTCTCAGCTATTTCATGTTATCAGCCCCTCCTGCCTCTTTCTGTCGCTTCTGTATGCGCGGCTCCGCAACGCGCACATACACAGGGAGCAGATGTCGGAGCAGCGTTGCCTCTGCTCGCAAAATGCTGGAGCGCAAGTGTAGCTGCACACGGGGGCGGACTGGACATCTCTGTGTGTTCTGGAGAATCACAACACGGCTGGCAGCCATCACATAGTCGCCGTTTCTTTTAAAAAAATAATAAGCCCACCTGACAGCAATGTTTAGGGGAGACCAGAGACAGTTGTAACACTTTTTGCATTTTTCCTCAACAAATCAGAAACCCTTAGCCTATTTAAAAACCTTAATGTTTAAAAAAAAAATTATTCTAAATAAAAGTGACTACAATGAAGTTGAAACACATGCCAGGGTGATCTACCTGTTGAGTCTTAGAAAAGCTGTTGGTTGGGATAGAAAAATACAACTCAGGATTTGTACCGTAATGTAATATAATTTTCATTTTTTTAAGAATTGATATTATAAAATTGGTATCGAAAAAGAATATCGTTCAGGAACCGGTATCTTAGTGAAGGTATCGGTATCGAAATTTTTTGATTGATACCCAGCCCTAATGTTAACTAATCACCAATTGGGCTTAAGGGGAATATTTTGAAATCAATGAACATAGTATTTGTACCTGGTGTGGATGTATGCTTTGGCGCTGTTAAAACTGTTTTCAGGGTGGGCGTTGATACAGCTGGGGGATAATTATTATTATATATTAAATAAATTTAGTTTAACACAAAAAAGAGAAAGACTACAAATAGAACGGACAAGATTACAAACTCACATGATATACGTGTGATGTCGTCGTCGTCATCATCATCGACATCATCAGCTGGCGGATTCCAAGCTAATGAGGAAATGGGAAAATAAATGTTCACAATTTAAAAAAAAAATACATTGATTTCACTTCACACAAGTGGACAATTTGCACTAGTCTTACATTTTGACATTTCCATAGAGCTCTCTGGTAGGTCACTACAACTCTCTGGTAGGTCTTTGGAGCTCTCTGCTTTCTCGCACGCGAAGAGGTCCATTGAGTAGGGGTTGTCTGGGCCAAAAAATATAACAATTGTTTCAAGTAATGCAAATAATGATTTAGTCATATACCATATTCAACTTTGACGTCTGAAAATGTGAGGGACATATGTCTTTATGGACAGTTACAGTCAGACATATTTGCTCAAGTTCAAACTCTTATGTTTGTAACAGATAAAATCACAATTAATAGGTTACAGCCGTTTCTTAATTACAAACAAGTACTGATGGCCAATAACATTTGGACATGTAAATAAAGGACTAAGTTAGATAATGTTGAAATAAAATAATAATCACTGTGTTTAGTATTTGCACATGACAAGTGAATATTATGCATTATGATTGAAATTACACTTTTCTAACAACAAATCTAATACCCCTTTCACACTGGCCAAAAAATCCGTTGAAACCCGCTAACAATCGGCATTTGGTGGCAGTGTGAAAGGCGCACTGACCCGCGACGCAGGTCAAACGACTCGGCAAGCGACCCGGGTTAAAATCGCCTTTAATCGCCTCGGCTCGGCTCTGCTTGCAGTGGGAAAGCCAGACCCGGGTCAACCCGCTAATTTACGTGACGACGTTGAGTGTTACGTGACGCCACGTCATCACGCCGGTCTCGTCTCATAGCACGTACCAAAACAAAGCTCTGCTCGCATCCGAGACTGGGATTAAAAGATCAAACAACACTGACCGAAAACAATTGAAACAAAAGACAAGAAACTACAGTGTGTTTAACTGACGTGTTGTGCCGCGGACGAGCCGTCATATGGCCGTGGCGGACACGCTCTCCTCCGCGGTCCAGGTGCTCTGTAGGCCGGCCAGACGCCTCGTCTGCCTCAGCCGACAGACCTCCGCTGCGGGCGGCTGTGGCATGACAGTGCTTCTCGCACCGCGGATGAGAGCGGGGCAACAACATGGCTGCTCTGTCTGATCCCCCCGCGGGGGGGCAGACTCGTCTTATTTTGGTCAATGTGAAAAGGGCCAAATGCCGATTGTTAGCGGGTCGACCCGCGTTTAAAAAACCCGGGTCGACCCGCTCATTTCAGTGGGAAAACGGCTTAAGTTAAAGGTTCAGAATACACCAGTTTTTCTTCCTGCAGGAGACGCTGAGTTCATCGTCATCAGAGCTATAAAGCAGTGCTGACTTATCATAAAAAATCTGTTTCTTTCAGTGCAGCTGGTCTTCTTCTGCAGTCTCCACAAATCAGATTTTTATGCCAAAGCTTATTATATTATTTGCATGTTAAGCAACATACAAGTATTAGTAGTAACCTATCCTTAGTAACGTTACTCTAAACATGTCATAATAATTGCTCAAGTATACACTGATAAACATACATTCACGATTAATCGATTGTTGTAGTTTAGTTAGACACACAAAAGCACATTAGCATTATTAATTACCTGTGCTTGGTTGTTGTGGAACAGGACCTTAAAAAAAACATGTCCACACATATAACATTAAACTCATATTAATCTTTACACATACGTATACATGAATTCAAACTCCTTATATGTGTATTTCAATTTACCTTTTGAGACCGCTGTATTCCCCTTTTGGCGCTTTTTTGGAGGTGAAGGATTATTTCGACCTATAAACCGATGACATGTACATAGATTTTTTTTAAAAATGAAAATAATTACGTCATGTTTAATTTCTATCAATACTAAAATAGCTGGTCATCCTCTTTTTTTTCAAAAAAAAATTCTGTTTTTTTTAAAATGTGTATTTCTATTTACCTTTTAAGGGTGCTGTACTCGACCCCTTTTGGTATTTTTTGGGGGGTGAAGGATAAACTGGACCTAGAAGTCAATGAAATGTACATACATTTAAAAATTATTGAAATTAGTAGTCATAATGATTACTTGATTACCTGATTACCTTGTACGCAGTCAGGGTACTTTTTTTTTTTGATGATCCGGGTCGTCTTCCTCATAGACATGTTTTAACTTCTGCAAAAAGAATATAATTAATTTCAGTTCATTCATTAACAATCTTCTATCTGTAGAAATATTAAAATTGAGTACAAAAGTAAACATAAGAGGGGCGTCGTGTGGCGTAGTGGTTAAAGCAGGCACCCCATGTACAGAGGCATAGTCCTCACTGCACCCGTTCCAATCCCCCACCCCCCCCCCCCCCCTTTTGCCATATCTACCTCAGAAGTCCAACATACTTATGCTCATCACACACACGCATGCACACACACTTACACACACAACTGTTTTTCACCCCTGTCTTACACACTTTTACACTTGTATTGTTTATCACCTGCATTGCACTATAAAGAAAAAAAACACATTAATAAACAATGGGCCTGATAGACATTGGCCCACTAGAGTGCAATTCCTGATGGTCTCTCTTGCAAACCCACCATTTATTCCATGCTGTGTAGAAGAGGAAAGATGGCAAATCCCTCTGAATGTGGAAGGCAAACTGCCTTCCTTAACAATTCTTTTTTATCAAGCAGTCGTCGATGTGCTTGATCCATTTGTCCGTCCACGTATGCAATGTTTATGATCTTGGACTGGCATGGTTTCTCAAAAAGATCCTTAGCATCATCCAGTGTAATGACATCAGCCACCAGCTTGCCATCACCCCTCTTCTCCCTCACAAACGCGATCTCTTCTTCAAGGATGAAGCAACTGTCACGATTTTTAGTTGAGACATAGTACCCCTTGAGAGATGATTTATTGCTTTGCTTTGCTTGCTCCAGTTCTGCAATTCTTTTGGTGACCTGTGCAATTGGATTTTGCCCATTTCGAACCATTCTTTTTATAAACTGCAAATGGTTCTCAAAGGGGAATGCTGAAATGTCGTTCAAGGAGCATTTGAAACCCATCACGTCTTCATGCAGGTGCAACAAGCTGTGGATGTTGTAGACACAAAAGGTGGTTCCATAAAAATCTGCAGAGTTCTCTACAAAGTACTTCAGTAGATTTCTGGAGTACTCCAGATATGCTTCTCTCTTCTCCAGATCTGAGTCAAGCAGGATAGACATACCAACTGTCAGACATAAGAAGTGTTGATACTGGTCATCTGACAGTATGTCTTTCAGCACAACAGGACCCGTGTAGAGAAGAAACTGGCGGAATTCTGTGGCTTTCCACCGATCCAAATCCACAACAGACCTTGGTTGCCTGGCAAATTCTGACGGCATTTCTCCTCTGAGGGCCAATAATCGGGTGGATAGTTCGTCTCTTGAACTTTTCGGCAGTTTGCACTGAGCAGGACCTTGAATCAGAAAAATCAGCAGCCTCTTTACGACACCAAGGCAAACCACATGCATGTAGTCCAGCACAAATTGGCTGACACACCCAACTCCAGCCGTGATGAGGGGCGAAGCTTTTTTCTGGTGGACTCTGTATTCAACCTTGCTGAATTTTTCATCTGTTCTGCTTTCTTGTGTAGCGTGGTCAGTGTAGACCATCCTGCTGTCCACACGAATGGCTGAAGCGTTGCAGCGTTCACATGCCTGATACGCATTGTGACCTTTGATGCACTTTACAAAAGCTCTTGCGGGAGAGTCACAGATGAAGGAGTTGATCTTGACCTGGAACTGCATCCCTTGATGATCAATACCCTTTTCTTGAAGGTCTACCAACTCCTCTAGGAAATCCCTTAGGTACTCCTCTACTGGTTCTGGTTTCTTATGCCCACAAAACAGAGCAACAATAAAAGGGTCAGAGGTGTGAAATTTGGCCAAAATTGGCCAAAACTGTTTGTTACTTGATTTGAACAGGGGAACACCATCGATATTCATGTCCAACATGACAGCTCCGGTGAAAGTAGGATGTTGCTCAAGGAATTTACGGATACCTGACTCCAGTCCATAATAAATGTAGTCACCATCACACTTCTTAATGCTGTCTACATAACGTGGAGTCTGTAGAAGGGTGCGGGCATCTTTTGGCAAATTGTGGCCATGTTTGCGGAGTATGGCTATCATTTTATTTACACTGCTGTGTGTCTGCTTTGTTTCCGTGGCCCAAGATGCCAAATCTTCTCTTAGACTTGTTTGTCCTTCTTCTTCTTCAACATCAACAAGCTCCGTTTCTTCGTCACTTGTATCGGGATAATCTTTGTATCCATAGTCCTCCCGTGTATAAGGCTCATCAACCATTGTCTCATCTAGATGCAGGCCAGATTGATATGAACCACCCTCCTCCAGTGTGTCACCAGAATCCAGACTTGTACCACTCTCCTCCTGTGTGTCCATGTCCACCAAATCGTGACTTGCACTAGCTTCCTCCTGTGTGCAGCCCAAGTCCTGTGGGTCAATGTTCTCCTGTGGCAAATCTTCATCACTGTCAAAATTCTGGAGAAAAGCTCCAGTTCTAGTACGTTTTTTCCTCCACTCCTTTAAATAATTGGAGGCCATCGTAATTTTGCTGGAATGAAAATACCAAAAAAAAAAAATCAAATATAACAAAATGCTTGAGATACAACTCAGGAACATCTATCTTAGTTACACTCCATTTATACAACACAAAATTAACAATGAATACATGCGTGTGTGTGTGTGTGTGTGTGTGTGTGTGTGTGTGTGTGTGTGTGTGTGTGTGTGTGCGTGTGCGTGTGCGTGTGCGTGTGCGTGTGCGTGTGCGTGTGCGTGTGCGTGTGCGTGTGCGTGTGCGTGTGCGTGTGCGTGTGTGTGTCACGGTTAAGGGGAGGGGAGACCTTGAAGTTAAAAAGTTGGCAAAGCAAGGCAAGGCATCTTTATTTATAGCACATTTCATACCAAGGCAACTTAATGTGCTTTACATAAAGACAGAACATTTTTAAGAAAAAAAAGAAAAGAGAAGCATAAAACAGAATAAAAACAAACACACATTAAAAACAGAGTTAAAAGCAAGAGCAAATAAAAGTAAAATAAAATAGATGAAGTTAAAAATTCTTAAAAGGAGCTCAGCTAAAAGCATGTGAAAAGAGAAATGTTTTAACCCGGATTTAAAGGTGCTTACAGTTGGGGCTGATCTCAGTTCTGCTGGTAGTTGTGAGCAGCATAACAGCTAGGAAATGCTGCTTCACCATGTCTGCTCTGAACTCTGAGCTCCACTATCTGACCTAGATCTCAGAGCTCTACTGGGTTTATACTCTACTAACATGTCATTCATGTATTCTGGACCTAAACCATTCAGTGATTTGTAAACCAGTAGCAGATAAACACTGAATTAACTAAGAAATTAACACAATGGTCATGCTTTTTTAATACTACATCCACAATGAAAATTTATGAGTAAGTTGTATTTCAATGTAGCGTAATAACATCAAAACATGTTAGACAATGAGACAATAAACACTATAGACACTAGGATATATAAAATTATGTACAATACATCTCAAAAAAATTGTAGTAGCTTAAACAGCTGCTTTACAAGCCATAATGTATTAGTGTTCTGGCACCTGAGCGCGTAACGCTGCGCACATCACCAGACAGCTAAACATTTTTAACTCGACTGAATGGCTGAATATCTTCAATGATGAGTAGACGCGCTGTCCAGGTGAACTCAGTTTTATTGAAGATACAGCGTCGTTTTATGTTGAGTTTCAATCATGTTTAGCTGTCTGGTGATGTGCGCAGCGTTACGCGCTCAGGTGCCAGAACAGTGAAAACACAAAGCTTCTCCAGGCTCTGCACAGCCAGATGCGACCGGATGAACAAGTGGAAAATGTCAACCCATGCGGTCCTCTATTATTATTATATTTTCTTCCAGCCGATCATGTGACCCGGCCAATCATGTGATCCAAACAACCAATAAGAATGCAGACATGTAAAACATAAAAAAACCTGCATTTCTTTTTATAGCCTGTAGGAGGCACTATAACATTTTCCAGAATAAAACATATGTAACATCACAATTAGGCTACATACATTTTTTAAAAAAGGGTAACGTGTTTAAGTACATGCACACAGCATAAATGATTAGAAAAAAACAACAATTGCTTTTGAAATGTAGGCTACTCCTGGAATCATAAACTTAAAAAAAAAAAAATCCAAATGATTGAAAAAAGCAAACAACTAAGGTCATGTGGCATTACATGACAACTTAACCCTTAAAACTTACATGGACCTAAAATACACCTGGAAAGATTGCTGCTAGCTATATTTTAATCAATTTTTGGTTTATATTTTCAGGTAGTAAGTATTATGCATCATATGACTCAAGAAAATCTGCCATTGTATGTGCTACTCTGGTGCTACTGTGTAAAGTCTCATTTAAACCTTACTTTTGGCTGAGCATGCCATATTTCACAAACGAACAAAAATCGCCCATAAAAAAAGTGTTATGTTTTCATTTTGAAAAGTTGTACAAAGGTTTTGTCAACATTTATCTTATATCAACAATAATAAAGGACCCTGGGAAAGCGGGAAATCCCGCGATTCAAATGCAGTTTACTGCTCGTCTCTATCACAAACGGTTCAGAAATGTATCATGAAAAAGAAAATGCCAATGATATGCTTGTACTAGCAGGTAAGCCATAGCTCGCGAGCTAGCAGGGCAGGCAAGCCATAGCTAGCATATCAAGTATATCGTCGGCATTTTTTAAAAAGGGATTGATGACAATTAAATGAAAAAACATTGCAGGAAAAAGCAGCATTTCAATAACGTTACCTTGACCACTCACCTACGGGAAGCTCTTCTTCCGGTCCACAAGACAACTTCCCGGCAACTCTACCCGATTTCAGAGCGGTCTACGACAACGTCTCTATTAGAATTTCTCTGCCCAACATTTGTAACAAAACCGGTCTGCGCTGGACGGCGGCCTACGGCGACTCCACTGGGACAAACTTCATGTGCGTACTGCCCGATTTGCGTACAAGTGGAATTTGAAGTCTGCTTAAAATTCTGTAAATTTGCACTATATGAGACTGGGAAAATGATTTTTTTAATAAAATCGCGGACGTCCGTCACAACACGTCGCGGCAAACACGTTTATTCAGTGAGTTTTGTGGTAGTTGTGACTGTTTGTGGTTGTCATGGTGATGAAGCCGGCGAGAGTAAAGTCCGCCTTTGTTCCTGTTTCTGAGCATCAAGATCCACACCACCACAACGAACCCTGAATTTACACTACTAATAAAGTTTGTTTTTAAAAAATATATATAAAGATAAACCGTCTCTGGCGACGCACAGAGGGACAGAGAGAGGGCAGTGATCCTAAGACCTAAGGCAATTCAACTAAGTTTGTCCAAGTGGAGTTGCCGTACGCGGCTTGTCCAAATCGGGTAGCGTCGCAGATCGGGTAATGACACTGCCTCCTAGTGGGGAGGGGAGGGATTATAGAGGGACAGCATCTGCATAACTGTCCCCGATCACCTTTAGCGCAAATTGCCATTTTATTTTACTGTTCACCAATAATTCTTTTTTCAAAGGAATTATTTGCATTAATGCTCAATAAACTTTATTGCAAACTGCCTTAATTAGGCCTATAGGTTAATAGTGATATCTAAATATTTCTAAACATGGTTGGCATAATCTTATGCTTAAAAAAGAAAGCATAAGATGTAAACATAACATAAACAACATTAAAAAAAATAAAGATAACTTAATAGTTTAAACCTGGTCTAAATATAGACGCTGATTAAACGTCTAAATCAAGGCTAAATCTAAACTTCACTGTATATTGATCAATGGTCATTCAGATGATTTTAGTACAATATTTGGACATCATTGTGCAACTTGCAGTTATTTCTTTGGTCAGTATTCATTATTAAATGTATTTAATTCAATCGTCTAGATTTGGTCTAAAAATAGACGTTGATATGAGGTCTTGATTTAGACGTCTAAATCAAGTCTAAATCTAAACTACACTGCACTTTGATCAATGACTGTTAAAAATGTTTTAATCCAGCATTTGGCCATCATTTATACAATTTACAGTTGTTTTCTTTGGTCAGTATTCATTATAATTCAATCGTCTAGATTTGGTCTAAAAATAGACGTCGATATGAGGTCTTGATTTAGACGTCTAAATCAAGTCTAAATCTAAACTACACTGCACTTTGATCAATGACTGTTAAAAATGTTTTAATCCAGCATTTGGCCATCATTTATACAATTTACAGTTGTTTTCTTTGGTCAGTATTCATTATAATTCAATCGTCTAGATTTGGTCTAAAAATAGACGTCGATATGAGGTCTTGATTTAGACGTCTAAATCAAGTCTAAATCTAAACTACACTGCACTTTGATCAATGACTGTTAAAAATGTTTTAATCCAGCATTTGGCCATCATTTATACAATTTACAGTTGTTTTCTTTGGTCAGTATTCATTATATAATTCAATCGTCTAGATTTGGTCTAAAAATAGACGTTGATATGAGGTCCTGATTTAGACGTCTAAATCGAGTCTAAATCTAAACTACACTGTACATTGATCAATGACTGTTAAAAATGTATTAATCCAACATTTGGCCACCATTTATACAATTTACAGTTGTTTTTTTATTTAATATTTAATGATTAATGGATTAAATTGTATCGTCTAGATTTGGGCTAAAATATAGACCGATTATAGACGGGCGAATGTCGGTCTAAACTTAGACTAGACGTCTAATAGACGTCTAATGCTCAGTGGGATGCCACACGCGACGGTAATCGCTCCTGATTAATAATATGGCAGGAAATATCAATAATAACGGAGGCTTACCTTTGAAAACGGCCCAAAAACTATCAATAGACCCTGGTTTTCCTTCTCCCAGTATTATTCCTTTTCTCTTAGTATTTCTAATGTCATTTTGTTTTTCCTGCTTTCCTCCTGACGTGCGCCCAGTTGCGCTACCTGATGATTGACGTCTGTCAATCACTTTCCTCCTCTTTTCTTTTTTTCTTCGGGTTAAAATGCCTCTAAACAGGCGATCTATGAGTACGTCCTAACTTAACAGAGAAATAAAACACAGGAAGAGCACAACTAAAATGTGATATTGTTCGCAGTTTATTTACAGATTTGAATAATGGAGGAGACAGCTGTCTGTCTGTCAGTGGCTGCTCCAGCAGCGCAGCACCGACAGGATCAGTGCCTGTAGACGGCCGTCTGTCCGCATGTCTCGTCCTTTCCTTGTCCGTGGTCGTGGTGCTCAAATAATGCTTTTCTTGCCAATTTAAATTCAGAATATCGTTAAAGCATGTAGTTTTTGATGAAAACCAACTTCAGACCTTGTTTTTTCTGTTAAGTCCTGATTTCTTGCCCTGATAGTGATTTTAACACTAAATATGTTACGCGTACCTGGGATGCATGATAGTGCGTTAACTGCGTCCATTCAGGGAAGCATCAGCGACACATGGGCACATAGCTGGCAAATAATATGTTTAACAGGGTAGGGCCTCATATGAAATATTGAAACGGGCCCCCAGATGTCTAAGGCCGCCACTGGATGAGGCGACAGGGTTCCAGGGTGCCATTCCGAAGGGCCGCCACTCCGAACGTTTACTTTAATTTGTCGGAATGGCGACCCTTAATTATTTATGGGAAAAGGGTGCCATTACGAACCTGAAAAAAAGGGTGCCATTCCGAACCCGAAAAAAAGTTGAATGGTGGGCACAGGGTACATTATCCTACAAATGCATCGGTAGTATAGTGGTTAGGGTATCCGTTTTTAATGCGGTGGATCAGGGTTCGACTCCCAGGGTAGACACATATTAACAGTCACTTTATTGACCTCTACCTAATCTTTTTACTAAACTTAACCAACTCCTTTCTACATTGCCTAAACCTAACCAAAGCACAGAGCAAGGACATTTATTTTAAGCAGGAGCGCCGCGGCTGCATCATCACTAGCACCTGGGTGAAACTTTGGAGGCGGAGGGGGAGGGGGGGCGGAAGTCAAACCACGAGAGAATCCGGTCAATTTTCAAAATAAAACACATTCGGAACGGCAGCCCCTCGGGAAGTTCGTAATGACGGACCTTCGGGAATTTTCGGACTGGCAGACCGTCGGAATGGCGGTCCTTCGGAATGGCGGTCGCCCCCCGGCGACAGAGAGCCGGTCCCGCACTGTGGATCTTGGAGCATGTGAATCGCCTGCTGCAACGAACCTGTAGCCTAATTGAAACAAGACTCGTGGTTTTTCTCAGCTTTCTTCTTATTAGCAGGCGTCGGGTCTTCTGCCGTCTCATTATTGACTTTTTCCCGGCCGGCGACATGTGTTTTTCACTCTTTTATGTTTGCGGGCCTGCCTGTCAATTGCGCAGCGCTGGAACGATGCATAAACGGAAGTGGCAACATTTTCAAAATAAAACGACCGCTAGTGTGAAATAGACAAAACAATTTCATATTTTATTCAACTCCTTTCTACGGACCAGTACCAGTCCACAGCCCGGTGGTTGGGGACCACTGTTGTAGCCTACTTTTCACGGTTAAATTATCACCGTGACACACACACAGAGCGGCGAGTCAGTTAATACATATGCGTAGAACAACGGGAATTAATTTTAAGAAGAATAAATGTTTTACATGATCAAGGAATTATTTAATTCCGCTTTAAAATAGGAATAAACAAGTCACTTAATTCGGAATAAAGTTTAATTCCGAATTATCATTTTCACTCGGAATTAAGTATTTACATGATCTTTTTGAAGCGGAATTAACTTTAATTCCGAATTAAATTATTTTAATTTAATTCATTCTGCAAACAAACCGGCCTCGGTGCTTTCAAATAAATCTTTATTGACAGCTGTCAATACAGACAGAACAGGTGCAGCTAAACTGAGCAATCGTGGGAGAAGAGCCTTGGTGAGAGAGGTAAAGAAGAACCCAAAGATCACTATGGCTGAGCTCCAGAGATGCAGTGGGGAGATGGGAGAAAGTTCCACAAAGTCAACTATCACTGCAGCCCCTCCAGTTGGGGCTTTATGGCAGAGTGACTGATGGAAGCCTCTCCTCAGCGCAAGACATATGAAAGCCTGCATAGAGTTTGCCAAAAAAACACATGAAGGACTCCCAGACTATGAGAAATAGGATTCTCTGGTCTGATGAGATGAAGATTGAACTTTCTGGCATTAATTCTAAGCGGTATGTGTGGAGACAACCAGGCACTGCTCAACAGTGAAACATGGTGGTGGCAGCATCATGCTATGGGGGTGTTTTTCAGCTGCAGGGACAGGACGACTGGTTGCAATTGAAGGAAAGATGAATGCGGCCAAGTACAGAGATATCCTGGAAGAAAACCTCTTCCAGAGTGCTCAGGACCTCAGACTGGGCCGAAGGTTCACCTTCCAACCAGACAATGACCCTGAGCACACAGCTAAAATAACAACTCTGTGACCATTCCTGACTGGCCCAGCCAGAGCCCTGACCTAAACCCAACTGAGCATCTCTGGAGAAACCTGGAAATGGCTGTCTGAGCTCATCCTGTCTGAGTCTCCATCTTCTACCAACTGGGTTCCAGAGATGAGGCTTGGCCTGATGGCTGTGACGCCAAACTGCTGTTTGGTAACTTTCACTCCCAGCCGTGCTGCTCGTGCTGCTCCTAGCACAAGAAATACGAGTTTTCAGAGATATTGGCATTGATTTGAAAGGAAATATCAGCAAATTTCTGGATAAACCGTTGGGAGATATCAGGGAGAAGCAGTCAGGAGATACCAGTAAGGAGAAGTGACCGCGTGTGGTGGTTAGTGTTAGGCCTACTGACGGTAAACTGACCCATAAAAGACCTGCTAACCACTGTAGAACATGCGTATAGGCTGTTGGTGTAGTGGTTAGTTTTTGTTTTGTTTATTACATCCCACATCCATGATAAATGCTCTGTATTTTTCATTAGGCCTGTGTTAATCTGAAAACAATAGGATTGAATATGTTGTTTTTGAGAAATCTTGTAAGACATTGTTTTGCTGTTTAATTTTCATTGAATATAAGGAAGTAGGGATATGTACTAGTCAAAATAACATGATGCTGTGGCTGGTGTTCCTGTCCTCCCCACCACTGGTATTTACATATCTGGCATTGCTGGATTCATTACAACCGTGTGTCAATGTTTCACTTTCTTTCATTTGGGACACCTCATACATTTAGTGATGTAACACACTGACTATGCATGCTATATTCACATATTTGGTATCACTGGATTCAGCCCAACCCCATCTTTCCAACAAGCCATCATGTGTGTTTTTATGACAATCCCTGGCCAAGAAATTACAAAGTAAATGAGAATATTCTGCAGAGATATTCATGTTTTATATGTCCGTTGATTTTAGGCAAGTTTAGCAAAATAAAGACCTTTGACATTTGACCTTTGACCAGTAAATGCATTGGCACAATAAATGACATTAATGAAGTCCTCAAGCAAGAATTGAAAGTCAAATCTGCCTCCATCAATTTGTATTTGTCTTCTTCTGGTATTTGTACATAGGGGTTTCTGTGAAACCTTATTAAAATACATGCATACAGCTGGACTCATCTACGCTAAGCCATGCATTCACAATCACAGTTTTCTGCTGTTTCTCTTCCAGCCTTTGGCAACGCCAAAACAATTCGCAATGACAACTCATCTCGTTTTGGGAAATACATCGATATCCATTTCAACAAGAGAGGAGCCATAGAGGGAGCCAAGATAGAGCAATACCTGCTGGAGAAATCTAGAGTCTGTCGACAGGTATGGCACAAAATGCACAACTATCCAAATTTGCACACATAAAAGTTTCTGGAGTATCGGGGCCACATGGTGAAACTTGCAAACCTGTGCCACGTACGGTTGATGCCCCCCCCAGGACTACTGACATATGCTTCCATCTGACAGGTCAATGGGCCTCATTCACGAACCGTTCTTAAGAACAAATTTGTTCTTAAGTCCTACTTACGAAGTTTTTACGAAGATTGTGGCATTCATGAATGTTTTCTTATCCTGGATTTGTTCTTAACTAAGAACAAAATCTAAGAACAGTCAGGAGTATACTTACGCACATTTAAGAGCTGAGATTTGTGCAAACCAACTGATATTGCGTTTTCTTCTGTTCTGCAGTTGTATGATGTTATATGATTTGAACAAGACTTATTTTCTTATATTTTATGATGTTTTAAATAATCATATATATTAATAATAAGTATTCCCACAGTATACACACAAGTGTTTCTTTTTTTCATTAACCGTTCTGTGGACAACGTGGCATTCTGAACGGATCACGAAGCAACAGCGATCTGTTGCACTACTGGAATCATATGATGATATTTATGACGACCCTCGTGAAAGCGTGGTCTCTCTGATAATAACAGATCTGCTGCATCCACTGCTGACGCTACTAAATATAACTAGATAGAAAAATATAAACTAGATATAAGCTTTTTGTGTTTAATTCCTGTCGCAGTAGTTCCACTTAACTAAAGTTCTTTTTACGTTTGCAGTGTGGTGCTCCCTCCCTCCCAGACTTTCATTTGAGCATTTCAACTTTCTTTCTCTCTTCACCTCCTCTGCTCAGTGCTGTGGGTTCTGTGTGCACACGGCCCTGTGGTCTCATGCCCTTTTATGGGCGTTGAAGGGGTTGTTACCCATGCTAATCCTATGTTAATTAGACTCACCTGGCACACGCCCTCAACTAACGAAGAGGTGGCTTAAGAACACAGCTGCCAACAATTCTGAGGCTGACGAACGCGTTGATGAATCTGGAGTAGGGTTTTCTTAAGGGACTTCTTAAGAACATCTTAAGAAAGAATCTAAGTAGATTCTTAAGAAGATATTGATATTCATGCATGGGAAGTAGGACTTCCTAGGAATAAGCAGAACAGCGTTACTCATCGCGCGGCTTGCGAGCTGCATGCAGCTCGTCAAGCTGGTGACAAGCTGGTGGAATCCATCATTTCCACATGCCTCACCTGCCAAGACAGCACCGGCTCCACTCCAACCCATCCAACTGCCAGCTAAGCCTTGGGACAAAGTAGGACTGGACATTGTGGGTCCTTTTTCAGTGGCCAGAGGTGCATTTTCTCAGTGTGTCACTGCTGGGGTTGTCATCTCGTTCCTGCAGTCAGTCTTCAGTAGGGAAGGGAATCCTAGCTATATTGTAACTGACAATGGGCCACAGTTCCTCTCTAGTGCTTTCGCTGACTTTCTTTCAGAGAGGGGAATATGTCACCTGCGCAGTAGTGTCTACTACCCACAGTGCAACGGGGCGGTAGAAAGATGGAACCGAGTGCTTAAGGAATGCATCTTTGCTGCAGAACAGATGAAGAAAAACTGGAAAACTGCAGTAACTGACTTCCTGCAAGACTACCGTGCAACACCACACGCAACCACTGGTGTCTCACCATCTGAACTATTGCAGAACAGACGAATGAAAACTAAGCTGGATATCTTTCCAGTCAAAGACAAGAGTGACAAGTGCACTACTGTGAGAGGTACAGTGGAAAAGCAACAGAACAAGTCAAAGCAGTATACTGACAAACGTTGAGGCACAAAGACGCCTGCCTTCAAACCTGGAGACTGGGTGAGAGTGAAAAAGCCCGACCATGTCCACAAAGGCACTCCAAAGTTCACACCACCTATGTCCATTCAAAGACAGATTGGACCAAGTACCTTTGTGTTAAGTGATAACAAGAAGTGGAATGTCATCTCCGAAGGCTGGCTCGTGTTTCTGTCCAAAATGAGCAGCTGGATGAAGCTCAGCTCCTGGACCACCAACAGTAAAACCGCCTGATACAGCCCCAGTGACTCTGGGAAGGAGTGCTGGAGTGGCTGCTCGGCCTGCTATCCTGCTTGGCTGATGAACTTCAGCTTGGTTAAGGACAGTAAAGAGTGAAATGTTAAAAATTGAGTGTTCCTGAAAAGAAAAATTGCTAGTCAAGCTCAGTAATGGCTCAAATTTACACAACAGATTGTGTTGTGTTTCATTATCCTATACAACACCAGAGTTAAAATAGCCACTAAGTAAAAGTAATAAGGTTATGATCTGAGTGCTGTTTACTAAATTAAGTTCCCACAAATGCCATCTATGTTTATGTTAGTCTGAAGGTACTATGCATAATTTTTCAAGTAAGGGGGGAATGTTGTGTCCGCCACTAGGTGGCATCGTACTGCTGGGTGTACACGGGAAAAAGAGCGAAGAAGAAGTGAGTGTGCATCTACGTGGAAGGTGTGTGAGCAGACATGTTCGGCTCATAAAGTAGCCAGTGGAAAATAGTCCTGCTTCTGTGATTCTTCTACTTCGGCCACGTAAGCAGAACAGAGTGGGTAAGGAAAAATGAGTCTGAGGAAGCAGCAAACAAAAATCAGCACAAAGACACAACAGAGAGGGGACGAGCACTGACGGCAGGTGTACCCAGTAAGTTTGTTCTGCATGACACGAGCCCTCTGTGCTTAATGTGCAACAACTACACATTAAGAAAGTCAAGGACTTTTATGCCCAGCTTCCGCTCATCCCACTATTAAAGGGCAACTTCGGTTTTTTTCAACCTGGGCCCTGTTTTGATATGTTTTTCTGTTATGTGAGTGATGGATAACACTTTTATTGAGGCGGTCAGCCTGCAGCCCAGCTAACGCTCTTCCATGGGGCAAGTGGCTCCTGTTCGGGCATTTTTTTCAAACTGACAGACTCAGAGTTAGAATGAGTGTCCGACAACATACTAGAAAGGAGAAATGAACTCGTTGTATGGTATGGAAGCTCAGTGGCACTGTTTTCAACTCGGTTCAACTCGCAGTTTGATTTCCACTCCGGGTCGGGCCACAAGATGCCGTTGATGCGCGGCTTGTCCCATGCTGCTTGTGTGCCGTCGGGGGCGGGGCTCATTGGGGCTCCGCTCCGGTCAAACGTGGTGTTGAGAGTAAACGCACCCCACCGGCGCAGAGCGTGGAGAGAGAGAAGCAGACGGAGGGCTGCAGCTACTGTGGAGCCAGTTCAGTGGGTCAGCGAGGTACGTTGAGTCTAAAGCCAGGCTCTCTGTTTTCAGATTCAGCTTTATTTGTCCTTCACAGGAAACTTGTTTTCACCCTCGTACGAGAAACACACAACCTCAAGGTACACAGATACACATAATTACATCACCCACCCACACATGTTAAACAGACACACACATTTAGCGACGCAATCTATTCAGTTCTGTTATAGCAGAGGGGACGAAGCTTCTGCTGAACCAGGTCAGGGACCTGTACCGGCGGCCAGATGGAAGCCGCACAAAGCCCGGGTTTAGGGGGTGACTGGGGTCCTGGGTGATGGTGAGTGCTCTGCGTGTTGAGGTCAGAGAGGATGGGGGTGGGGAGGTCTGTGGGTGATTTGTGTCAGTCTTTTTGTGTTGGGGGATGACAACATGTTGAAAAAGCAGGAGGACCATTAGAGGAGGATGGGGGGCCACTGAGAGAGCTCTCAGTTTCCTGATGGCCGAGAGTCTCTGCGGGCTGCGTTTGTGTGTGTCATGGATGTGTGATTCAAAGGTGAGTTTATTGTCTATAATGAGTCCCAGGTATCTGAAGGTTTCTACCACCTCCACGGCTTCTCCGTTGATGCTGATGGGGCTGTGGGTGGGGAGGGGGGTTGACTTGCCTGTGCTGCGGGAAGTGATGACCAGTTCTTTGGTTTTGGACACATTGAGGTGCAGATGGTTGCTGGAGCACCACTGTGTGAGGTGAGAAATGGAGTTATGGTATTCTGTGGGTGAATTGTCTATTATTCCAACTACAACAGTGTCATCTGAGTATTTGAGATGTGTTTGTGGGTGAGGGGCTGATGCAGTGGTTGGTGTAGAGGGTAAACAGCACACAGCCCTGTGGGGAACCGGTGTTGGTGATGGCGTATGATGATGTCACGCTGCCCACTCTGGTGGATTGTGGTCTGTTGCTGAGCTAGCTGTGAACCCAGTGGATGAAGAGTGATGGGATGTTCAGGTGATGGAGTTTCCTGATCATCAGGTGGCGCTGGACGGTGTTGAAGGCGGAGCTGAAGTCAATGAAGAGAAGTCTGGCGAAATTAGCGGGAGTTTCAAGGTGTTGGAGGAGTGAGTGGAGGAGGCAGGCGGATGATGTCAAGAACCAGTTTCTCCAGGCATTTCACTGGGATTGAGGTAAATGCAACTGGGCGGTAGTGGTTGGGCTAGATCTCCTTGGTAATTTATGCTTAGGTTATGTTCAGAGTTTCATCCTAAAATCGGCTGTAAAGGTGCAGCTGTTACACTATTACAGCTGGCGTCACCTTTACTCTTAGTCCAGTGGATCTGGATCAGACGTACCACCCCCCCCAACCCACACCCCCACCCCGCAGCCGCCTCAACCCAAATTTTGGCCTGAAAAAACCATGATTACGTTAATTTCTCCTTTCTAGTATGTTGTCGGACGGGGGGCGACCGCCATTCCGAAGGACCGCCATTCCGACGGTCTGCCAGTCCGAAAATTCCCGAAGGTCCGTCATTACGAACTTCCCGAGGGGCCGCCGTTCCGAATGTGTTTTATTTTGAAAATTTACCGGATTCTCTCGTGGTTTGACTTCCTGCCCGGCTTGACACGACGCGCCGTGGGGACAACGCCCCCCCTCCCCCTCCCCCTCCGCCTCCAAAGTTTCACCCAGGTGCGAGTCTGATGCAGCCGCGGCGCTCCTGCTGAAAATAAATGTCCTTGCTCTGTGCTTTGGTTAGGTTTAGGCAATGTAGAAAGGAGTTGGTTAAGTTTAGTAAAAAGATTAGGTAGAGGCCAATAAAATCACTATCAATAGCCTAGGTGTTTCCCCCGGGAGTCGAACCCTGATCTACCTCACCAAAAACGCATACTCTAACCACCACACTACCAATGCATTTGCTGGAGTGGGTACCCTGCTAAAACCATTCAACTTTTTTCAGGTTCGGAATGGCACCCTCTTTTTCAGGTTCGGAATGGCACCCCTTTCCCATAAATAATTAAGGGTCGGCATTCCGACAAATGAAAGTAAACGTTCGGAGTGGCGGCCCTTCGGAATGGCACCCTGGAACCTTGTCGGACACTCATTGTAACTATCTGAGCCTGTCAGTTTGAAAAAAATGCTCGTTTATACGGCAAACTTTGACGGGAGCCACTTGCCCCATGGCAGAGCGTTAGCTGGGCTGCAGGCTGACCACCTCAATACTGGAGCCACCTCAATAAACGTGTTATCCATCACTCACATCACATATACAGTAAAATATATGAAAACAGGGCCCAGGTTGAAAAAAACTGAAGTTGCCCTTTAAGGTAAATATGGTCTTAAATGAAAATGTATTGGCTGGGTTGTTTCTTTTTTTATGGGATGTCCAATTTATATGTAGAAATGCACATTTGCAAAGGTGCATGTTGTCGCAAAAGTGGCTCTCCCCTTGATTTTGCACTGTCAATGTGGCTCTTGTGAAATAAAATAGTGAGGATCACTGAAAAAAAGAAGAAGACTGGCAAAAACAATAGCGAGCCAGCAGCTTTGGCTGCCTGGCCCCTATAATAAAAATCAGCTGTTCTACTTTAAAGAGAGGAAAACACAGGCGTACTGCAGATTTATTAAAGAGCTGACAAGGTGGTCCGTGTTTGTGTGATGTATTTGAATTGTTCTTGGGGTTTTTAGGTTGTTTATGGCTGTGGTGACAGCTGTGGTCTCTGTTATTTGATTTAAATAATACAAGAGCTTTTTTCCTTCTCTGTAGGCCTATGATGAGAGGAACTACCACATCTTCTACTGCATGCTTAAGGGGATGACTGCAAATGAGAAGAAGAAACTGGGGCTTAGCAAGGCTACAGACTACACCTACCTGACCATAGTGAGTTTTAAACACCTTAGAGCCATCTGCTCCCATTGTCTGCTACTGCTGCAACGCAGAAGCAGACAGAATGGCTGCTTTTCAGAAGCAGTTCAAAAGAAAATCTTCACATTATAAGCCATTATTACATTTCTGAGTTGCAACGTTCCGAAGTCATGGATTGGTCTGAGCAGGCAAGGCAATTTTATTTGTATAGCCTGTTTTTCACAAACAGTTTGTCTCAAAGGGCTTCACGGGGACTGAGGACTGTTTCTGCTTGCCTCCATCTACTGCAAGTCCTTCCATAGTTGGGTGCATTTATGAAAAAAAAGCACCTAATCGTAAAAAAATTCTAACAAAAGGTTTCTCAACTGTTTTTTATAGTATTAGGTGTCCTTAATAACATACTAAAAGTTTACCAAAGTTTGACCACTAGAAAGGTGTCATTTTCAGGATGGCGTCCTAATGTAAATGTAATGGATTGAAGCCTTCCAACAAACAGGTATCAGATCACTTACATTAAGACAAATATTTTTTGTATTACAAGTTTTGTCAAATTTTATGTTTTAATATCTGAGACAATAACTAATTAAATATGCGCTACTTTTCCAGAACTTTTCCAGATCCACTTCAGCAGCACTTACACACACCAAACCTTCCAGTTTGATCATTTTCCATATTCTGAAGGTTTTTACAGAGGGGATTGTTGATATATCATTCACAGCCTGATTTATACAATATTTGAGTCCTGAAAACATGGCGAAATTTGGTTTATTTAGGGCTGGTGACAGTATTTTCTCATTTACAAAGTGATAAAAAGAGATATCCAAAATCCCCTCAGTAAGACCGTCTTACTCCAATGTGTTCTAATGTGTCAACAAAATAAAACAAGACTTTTGAAAGTGGCTTTATCCATTAAATTTTTGGATCTGGAAAAGTATGCAAAAAAAGTATTTACATATTTAAACATAACACTTGACAAAACTTGTAATACAAAAAATATTTGTCTTAATGTAAGTGATAAACTTGGGAAGTTTCATGGTGATACCTTATTCACCTGGGGCGTCTCTCCAGGCTTTCAACCCATTACATTTACATTAGGACGCCATCCTGAAAATGACACCTTTCTAGTGGTCAAACTTTAGTAAACTTTTAGTATGTTATTAAGGACATCTAATACTATAAAAAACAACTAAGAAACCTTTTGTTAGAATTTTTTTTACGGTCAAGTCATAAATGCACCCGACTACCAGCTGATCATTGTTGTCAGTGTTCTCACATCTGAATCAGCAGTGATTGTCAGTTATTGTACTTAGCATGTTGTAGTCCACTTCAAGCACTTCTATTTTCCATCTACAGTGACATTAAATGAAATATAAATGGACAAATTAATTACATTTTTATATTTGATGACCAAAAGAGTTTGTTCCTTCCCTGCAGGGAAACTGTACATTGTGTGATGGACGAGATGATATGAAAGAGTACTCCAACATTCGCTCTGCAATGAAGGTACTGATAAAGATCACACACTGATAATGTACGACAGCAAAGAGTAAGAATTGTGTTACTTTATGGTCCTGTATTTTAAACACTGTACAGTCCCTTCAGGAATTTGCAATGTTGCGATCGCAATACTTAAAGGGATATTCCGGCGTAAGTTTGAGCCATGGTCCAATGCACCGTAACACAGAGTTAGACCCTCCCTCGAGAGATGAAGTCCGCTAATCGTTAGCTTCTCTAGTTGTAGCAACTTTAGCAGTGACCGCACCATAACAAACAGCGCAGAATACGGATCCACTATCCACCGACCAAACAGCCACTTACAGCCACAAATAATGCTCAGAACAGCACCAAACGTCATCAACAGTACAAACAGGGTCCCAGCCCATAATACGAGGCATCAAACATCTGTTAGCTTAGCCCGGTTTCTATTGACATGAGAGGAAAACAACTCACCCGCTCTGCTCCAGTTCTACGCTGTGCAGAAACTTTCCGTGTCCAGCACAGAGTCCAGGCGCTGACAACCCAGGCCAACCCAGGCGGTGCACCGCGAGGGGTGTGCACACTAGGTTAACCTTTGGAAAATGTGGAGGGGATGAAATTATTTTGCTAAAAAAGTGGGGGTGTCGAAACACCCCCATCCCCCCACGGGTGCGACGCCCATCAGTGTGGTGGTCGGTGTCTGTCGGTGGCCGCTGACACCAGATGAAGTGCTGCCAGTCGGACTGGGTTGTCAGTGTCTGGACTCTATGCTGGACACGGAAAGTTGCTGCATAGCGTAGAACTGGAGCAGAGCGGGTGAGTTGTTTTCGTCTCGTTTCAATAGAAACCGGGCTAAACTAACAGATAAATATTAGTTTTAGTCAATTGACTCATTGGATAACACTTGTATCCCACAAGGAAAGTTTACTCCTGGTTTACAGCAGAGCAGAGTGACGGAGAGACTTGTGTTTCAGCTGAAACACTCCATGTAAGTGATTGCTGACGGAAAATAGGACTATTTAGGACTTATATTACCAAAAACATTCAGCTGATATCTGCTTTAAAATAGTCCATATTCTGGTGGAGTGACAGCAGGTGTGTGGAGCAGAATGTGCGCTGCATCATTCCAGGTGGTGTATGTGTCGTGACCACACAAGGATGGGATGTAGCAGCGCTGCAGATACTTGTTGATTTGAATTGACGGTTTACACGCACAATAAGCAGAAATGTCATGCACTGTGAACGTCTGACCATCCACCCGTCAGCGCCGACCGCGGTCACCGGAGCAGCTGATCACTACCTGCACTCTGCCACAAGCAGCGGGCGCCGGGTGCACCGCGGCTGGTCTCAGCAGCGTTGTTCTGTTGTTGACGCAGCCGTTGCTAAATCGTGTGAAGCTTAGAGTAATGACAATCCACAATATGAAATTTAGAGGCGATCGCAGCCCGACCACTAACATTTACGTCCGTTCTCGTCTCGTCAACGAAAACTCACACACGTCTCGTCATGTTTTCGTCATCAGAGAGCCATGTTTATCTCGTCACCGTCTCGTTATCGTCATGAAAAAAAGGGGCGTCAACGAAAATATTCATTATCATCGTTAACGAAAACAAGAGACAAACAGCGTGGCTGGGCTGACGACAAGAAACTTGATACACTCTTAGAAATAAAAGTGCTATGTAGAACCATATAAGGGTCTTCAGGCTTGTCCTCATATGAGAATCCTTTTTGGAGGGTTCTACCTAGAACCCAACTTTAAAGGGTTGTTCTGAGAACCCAACATAATATCAAGAACATTATATCTAGAACCAACACAAAGGGTTCTACCTAGAACCATCTGTGAAAGGTTACACCTAGAACCTCCAATGATACCTCTTTTCCACCAAACTGGTTCTGGTGCTGGTTCGGTTCTGGTGCTGTTCGGTGCTTAACTGGTTCAACTCTGGTTCCGCCAAAGAACCACTTTGCTTTTCCACTGATCAGGAGCCAAGTCAGAGCCAGGCTCCCCGTCCAGGAGCTGCTCCTGTCTTTGCTGCTGCTACAGTTATAAACGGACCTGAAAATTAAAACCCGGTCCGTCCTGCGGGTGTTGAACACCGGACCCGACGTGGAAACACAGACTAGGCTTTTAATTAAACTGTAAACCATGCTGGGAAAAAAGGAGGAAAAAGCGCCGTCTTAATTAATCACCACGACCGCGGCAACTACGTTTTGACGGCGATATGTTTTTAAAGTATATTTTTTTGGGCTTTTCATGCCTTTAATGGACAGGACAGTTGAGAGTGTGACAGGAAATGGGAGGCAGAGATGGGGGGAATGACATGCAGTATAAGGCCGTCCGATGCGAGATTCGAACCGGGGCCGCCTGCAGCGAGGACTGTAGCCTCAACACATGGGGCGGCTGCTCTACCAACTGAGCTAAACACCGCCCCGACGGTGATATGTTTTGATACGAGCGACCGTTAGCTGCTGTTAGCCACGTAGCTCAGCTAATTAGCTTCACCTGTGTTTACATCAATAAACAAGCTTAATACGTAGCGATAACGTGTCTGTATCTCTTAGCGCTGGTCTTGTTGCCACTGCCAGCCCCTGGAAGAACCAGTTCTTAGCTCTGGCCCAGCAAGAAGTTGGTGCTGGTCTGGAACCAGTTTTAACAACCAAGAACCGCTTAGGCAGTGGAAAAGCAAAGAACCGGTGCTAAGCAGGCACTGGCTCCGAACCAGCACCAGAACCAGTTTGGTGGAAAAGGGGTATGAGAGGTTCTACAAAAATCCCTTTTATGGCGTATTGGTTTCACCCAGAAGCCTTACTGGGGGTTTCATCCAGAAAATATCCCACTTCTTACGGTTTCATCTTGAACCCACACAGGGAGTTCCACCAAGAACCCTTTTACTGGAACCCAAGAACCCTTGAAAATCTGTTTCTTTGGGGAAAGGGTTTTTAAGGGTTCTCTGGATCAAAATGGTTCTTACTGGAACCCTTAGTGTCACCAAGGACCCTTTTAGAAGCAAATGGTTCCAGGTAGAACTTCAGCCCCTGTAGAAGAAGACTTTAGGAACCCTTATTTCTAAGAGTGTGGCTGCTCATTTGCATAAAGTGGAGCCTCTTCTTTATTAATTATTGAGAACAAAACCGCAATTTTCGTTGTCTCCTGCAGTTTAATCGCAACAAAAATGCTTAATTTAGAAAAAAAAAAAAAATGTGGCCGTGAAATTTTAGGCCGCAACAATCACAAAAAATGCCGGAGAAATCCTGGAGGGACTGACTCTAAGGTCTAATCCACACAGCATACAGATTCCCTTTGCTCTTTTCCACAGGTGCTAATGTTCACAGACAAAGAGAACTGGGAAATTTCTAAACTGCTGGCTGCAATTTTACACATGGGAAACCTCAGATATGAAGGTAAAAAGAAATCTCAGTGAATCTGACATGATTTTAATTTCCTGAGTATTGAGACACAAAGCCCTAGATTGCTCTGATTGGTGGGTTTCCAACTATTTCTAATTTACTACCTCAGCATTTCCAATACCTAATTTTCATTACGTTTTAATTAATGATATTAATCGGTAAATATATAATAAAATGAAACTCATCATTATTTTATTATTTTATTTCAAACTAAACCATATAAATGTTCTGCCATTGTTATTTGTAGACCTCCACAGCCAAACCAAAGAAGTAAACAAAGGAACTTTATTTTAGTAGTGGCAGAAATGGTTTGCTTCTTCTTTCTTCATTGCTTTTGCATGCATTGTTCATCCTCTCACATGTCCACATGCTGGTGACCTTTGACCCTGCAGCTCGAACCTACGATAACCTAGATGCCTGTGAGGTTGTCCGTAGCCCTCACCTCACCACTGCTGCTACGCTGCTGGAGGTGACGCACACACACACTCACGCACACGCACACACACACACACACGTACACACATCAACTCAACTGTGTGTATATATGTATGCTCAGGTGGACAGTAAGGATCTGATGAACTGTCTGACCAGCCGAACTCTAATTACCAGAGGAGAGACTGTCTCCACCCCACTCAGCATGGAACAAGCGCTGGATGTGCGAGATGCTTTTGTTAAGGTGCAGTACTTGATTATTAAATCTGTCTTTCATATGTTTCACTGGGGTGGGAAGGGGCTGTGCAGCAGTATTTGTCCATATAATGGTTGTGAATGGATACCACTTTTCTTCGTCCAAAAAGACACACCCTAACCTCTAAAACAACTCTGTGTGGTGACGTTGTGTTATTATCTCATAGCGTTGTGGAGTTGTTGGATTGTGTATTTGATGAGGGAAACCAAGAAATCCCATGAGCCTCCGTAGCGTAGCTCTGAGCAGCTCACGGCTCTGCTCCGCCGCTCTAAAAATAGATTGCACCAACAATTAAAGGTAATGAACCTACTGCTATGACTATAGGGATTATGGCAATGGGTCAATTTGCCAAAATGTTGAACTATCCCTTTAAGGCAACAGTACTTTGACTTTAGTAGATTTTTTGGTACTCTTTCAACCCCTGATCTTTCATTTATATTTCATTGACTTTTGTTGCAAGAAAGAAAAGATTTCAGTTAGTGTTACTCAGGCTGTTCTTGAAAAATGACAAAATTATGAAATGAATCAACTGTAGCGGAGTATTGAAGTGGTGACCTGGTTGGTGTGTGCGCATGTCATTGTAGGGTATTTATGGCCGTTTGTTTGTGTGGATCGTGGAGAAGATCAATGCCGCCATTTACAAGCCTCCGTCCTCACAGCCCAAAGCTCTTAGACGCTCCATCGGACTGCTAGACATCTTCGGCTTTGAGAACTTCACTGTTAACAGGTTCAACACACACCTACACATATTGACCTTATGATGTGTATGTGTCATCTTCTACTGCATTCATTGTGGTAGACTCTTATCTGGTTGCAGTTTTTACGCTGTATAGGCGTTTTCAACTTTATATTTTGGCCAGGTGAAGGATTCTAATCTTTGGAAGCCTGGGTCTGAAAGGGATACGCCAACATTTTTTTAAATTACGTATTTTGCCTCACTCCCGAGTCTGATTAGCTTAGCTCAAAAACTCCGGAGGTCTAAGGGTAGTGTTAGCCTGCCTCCTCCTAAAGTCATCAGAGACACTCTTCAGCAACTCTAAACGGACCGATCTTGGTCTCAGAGCTGACAAAACTCTCCGGTAAGGCATCTTGAGCGGTCAAATGCTGGTAACGGGACGAGATCGGTCAAAACGGAGGGTTCAAGCTAAGACGATTTATTTTGGTTCAAGCTAGCTACATGGAGGGTAGGTTAGCTTCCTATTTCAAAGTAAAAACACTTCTATATGTAAAGGGCAACCCACATAGCAAAAGGACTCCGCTGCACTCCTCTAGTCTTGGCTCGGTGTAGCTGTAGCTGTAGCTCGGCTACTATTCGACTGTTACAGTGAAGGCATGTCCGTGCCGGGAGCGTACCTATGTTCCCCAGGTCCTATGTTCCCCGGGTCCTATGTTCCCCTATAGGGGAACATAGGACCCTCTTTTTGAAAATGGGTCCTATGTTCCCCGTTTTCACAAAAAGTATGTCCAATGTTCCCATGGCATCATAACAACAGAGGAGCAACATAGGACCCTCATTCTGGAAAAAAACGGTCCTCCCTATGTTCCCCAGTAGCTAGTTCCCCGGGAACATAGGACCTTTTCCCCAAAAAAGGGTCCTATGTTCCCCACTTTGTTGATGGATGGACTCCATCGATCTGGCCTGTCTAACCTCTACCTAGTCTTTTTACTAAACTTAACCAACTCCCTTCTTCATTGCCTAAACCTAACCAATGGGGCACATTAACACTTTTCACTCAAAGTCACAACTCAACTTCTCACTCAAAAATAGACCAAAATATGGCAAGTCACGGTCCCACTTCCAGGTATGGGACCAAAAATTACATGTTTTTGGGTCCTTTTTGGGGAATAGTTGGAACTTTGAGGATCCTTTTTCTAAAATAGGGTTCTATGTTCCCCGGTCTGGTTTAGGCAATGAAGAAGGGAACATAGGACCCTTTTTAGTAAAATAGGGTTCTATGTTCCCCGGTCTGACAAGACAAAAGGGGAACATGGGATCCATCAAAAAGCGGGGAACATAGGACCTTTTTTTTTAGAAAAGGGTTCTATGTTCCCCTGTCCCATACAAAGTGGGGAACATAGGACCTGGGGAACATAGGACCCGGGGAACATAGGGATGATCCCCCTACCCTCCATGTAGCTAGCTTGAACCAAAATAAACTGTCTTTGCTTGAACCCTCCGTTTTGACTGATCTCGTCCCGTTACCGGCATTTGACCGCTAATGGTGCCTTACCGGAGAGTTTTGTCAGCTCTGAGACCAAGATCGGTCCATTTAGAGTTCTATTCAGTTATATAAATAAAGTGTCAGAGTAGCCCATAAAATATCATTGTTTGATAGAGACAGCTAAATGCAAGTTACAATACAGTTATTTTTATCGTGCAGTTAAAGTGATAGTTCTGGAGATTGATTGCCCTTAAACCTCACCCATCATTTCACTCATTGAAGAGTTTCAGAGTCAAGTTCCCTTCTCTGAGTTACAGGATTGGAGATCTTGTGCAGTTTATTTTTAACAGTTAAGCTTTAATTGCAATTTCAAAAAACAGATACACAAAACTTATCCAAATTTCTCCACACGGCTGTTAAATGTCCGTTTTGCACAGACACCACCATGCTCAACAAGCTGAATTGTCCAGAAAAAACACAAATAAATCCACATTTTAAAGAACCTGTTTGAGCATTAGCTCCCAGCGTGTTGTCCAGCTCTTCCGCTGCCAGTCCGCATACTAAGGCCCCCCTCCCTTTCCCCCGTGTTCCTTCCATAATTCAGTAATATTGTTTGTGACTGGCAGCGGAGGAGCTGCACAACAGACACTGGGAGCTAATGCAAAACAAGCTTGAAATACGGACTTTTTTTTTTTTTTTCCCCGGGACAATTCCGCATCTCCGGGTCGTTCAGTCCAAGACGGACATTACATTTGTCGCCGAATGGAGATTTGGATGTTTTTTGGGGTGTGTGCCATTACGAACCTGAAGAAAATGTCCGCATCAGACTCGCACCTGAAAGGTGAAACTTTGGAGACCCCCTGTAACTCAGAGAAGGGACGGAGGACTCTGAAACTTCTTCCAGCCCTTAGTCGACATGAGGGTGAGTAGATAATGAGCGAAACTTCATTCTAGGGTGAACTATCCCTTTAACTTGCAGTGTCTTTGCTGGCTATAGAAATCGCTACCCTGTTGAGTCCATGCAGCCAAGCAAGCAAGCAATTTTTACAACCAGTATGTCTCAAAGGGCTTTACATGGCATCATAACAACAGAGTGAGCAACAGAGGAGGGATCCCTCATCCAGGACTGGCAGACACGCAATAGATCCGACAAGTGATAACGGGATGAAAATGACAGCAGTTGCTAAGTTGAGTTATCCTCCCTCTGCAGCTTTGAGCAGCTCTGCATCAACTTTGCCAATGAGAACCTGCAGCAGTTCTTTGTCCAACATGTCTTCAAGCTGGAGCAGGAGGAGTACAACTTGGAGCACATCAACTGGCAGCACATTGAGTTCACTGACAACCAGGATGCTCTGGACATGATTGCCCTAAAACCCATGAACATCATTTCACTCATTGATGAGGAGAGCAAGTTCCCCAAGGTACGGGATTGGAGATGGTTGTGCATGGTCAGACAAAACAATCTTTTTAAAATTAAGCTGTAATTGCAATTTCAATGAAAACACATATACTTATGTTTCTACCTTTCTGTTATCTGCAGGGCACAGACACCACCATGCTCAACAAGCTGAACTTTCAGCACAAACTCAACACAAATTACATCCCTCCAAAGAACAACTATGAGACTCAGTTTGGCATCCAGCACTTTGCTGGAGTGGTTTACTACGAAACAAGAGGTTAGAGTTCCTTTAATAATTCATAATATTGTTTGTGTGGGGTGGGTCCACTAAAAAAAAAAAAAAAGGCAAGGGGTGGGTGGGGGGTCATTCAGTTTTTTGTCTGGAGGACACTGAGCAACGGCCTCCAAATCACAAAGTTAATATTTTGGTCTGCCCTGAGTGGGCCTCCAACCCTGAGCTCCGGTACCGCAGTTAGCAGGTTATACCTGACGGAAGACTGACGATGGGAATTTTGCCCAACGGTTAGCACGTTTTTTATGGCTGAGTGAGTTTAACTTCAGTACCGTACAGAGGCTACGCTGCCTCATTGCGAAACTCTACTAAGGCCTTGTCCACCTGAGGGGAGGGTATTTTTGAAACCGGTGAACGTAGTTAGCAGGTTATACCTGAGGGGAGACACGCAACCAGCTACGGAACCCTGAAACAGTTAGCAGGTTGTCTGTCATCTGTCGTAAACCTTGTAATAATAGCTTTAGTTTGTGTGTGGATCAATGCTTTGTTGTGTAATGTGAGCTGGTCCAAAATCGCGATTCTGTTATTGATGAGTTGGGTTTTAATAACAGCTGATAAATGGCATGGATTGTGATGGGAAGGTGTTGTCAAAATGAAATAGCCTAATGACTCCGATGGGGGGTCATGTAAAAATAAAAAAAAAGTCCCATGAATCCCTCTGGTGGCACCGATGATAAATAACGAACAGTATGACAGTAATGTAATAAAAACTATTTTATCAGCGTGATGATAAAATGATAATAATACAACTTTTAATAATGATGGTCCAGTGCTCCCAGCCCCTTCTTTTCATTTCAGAAAGCTGGCAACCCTACTTCCATGGGGACTGCACTACATAACTACCTGGTGCCATTTTTTGTGTCGACACGCCCCCATAAGTTGACGACATAAAGAGCTAATTAAAAAAAATGAATAGATAGTAGACAATTAAAGCAGATATCAGTGGAATGACTATAAGTCCTAAATAGTCCTATTTTCCGTCAGCAATCACTTACATGGAGTGTTTCAGCCGTAACACGAGTCTCTCCGTCACTCTGCTCTGCTGTAAACCAGGAGAAAACTTTCCTTGTGGGATACAAGTGTTATCCAATGAGGAGAGAGAACAGCATGAAGGGCTGTGTGTGCAGCCAAGGGATGCGCGTGAATGTGGTGACGTAGCACGAGGACCAATAGATGCCTGACGAGGGCGGGGGCTGCTAACTCATGGTGCGTTCAAGGAAACTCGTAACTTGTGTTTTTCCTTCCTGTGAAGTCGTACCAGTTTGATCTGGTACGAGTTCATGGATCGGAAGTTACGAGTGGTCGTTATAGTGACTTTCACAGACAACAGGACGGTAAAAACACGAGTTACAGGTTGCCTGGAACGTTACAAAGTTGTAGTTGTGACTTGAAGCTGTAACTTACGGTTTCAAAAGCCTGCCTTGAACGCAGCATTCGCCGAAACGGCCGTGCCGCTGATATCTGCTTTAATGGGTCAAAGTTCTTGTAACACGGGGTTAAAAGCGACAGTTCTCAGTTCTTCCACCGCCGTCAGACTCGGCCGGCCGGTTTGGTCCACTGGTCTCAGGAAACCCTGCCACAGCTGCCAGCCATGGAGGCTCCCCTGCACCGGAGATCCGACTTAAGCTGAGGCACAAAAAAAAAGTAGATTTTCCTTCAAAGTTCCTAGTTCCTGCGGTCTGCGAACAACCAAGAAGAAACTGAGAATTTAAACTCACTTCCATTTCAAACTCTCTCACACATAGTGTAGCAGTGTGTGTGAGAGCAAGGCGCTTGTCATACTATTCTCTGCACTGTGCACATGACGCTGTGTGTGTCCTGCAGGTTTCCTGGAGAAGAACAGAGACACTTTATACGGTGACATTATCCAGCTGGTTCACTCCTCCAAGAACAAGTTCATCAAACAAATCTTTCAAGCTGATGTTGCTATGGTAATAAGAACACGCACACACACAATTTAAAATTGGTGCTTTTAGTATGAAATGAATAATGTATTTTCCTAGTTTTAGTCCTGTAGAACAAATTCAGACTGCACTCATGGGCTATCCTAATTTTGGCGAGGAATCCAGGCAAAATAGCATTTTACAACAGACTCATTGTAACAGACTGTTTTTCACCAACATAATTTCTATGAGGTGTCCAGAACAACATGCTAAAAGTCCTAAGAAATCCTAGTTGGAGAAATATGGAAATATGTTTAATTCTCATCAAACCAAGACTGATTTATTATATAAAGTTTATGGTGCCAATAAGGCCAGACAACAACATGCCCCAATAGGGTTATTTTTTTTCCTTTACTCCTATCATAATGAGACTTTACACAATGAAAGTATCTATGAAATGTAACAAATGAATTTGAATATAATAATAATAATAATATATAATATGCATATAATAATATGCAAATCAGCCTTAAACTAATGACATATGCGCTAAAGGAAGGGAAAGAAAGGATTTCTCGGGACTTTTAGTATGTTGTTCTGGACACCTCATAAAAACATTCTGTTACAATTAGTTCTACTTGTAGGTCCAAAATGAGCTAGATTGCCTGGACTAATTGTTAGTTGATTAAAGGGATAGTTCACCCAAAATTCAAATTTCACTCATTATCTACTCACCCTCATGTCGACTAAGAGCTGTGAGAATTTTCAGAGTCCTCTGTTCCTTCTCTGAGTTACGGGGGGGTCCACACAGCGGTATTTGTCCATATAATGGTTGTGAATGGAACCACTTTTCTTCCACAAAAAAAACACCGAAAAACATCCAAATACCTCCATACTGCTCGTCTGTAATGTCCCTCCTGTATTGAAGCCCACACATGAGAAATTGTTCTGAGAAAGCAGTATGGAGGTATTTGGATGTTTTTTGGTGTGTCTTTTTCGACCAAGAAAAGTGGTATCCATTGACAACCTGCTGCGCGGACCCCCCCGTAACTCAGAGAAGGAACGGAGGACTCTGGAAATTCTCACAGCTCTTAGTCGACATGAGGGTGAGGAGATAATGAGTGAGTAAGTACGTTGAATTTTGGGTGAACTATCCCTTTAAGAATGTGACTTTCACTCCTTATCTTACCTCTCTTTGTTGCTCTGACTGCTCCTTTAATTGACATTTGGAAGTGCTGCATCAACCAGACAAAGACTTTTTTTTAGAGACAGAGAAAAAGGGGGAAAAAAAGGTTAGTCAGTGCTCAGGAAGAGAAATGACCGTCCTCATTGTTTCTGCACTGTCACTTTGTGTGTGTGTGTCTGTGTGTGTGTGTGTGTAGGGAGCAGAGACCAGGAAGCGCTCGCCCACTCTGAGCAGTCAGTTTAAGAGATCTTTGGAGCTACTGATGAGGACTCTGGGAGTCTGTCAACCCTTCTTTGTTCGCTGCATCAAACCTAATGAATACAAGAAACCCATGGTGAGTGTCTTCTGTTTATTTCACTCTGACTTGATGGGCAACTCCCAGCAGCAGGGAGGGAGGGCTCCAAGTTACCTAACAGAGATGTGTGCAATGTTTAAGTTTCTCATGTGTGTTCATCTAATGCTACCCACACACCAAAAGATTTAGAAAAGACTGTAAAAGACTATCAGCTCACATCTAAAGACTAGATTTTACAAAGACTGAATCTTACAGGGTCACTATTTACAATACTACAGCTACATTATTTTGACTAACATTTCAGAGGTGTATAGTAACGAAGCTCACATCTAAAGATTTGTACTTTACTGGAGATTTTTTTTAATCAAACTTTTACTTTTACTTCGACTTTAAAAGAAAAAATATGTACTTTTACAGGGTCACTTATTTAAAATAAAAGACTACAACTCCAAAGATCAACATTATTTTGATACTTAAGGACATTTAATGTGAGCTACTTTAAGACTTTTACTCAAGTAATTTTCTTATGCGTGACCTTTACTTTTACCAAAGTAATTTTTATTTATGGTACTTCTACTTTTACTTAGTTACTTTTTTCGAGTACTTTATACACCTCTGCATTTCCCCATCATGCACAACAGAAATGTAATAAAAATGGAGGAGAATCAGCTTGTTCCAAACCAGGCAGCTGCTGTCATGTTCTTCTATGGGACAGACAGTGTCAGTAAAATATTCCAAAATAAACCGTTCAAATGTATATTTACAACTGTTGGTGAATTACTGTAGCCTGTCAAAGTTCTCAAACAAAAGGCAAAATTTTCTTGCTTCAAAGTTTTATCGATTGCTCTGGTCCATGTTTGGTATTGACGGTCTGGTTTCCTGTTTGGGCTTTTGGCCCTGCTAATCTATTGGTTGTTGATCGTCTTACATCACTGCGACTTGAGATCAAGACTAGGTAAAGACTGATATGATTTTTCTCTTTAATGAATCTAATGGGATGTTAGATGACTACAAAGGAGTCACCAAACTGAATATATTTAAAGGGATAGTTCACCCAAAATTCAAAATTACCCCGTAAGGCACAGAGGACTCTGAAAATTCTCACATGAGGGTGAATAGATAGTGAGTGAAATTTGAATTTTGGGTGAACTATCCCTTTAAAATGAATATGTCTGACAGGTTGTGGAAGGCCACATGTTGATTCTCACCTCCATTAAATGATGCTCATGTTTGTGTGTGTAGTTATTTGACAGAGAGCTGTGTGTACGGCAGCTGAGGTACTCGGGTATGATGGAGACCATTCGTATTCGCCGCGCAGGATATCCCATCCGCTACACCTTTGTGGAGTTTGTTGATCGCTACCGGGTGCTCATGCCTGGAGTCAAACCAGCATACAAACAGGTAGAGTGTAACTGTGTGTGTGTGTGTAACTGCTTAATTATCATGTTAGTCCTTATGTAAGGCAGCAATTCATTCTTAGGGAATGACTTTTGCAGGGATGTTTATGGTCAATAGAAACTGCAACCTGTTACCTGGCAACACAAGTGGTGTATTTTATAGGGCCGGGACTTTAACGCGTTAATTACGATTAATTAATTACACAAAAAATAACGCGTTAAAAAAAATAACGCATTTTAATCACACTTACTTTTGTACCGCAGAACATTTCTCACTGGATGAGTTTCAGACGTACGGATTACACTGGAGCACAATCATCTAACGAGCCACCGAACCCCCCCCCCCGGAGGACAATAGTCACGTTCGTCCTCCGATTTGCCCCGCACCCCCCCACACACACACAATTTGAAGCTTTCACACACACAGTCTCGGCCGCTACGATCCGCTGCTGGAGCGGCGGAGAGCTGTGGCTGCAGACGGCTCCAAAGATCCTTAATATGTAACGGGATCACTCACTCGCACTCTTTTTCAAGCGGGGGCGGGTAAAATGGAGTCAGGTCAAATATTTATATGCGATTAAAATGTGATTAATTGCGATTAATTAATTAGATTATTTTTTTTAATTGAGTCCCGGCCCTAGTATTTTAGGTTGTTTGTAGATTGTAGATTGGATGTTGCTGGACAATAAAGAGTTCTTCATTACTTCATTAAGACTTTTCACTCCCATTGAGAGATTCATGTTGTGCACTCTTAGAAATAAAAGTGCTATGTAGAACCAAATAAGGTTCTTCGACTTGTCCCTTTTTGGCTGTAACTCTTTTGGAGGGTTCTACCTAGAACACAACTTAAAGGGTTATACCGAGAACCCAACATAAAGGGTTATATCTAGAACCAACACATAAAGGGTTCTACCTAGAACCACCTGTGAAAGGTTACACCTAGAATCCCCAATGAGAGGTTCTACAAAAATCCCTTTTATGGCGTATTGGTTTCACCCAGAAGCCTTACTGGGGGTTTCATCCAGAAAATATCCCACTTCTTACGGTTTCATCTAGAACCCACACAGGGAGTTCCACCAAGAACCCTTTTACTGGAACCCTTAAGGCCCCATACTCAAGCATACTGTGCGCGTACTGTGAGCAGCACAGACTCAGTGCTGTCCGCGGACGTTTGAGCTTTCGGACGCACGGTGTCACATTAAAAACAGATCGATGTGAAGATTTCCCGCTGAGCAGTCTTTTGTGTGACACCGAGTACGCGTACGTGGAGTACGCCCTGTCGTAAATATTGAGCTTTGCATGGACGGGTATGGCAGACGTCCGCTTTGGGTACGCATTGAGTACGCCTCAAGTATGCGTGGACGTCCGCGGACACATGTACGCCCGAGTATGTGGGGGCCTTTAGTGTTACCAAGAACCCTTGAAAAACCATTTCTTTGGAGAAAGGGTTTTTAAGGGTTCTGTGGATCAAAATGGTTTTACTGGAACCCTTAGTGTTACCTAGAACCCTGGAGCAAATGGTTCCAGGTAGAACCTCAGCCCTTGTAGAAGAACACCCTTATTTCTAAGAGTGTATGACCTCTGCAGTAACAGACTGTGGTGTGTTCATCTGTTAAGCAGCCAAGAATAAAAACTGTTGAAGAGGAACATCCTGAAACAGCTTGAAAGATGAATTCTGACCGATAACTAAGTAACTAAGCAGGAGAGAGGATCAGTAATACTGACATTGTTTTGATGGAAGTGTTCTCTCTTACAGGAACAGCCTAGGTTAAGAATATGTAAGAGAAACTTTCCCAATAGAACAAATATGAAAGTGTGCCTCTAGTAACTATTTCACAAAAGTGAGGATTATCTTTCACTCATGGTCACCTTCTATTCAGGACAATAGGGCAGTATGAGTAAAACTGGTGACGAATTTACACGTTAAGTCAATGCAAATGAGCGATTGAGTGTTTATCGCCCAGGCAAAAAATTGCTCCGGCGACAGCGACAGAGCTCTGTCGCTCGAGATGAGAAATCTCAACTCTCCGGCCACCAGTCGCTCGTCGCTCAGTGCTGATTGGCTGCCGTAATCCTGGTGGTGCTGGTCTAAACAGAGACACATGGTAGTGGGCATAACGCCATCAAGGCGAAAATGTGAGTCCGTGCAAAATTGACGAGCGAATGCAGCTGAGCGACGGAGCGGGGTTTTTTTTGGAGTGATACGAGCAACAAAAGTAGGTTCGGTGTGAACGCAACTTTAAGGTTAGGATTTAGAATTCAGAATTCCTCCTTCTGCTGGTTTTTGTGTGTGTGTGTGGTAGTGCAAAAAGAATGCTGCGAGTATGGCTGAAGACTGAACCTCTGTGATGTCCTTGTCCTTTCAGGAGGACCTCAGGGGGACCTGTCAGAGGATAGCTGAGGCAGTGCTGGGCAGGGATGACGACTGGCAGATGGGAAAGACCAAGATCTTCCTCAAGGTACTCCTGCATTCAAGGGCAATCCTACTCATGTTCACCAGTGGCACAAACTCACTCATTATCTACTCACCCTCATGTGGACTAAGGGCTGGAAGAAGTTTCAGAGTCCTCCGTCCCTTCTCTGAGTTACAGGGGGTCTCGGCGTAGCAGTGCATTTCAATGTAATGGTTGCAAAGGGACACCAGAGTTCTTCGTAAAAAAACACACACCGAAAAACGTCCAAATACCTCCATGCGGTTTGTATAAAATGTCTGTCTTGTACTGAAGCCCGGAGATGTGGGATTGTCCCGAAAAAAATTAAATAAGTCCATTTTTCAAGCTTGTTTGCAGCGGTAGCTCGTCTTCCTTGTCCGCACAAGTCTCGCGAGATTTGCGTCGACGCCATTGCGATTAACTGACGCCGTCGCAAATATCGCGAGACTTGTGCGGACCAGGAAGACGAGCTACCGCTGCAAACAAGCCTGAAAAATTGACTTATTTAATTTTTTTCCAGACAATTTCGCACTTCAGGGCTTCAATTCAAGAGGGACATTATATACAAGCAGCATGGAGGTATTTGGATGTTTTTTAGTGTGTCTTTTTGTGACGAAGACCGCGGTGTCTGTTTGCAACCCTTTTGTGGACATGCACTGCTACGTCGAGACCCCCTGTAACTCAGAGAAGCCACGGAGGACTCTGAAAATTCTCCCAGCCCTTAGTCGACATGAGGGTGAGTAGATAATGAGTTAAATATCATTCTGGGGTGAACTATCCCTTTAACCACAAACATTAAAACCTTCTGTCCAAGAGGGTTGCACTTTCTCTCTACCAGCATTCTGTGCTGTGCTGACCATACAACATCTAAGTTTCTCTCTGATCATTTTACTTAGTGATTTTGAGGATAGCCTCCCGTTGCAAGTAAATAAAACAGCATTTCAGCTAGCTCATTTGATATGGCTAGCAAACCTGAAGACGTTAAAGGGATAGTTCACCCAAAATTCAAATTTCACTCATTATCTACTCACCCTCATGTCGACTAAGAGCTGTGAGAATTTTCAGAGTCCTCCGTTCCTTCTCTGAGTTACGGGGGGGTCCACGCAGCAGTTTTTGTCCATATAATGGTTCTCAATGGACACCAGGTTTCTTTGTCCAAAAAGACACACCAAAAAACATCCAAATACCTCCATACTGCTCGTCTGTAATGTCCCTCTTGTATTGAAGCCCCGACATGAGAAATTGTTCCGAAAAAAAAAAAAGAAATAAGTCTATATTTTAAGCTTGTTTGTAGCGGAAGTTCCCAGTGTCTCAGTTCACTGCTCTTCCTGTGTCAGTCCAATTCTCACATGATTTGTACTGACCAGCGGAACAATTTCTCATGTGGGGGCTTCAATACAAGAGGGACATTACAGACGAGCAGTGTGGAGGTATTTGGATGTTTTTTGGTGTGTCTTTTTGGACGAAGAAACCTGGTGTCCATTGACAACCATTATATGGACAAATACTGCTGCGTGGACCCCCCCGTAACTCAGAGAAGGAACGGAGGACTCTGAAAATTCTCACAGCTCTTAGTTGATATGAGGGTGAGTAGATAATGAGTGAAATTTGAATTTTGGGTGAACTATCCCTTTAAAGCAGGACTATGCAAGTCAACCGGAAATAGCTCGCTCCTTCATTGGTTTCTCTTTTTCTCTCTTCTCCGGAGCTCCCCCACAATTCTGGGATGTCACTGTCGTAAAAAAAAAAAAAAGCATAGTTCTGCTTTAAAGCAGAAGTAAGCGATCCGGTGGTTTTGGCTAACTTACTGTCAGCGGATGGAGTTAGCAGTCCCCGCCCTCATCCCTACATCACCTCACCACATGCACGCGCATCCCTGACAGACCAAATATGCTGTCGGAAGATAGAAGTATTTAAGACTTAAGCCCTCGATATACTTGCTGTTAACTACGCGTACGCGTACGCATCATGGCTGCCACGCGTATCCTGCGTCGTTTTGATGCGTCGTCTGCGACCGAACGCTCATATCGACGCATTGTGACGCGACGCAAGATACGCGTGGCAGTACGCGTGGAATATACTTCTGCGTCGCGTTCGCGTAGTTAACAGCAAGTATATCGGGGGCTTTACTTAACACATTCCACTTACTTCTGCTTTAAGACACTGATATCATAGTTTTCTATTTTAGAATGAGGGCACAAAATTATACACAAAATTGCTGAAAGCTGTAATTCTAAATGAAAACTATAAGAGAATAGTGGATACTCCATTAGACCGTAGAGAGCAGAGGCGGTTGCTGTAAGACTGCAAGCAAAGCTCCGCTTCCTCTAAAACGTCAAACAATAAATGGTTAAATATGTTTCTAATAGATAGTGTTATGTCGATCACAACTGATGAGTCCTGCTTTTCCAGGATTCCTGTGATTTGGGAGAAACATGTGACCTTGTTGCTCAGTCAGACAGGAAGCAGGACAGGAAGTAGAGAGTGCAGGGCTGTGAAGGCAGGGCAGTATCCACACTTCCCTTCCAGGATGTGGTCAGATCAGCCACAGGGCAGATGGATAGTTTACAGGAGGAGGATGGAAGGAGTTTTTGTGTTGAAGTGGCGAAACTGAGAAATGTAGCTTTGTGTTTGTGTGGCACTGACTTTAAAATGACAAAGAGATTACCACATTTGTCTTTTGAGGTTTGGGGTAAATTGTATTCTAAATGACTGGATGAATTGCCACGCTGGCTTAGACAGTCATATCCCTCTTGCACTGGCATGATCCTTGTGCAATTACCAATTATGTGCAGGAGAAGTCACATTGACAGTAACCTTAGTGTCACTTTGTGTTGTGCTAATAGGAAATGTGAGTTCTTACATCAAGGTGTGTTACAACCAAAAACGTAATAACGGCCAATAACGTAATAACTGCCAATAATGTAATAATTTTGGCCATTTCAAATGTAATAAAGCCAATAGTGTAATAATGTGCCAATAATGTAATAAAACTTTTGAGCCAATAACGTAATAACTTTTTGCCGATAATGTAATAAGGCATTACATTATCGGCACCAGTTATTACATTTTGAAAGGTTTTTTTTACCAGGCCAATAACGTAATAACCAGCCAATAATGTAATGCCTTATTACATTATCGGCAAAAAGTTATTACGTTATTGGCTCAAAAGTTTTATTACATTATTGGCACATTATTACACTATTGGCTTTATTACATTTGAAATGGCCAAATTTATTACATTATTGGCAGTTATTACGTTATTGGCCGTTATTACGTTTTTGGTTGTAACAAGGTGTTTAACCTTATGCGAGTCAACATTCAACATTAGCGCTGTCAATAGATAAAAATAAAAAAAACTAATTAATCTCACAAATCGGTCAAATTAATCGCAATTAATTTATGAATTGCATTTTTCTACTTGAGACTGAAGCTTAGTGAATATTTATCTATGTAAAATCATCAAATTAATACAGAATATGAATAGAAAGCTTAAAGGGATAGTTCAACATTTTGGCAAATTGGCCCATTGCCATCAACATTCAACATTGTAGGTGTAGCGCTGTCAATAGATAAAAATAAAAAAAACTAATTAATTCAGCAAATCCGTCAAATTAATAAATTCATGCAAAACCGCTGATGCGATTTTTCAGCAAGCAGTCTCTGTATTTACCTCGAAAACGGCTCCGTCTCGTATCGTTCCGTCATTATCTCATAGCGTGGTGGTTCTGCAGAATTGCATTTTTCTACTTGAGACTGAAGCTTAGTGAATATTTATCTATGTAAAATCATCAAATTAATATAGAATATGAATAGAAAGCTTTTAAGCAACATCCAGAATGCTGGAGGTATTTAAACATGAGTGTGAGTGAAGATGTCACAGACGGAGCAGCAGCGTTTGGCGAAGAAGAACAAGTTGTGTAGAGCAGGAACAGGAGGAGCAAAAACATCTGCAGGTTTCCTGTGACATTATGAGACGGTCACGTCAGGAGAGAAGCAGCAGAAAGGGAATAAATAACTATTACAGATGGACATTTTACATTTTGCTGCTTCTTCTATGGAGTTTATTGGCGGTTGGCAGCAATTTAAAAAATTAACGCATTAAATTGAGTTAAAGCGATTAAATAATATATAAATATTAAAAATATATAAATAAAAAACTGGTAAAATTTCAAGAAAAAGTTGGTGACCCCTTTCAACATTCTAAAAGGTGCCCCCATAGAGTTTTTTTGTTTGTTTCAGTGTTTTGCCAGAAGAGATGGAATAGAGGATCTGCTGTAGGATTTGTTTTGTAAACTTAAAAACCATAAAGAGACCTATGGCTTTTACAATGAACTGTGTCATATATGAAGTGAAGGCCATTATATTTTTCCATACTGGTGACTGAGCTTGTAAAAATGTCTGACCTTAAGCCTGCAAATAAAAAAAAATCAGATTGTTCATCTGTGTTTGATGACATAAACACAATTCATTGGTTGGTATTTATTAGTTTTCTCTTTGGATGTCAAGGACCACCATGACATGCTGCTGGAGATTGAGAGAGACAAGGCCATCACTGACAAGGTCATCCTCATCCAGAAGGTGGTGCGAGGGTTCAAGGACAGGTAGGGGGCAAACATTTGATGCTGGACTTCCATGATACCTATTGACCACTGGGTGAGCCACTGTTGGTACATTTTTCCACCTTTCAGATTTTGAGAAAACGCATGAGAACAATGGACCTCATTCACCAATATCTTTTAGTATTTTCTTAAATCTTTCTTAAAGGTCAATTCTAGGAAAATTCAACCTGGGGCTCTTATTCCTACACTCTTAGAAATAACTCTTAAAAATAAGGGTTCCAAAAATGTTCTTCTACAAGGGCTGAGGTTCTACCTGGAACCATTTGCTTCTGAAAAACACTTTACTGAAAGAAAGGGTTGGTAACACTAGGGGTTCCAGTAAGAACCATTTTGATCCAGAGAACCCTTAAAAACCCTTTGCCCAAAGAAATGGTTTTTCAAGGGTTCTTGGTAACACTAAGGGTTCCAGTAAGAACCATTTTGGGTTCTTTCCCCAAAGAAATGTTTTTTCAAGGAACTCCAGTAAAAGGGTTCTTGGTGGAACTCCCTGAGTGGGTTCTAGATGAAACCGTAAGAAGTGGGATATTTTCTGGATGAAACCCCCAGTAAGGCTTCTGGGTGAAACCAATACGCCATAAAAGGGATTTTTGTAGAACCTCTCATTGGGGGTTGTCGGCGTAACCTTTCACAGATGGTTCTAGGTAGAACCTTTATATTTTGGTTCTAGATATAACCCTTTATGTTGGGTTCTCGGTATAACCCTTTAAGTTGGGTTCTAGGTAGAACCCTCCAAAAGAGTTCCAGGTAGAACCTTTAAAGGCCAAGCCAAAAAGGGTTCTCCTATGTGGACAAGCTGAAGAACCTTATATGGTTCTACATAGCACTTTTATTTCTAAGAGTGTAACCTTTACGTCTAAAAGAATGAATTTGAAGATTGTCTTTTTAATTGCTCCTGTTTGCAGTAGTTCTGTCTGTCCTGTGTTGGGGCTGTTTACTTATTCGTTTGGTTTTCATCTTCGCTAAAAATAAATCCCAAATAAGAAAACATTGGTGAATGTCAAAATCTTCTTGAAAACCTTTTGTAGTGGATTTTTTAAGACGACGTTTCTTAAGAATGGTTTGTGAATGACGCTCAATGTTGTCGTTTTTCTCAATGAAAAAAATCAATGAGATATTTTTTGAATCCTGCCAACAGATCTAATTTCCTTAAGATGAGGAAATCGGCTGTGTTGATCCAGAAGACATGGAGAGGCTATTACTGTCGGAAGAACTATGGAGCTGTGAGGGGCTTCTCTGTTTCACACCCACATCTCAGACAGGCAGAAAATATATTCACCAAAAGAGTAAAGAGTCATGTCTCCTGACTGTGATCCACGAGGCAGCTCAGTCCAGCTCATCTAAGGTTAGTTTTTAGTTCAGCTTTATGATCTTCCCCTTCTCATAATGTCCCTTTCCTTTTCTCTGTCCTGTCAGATGCGAGCGGGCTTCTCTCGTCTGCAGGCTCTGGTTCGCTCCAGGAAGCTGTGTATGTCCTATCACGTGGCCCGTCGGCGGATCACGTGCTTCCAAGGCCGTTGTCGGGGCTTCTTAGTGCGCCAGGCGTTCAGACACCGGCTGTGGGCTGTCATCACCGTCCAGGCCTACACCAGAGGCATGATTGCTCGCCGCTTGTACAAGAGACTGAAGGGAGAGGTAATAACACTGAGTATTTTTTTCTGAGTAATTTTTTTCCCTGTTTTGTTTTTTTTAATATTTTTTTTTCTGTTTTTGGTCTATTCCCCATTTATATACAGTCTATGGTCTACTCTTTCCCCTGATTTTTGAGCATTAGGCTTTTTTCAATAGAAGAATTTTTTCTAAAACATTCATACCATACCCTTTTTTAGAAAAACTGAAAAAAATTTCTGTTTTTGGACCTTCTCACAGTTTAATGTGCAGGTCACAACTTGTCCACCAGAGCGTTGTGGAGTTGTTGGATTGTGTATTTGATGAGTTTGATGAGGGAAACCAAGAAATCCCATGAGCCTCCGTAACGTAGCTCTGAGCAGTTCACGGCTCTGCTCCGCTGTTCTAGAAATAGCTTGCACCAACAATTAAAGGTAACGAACCTACTGCTATGACTATAGGGATTATGGTGATGGGTCAATTTGCCAACATGTTGAACTATCCCTTTAACTACATTGCTAATTTCAATTCCCATCTCCCTTCTATATTCTTATCTGTAAGGGGGGAGGGGTGTGTCCATATGTAAACAAGTGCTGGTGCAAGAGCATTCCTGTCAGAGACAGTCGCCGCACAAATGACATTGAACTGCTACTGTGCCTCTGCCCGCCCTCCTAAAAGTGCAAAAAATATACTTATATGGTGCTTATATCTTAGTTTTCATGATTTGTAGAAGAAAATTTAATTAACACCCAGTATCCTAATTAAAGCTATCTTTTAGCACTTATTGTATTGTTTGATTTTTGAACCCTGGGATGCCTTTTATAATGAACATTCAGCATCTGCATTTGAAAATGCACAACTTTAGATTTTCAATTTATTTTAGTTTAATGTTTTACATTTCCAATATTTGAATAATTACTTCATTTCATTTTCATTTTCTCAATTTAATGTCACTAGCCTTATTTCATTTGTCCCCTCAACATTAACACCATGCTCTTGGATTGTAATACCTCATTTTAGACAAACTGCACACTGGGTCTGTTCCCATATACTTTTGGTAACTAGCTGCTCTTATTTAAAGGCTAGGGAGGCAGAAACCTAGAAAAAAGCCTCAAGTTCAGTCCACACGGTTCTCATCCCTCAGCCTGAGCAGCGAGTAGAGTAATGTGACCCGCTGTGGCGACTTGAGTCGGAAGTCGCAACGTTCTATTTTTAGATAATCAGCTGTAATGGAAAATCAATAAAAAATCGTTTTTTTTCTTTTTAGCTAATTTCAAAGCAATGCCATTCAAAAACACTCTCCCAAAGTTTCACAGTCCAGATAATTGAGAAAAGGCAGTAAATGATGATTAAAGTTGACTTGCTACTTAAACCCTCTGAAAATGAGCGTTGCATCGTTGCAAAACATGAAATATCTTCTGATCCATTTGTGATAGAGACGAGCTGTGAACTGCATCTGATTCGCTGGATTCTCCGCTTTCCGACGGTCATTGAATGGTGCCTCTATGATAAGCAGGGGCGGCTACAGAAACAGATGCTAAACCGAGTAGCATCGACGCTAACAGAGCTAGCGTCGATGCTAAACAGAACGTAGCAACGATGCTAAATCGAACGTAGCTTAAATGCTAAACCGAACGTCGCGGTCAACACAACGCTTGCACATATTTTACAAAACATCAACAAAACATCACAACTTCTGAACCGTTTATGATAGAGACGAGCTGTAAACAGCATCTGAATTGTGAGATTCTCTGCTTTCCGAGGGTCATTGAATGGTGCATCGATGACAACAAGGGACCGTATATGGTGCGTGTAATCACGTGGTACAGGAACAGACGCCAGAGTCACAGGCAAAAACTTTGAATGGAATTTTCTCAGGTTTTAGAACAGGATAAGAGAGGAGGAGATCGTAATTCAAATGGACATATCTCGATATCTCGAAACTATAAAATGTATTACTTTGACTAGGGTTTCATTTTAAAGCTCATTTTCTAATCTTTCCATTGATACCAAAATCACATTTGGGTCACTGTGACTCATTTTGATGGATCGGGTCACAAATAATACGAATAAGAGCTGCTGCTCTGTGATTGGTCAAAATCTACCGTCACAGCTAGATTCTTTGCAGGCTGAAAACAGAGCCTAGGGGAGACGCAGACGTCTGATCTTTTTTCACATCACTTCATTTACATTATCCCCAAGGTTAGTGTGTAAGTTTTTGCCTAATACTGTCAAAAAAAAGCTGCCTACCTATAGCCTTTAATGTTGGGCTCCTTCTTGTCTCCCTTCAGTACCACCGGAGGCTGGAGGCAGAGAAAATGCGTCTGGCTGAAGAGGCCAAACTGAGGAACCAGATGTCTGCAAAGAGAGCTAAAGCTGAGGCTGAACGCAAACACCAGGTGGGAATTCAACAAAGAATTATAACTCAAATTTCAAACCACAGTTTATACATCATCATCATGAAATTGTTCCTTCATTCAAGTTCCAGATGCCTTGAGTTTGTTGAGTATTCCCTGGAGGCCTGTACTAGGATTTGAGGTTGTCCAAGTGAGTTTTCAGGGTGACGTCAGTGGTTTGCTTTTTACTGGGGTAAATTACCGTGGTAACTTACCCCTGACTCCTGACCTGCTCTGGAGCAGGATCACTTCACAGGACTACATCAAAACCTGAAATAAATAGGTGTTAAACAGATGAGCCTTATTCAAGGAACAAGGCAACTGATGCTGCATATGCTGGCTGTGCATTTGTCCTTGAAAAACATTAACTAATAAAAATGGGTCGTTCAAGACACTGTTCAGGAGAAGAGCACACTTTGATAAAGAAATTAATAAAAGAGGGAAAACCTATAAAAAAGTGCAGAAAATGAGAGGCTGTTGAGTTAAAATGATATTAAACGCTTTAAAATGGCAGCCAGAACCAGGGCCCGTATTCCTAAAGATTCTTAGTGCAAAGAGTTGCTCCTAGTGGCCAAAAAAGAAAACTCTTAGAATCATGATGTTTTCTTAGAATTTCCTCCAAAAGTTAAGAGTAGCTCCTAGTAAAGATAAAAGCTATTCCTAAAGCATCCTAGCTCTTAAGAGAGCTCCTAAGGTGGGATCTGTTAAGAGCGGCGAAGAGGACTTTTAGTGGCTTAGGAGTTCCCTAAGCAGAGGACAACATGGTGGACAGGAGAGGCAGGAGAGATATTCTCCAAACACTGGATGACAGTGAAATAATGAAACGCTCCAGATTGTTCCTGTTCCTCTGTCCACTTGGGTTTCCTTGTTCTTTTCTTCTCCATTGCTGTTCACTGGTTTGTGGTAGATTTTAAAGCCAACCAACACTGCTTCTTAACGGCCGGTCAGCGATCACAGACCCTGATGAAAGCTGAACCATTTTACCCTCGTTAAATTGAGTTGAAATGATGAAAGTTCAAAAATTACTAGCATGGCATTAAATATTAGCAAATAAATATAAGTTTCACTGTGTGAATACTACGCAAGTTTTCACACATTTTGTACGATAATTTAAAAGTATAGCTCACTATTCATTTAACAGATATTTTCTTTTACGTGAATTTTTTTTTTTTTTTTACAATTACACAGTCTGATAAGATTAGATTATATGATTATCGATTTGAGGGTCCATCCTTTGTAGTAGTATGACCAAAAGTATATTTTTTACCTAGCTTTTTTTTAAGTCTATTTTTTGGGCTTTTTGGCCTTAAATTGACAGATCAATTGAGAGAGAGACAGGAAACTGGAGGCAGAAAGAGGGGGAATGACATGCAGGATAGGACTGCTCTACCAACTGAGCTGAACACCGCCTCTTTATCTAACTTTTCAGGATCAACCAATCACAGCGTTTGAAATGATGACTCATCCCTAGCAACGGGGGTCAACCACACCTCCTCACTAAGATAGGAGTTTCTGTCCACTCCAAGAGTTCTCTGAGAGTGTCCTGGAATCACTCCTAAGCTAAGATTCCTTGCTAGGAATTTTTAGGTTAAGATAGGAGCTCTTTGAGAGGATTCTTAGAACCTTTAGGAATACGGGCCCAGATCTATTGGCGAGGAAGAAAAAGAAAAACGACTATTTGAATAGATCGGAGATTAACCAAAATGGCAAAAGCTCAGCCAACGATCAGCTCTAGGATGATGAAAGAAGATCTAAGATTGCCTGTGAATACTGTAACAATCAGACGACGTCTATGTGAAGCCCCACCAAGAAGCCGACGTCTATAGCTGCTCTACATGAAAACCTTATTTTTTTTATTAGACTATTTAAGTATTAGGCTATAAAATTGTAATGCACCAGTGGAGAGACTCGAAAACGTGAAGACATTTATATTAAGAAGAGTGATTTATGTGATTATATCACGGCAGTTTTGAAATAAATACGAGTTCAAAACAATATGTATCCGACTGCCTGTAGTAAGTGATGAAAAATTAGCCATGTTGTGCACAATGTGCAGTAATGAAAAAAAGTGAGATGAATCGTGATGCATTGCAGGATCAAATGGAATCGTTAAGCAGATAATCAGAATCATATGGAATGGTGAGGCTGGTAGAGATTCACAGCTCTACTACTCAATATCTCTCATCACAGAAATAGAGTAAAAAAGAGACAGAGGGAGAGCATCCTTTACACCGAGATGCTTCTGTTACCATGGTGTTTGTTTGCTTCTCTTCTTGGTTACACAGGGTTTAAGTATGGGTTACTAAATGTGAGTGTCTTTGGTGTGTGTGTGTTTTTTTTAACACTGGACAACAGTTCTCAGTGTATCAGGTCAAACCTGATTAATGATATTAGTAAGTCCTTAGTAGTCTTTCCTCCTGGGAGAGGTTGGGCCTCTGGCGTCGCTGTCTCCTCCGTCCATGTCCAAGTATAAAATGACAAGCTTCAGTTAAAGGTGAGGAGAGGAGCTCATTTGATTGGTGAAGATCTGAATCAGCTGTGTTAATCCCATTCCACGCCTCTCCTCCTTGGCTGCGTTCCGAACTTCATTTAACAGATTTAACTCCAATCGGAACACCCTGCAACGTCACAGCTGTTTCTGGCCGAGTTTAAAAATAAAGTTTTTGAATTTTCAAAATGTATCAAGCCACTATCACCATTTAGACAAATCTGAGATTATTTAAGAAACATAACTATTTCTGTGTGCGCAAGCAAAGCAGTTTTGTGTTGTTGTGTGTGGTATTTATTCAGTTTTGGGGCATCAGTGTGTGTAAATAGCATCAGTGGCTCAGCTGTCAATGAACAGTAGCAAAGCTAACGGCCGCGGCTAAGCCAACGGCGGCGGCTACGCTAACGGCGGCGGCTATGCTAACGGCGGCGGCTAAGCTAACATAAGGACGTCAACTGTTAAAAACCTCCCGTTGTCGGACACGGCGCGAAACTACTCTAGTTAGCTCAGTCATGTTGTAAGTAAGATATCTGCCGGAAAAAAATATTTTTTCATGGACCGTTTATTGAGTCACTGGGTAATTAAAGTTAGACAGGTAACCATTAGCCCATGGCGGCAGACCCTGTGCAGTCCACTGCGCAGGGAACTACAGGGCGATCGGAACGCACCCCTTCTTTCCCACTTGCTTGCGCCTCATTGATATTGAAGTGTTGTCTAAAAGCTAACGTCACACTTTTCTATATTGTATGTACTTTGAAGGAGCGTCTAGCCCAGCTGGCTAAAGAGGATGCCGAGCGGGAGAAGAAGGAGAAAGAGGAGGCTCGCAGGAAGAAGGAGATGGTGGAGCAGATGGAGAAGGCCCGTTTAGAGCCCGTCAATGACTCTGACATGGTGGATAAAATGTTTGGCTTCCTGGGTACAACAAGCTCTTTCCCAGGGCAGGAGGGACAGGCCCCCGCTGGCTTCGAGGTGAGCTCAACTGTCAACAACAGTTACAAGTAAAGGTTGACGTACTGAACTGGAAAAAAATCTTAGAATTATAAATTCATATGGAAATGATTCACTAAACTTTTGTTTTATTTAGTTTTGGTGTTGTTTGCATTTTTGTATGTTATACCAGTGGTTCTCAAACTTTTTTATATCAAGGACCCCTAAACTGACACAAATTAGACCATGGACCCCCATTGGACAAAATTTAGAAGTAAACACCAGAAATAGGAATATTTGTTCTGAGACTGAAGAACATTACTTTTTTGTGGGCTACATTTAAATTGACCTATGGCTAAGCCACGCCCCCAAACCGGATGAGCCTATCACAGTTCATTAGTTTTTATATGTTTTTTCTTAACATTTTAAGTTTAAAATGGTCAAACGGTGTGCATGGGGTATGTTACAACCAAAAACGTAATAACGGCCAATAACGTAATAACTGCCAATAATGTAATAATTTTGGCCATTTCAAATAGTGTAATAATGTGCCAATAATGTAATAAAACTTTTGAGCCAATACCGTAATAACTTTTTGCCGATAATGCAATAAGGCATTACATTATTGGCTGGTTATTACGTTATTGGCCTGGTATTAAAAAAAACCTTTCAAAATGTAATAACTGGTGCCGATAATGTAATGCCTTATTATATTATCGGCAAAAAGTTATTACTCAAAAGTTTTATTACATTATTGGCACATTATTACACTATTGGCTTTATTACATTTGAAATGGCCAAAATTATTACGTTATTGGCAGTTATAATGTTATTGGCCGTTATTACGTTTTGGTTGTAACAGGGTACATACAACTCTGACACTAGGTATCAACCAAGAGAAGTGTCTGCTGTGGATAAAGTTATGCGGTAGACCACAACACCAACTAAACGTGGATAAACTTAACAAAGATGTCTACATCTGCTGTAAGTTAAGTCAACAACGTATTTGAGGCAACATATTGTCAGAGATGTTTGGATGTTAGCCAGTATCACAACTAAGCATAAAGCCCGCTAGCTTAATGATAATGTAAAATGCAAAACTCCATAGACAGGCTAACAGAAGTTACGGCAGCCATAGCAATAAAGCCAAGTTAAGTTTCGGTGACTTCGAATCTTTAATCTTTAATCTTTCTTTCTCCAACAACCATCAATTGCCCCCTGTGAAATGTCTCCTACTGTGACTGCTGCCATAGCGCCTCTCACCGAATGTTGACAGCTTGTCCGAGTGAGTGGAGGGGGCGGGGCTTAGCCATAGGTCAATTAGGGCCAATGGCGTGAATCTTTGTAAATATTATAGAGACATTTCTGGAGAAAAGTGCTATAATTTCTCCAAAAATGTTTTAACATTTGTAGGAATAAGTGGTAAAAATTCTCCAAAAAAAGTAAAAATTTGCAAGAAAAAAAGTAGTAAAATTTCTCGTAAAAAAGTTTTTAAAACATTTGAAAAAGTAAAAAAAAATCTAGAAAAATTGGTAAAAGTGTTAAAAAAAATACTAATAGAAAAAAGTGGCAAAATTTCAAGAAAAAGTTGGGGACCCCCTTCAACCCTCTCGAGGACCCCTGGTTGAGAACCACTGTGTTATACTGTAGTTAGCACTTGTTAACACCAAGAAGGGTCAAGGTTCGATCCCCATCAGTTTCTGTCTGGAGGTTTTCTCCTGACCAGCTGTGGTCCTGGTCTCGTTGCAGGACCTGGAGCGGAGTCATCAGGAGCTGGAGGAGGAGGATCTGGATGAGGCTCTTCCTCTCCCTGAGGATGATGAAGAGGAGGATTTATCAGAGTACAAATTCGCCAAGTTTGCTGCCACCTACTTCCAGGGCACCACCACTCACACCTACGTCCGACGGCCTCTCAAACAGCCTCTGCTCTTCCACGATGATGAGGGAGATCAGCTGGTTTGTCACTTTTGGCATTTCAACCCCAATAAGCCAGGTTTACAAAGCTGTGCAGAATAGTTTTTGGTTTGATTAAAGGAAACACAGCTGTTGTCCAACAAATTATAGGGTGAATTCCAATTCCTTCAATCTTAACCCTCAATCTCAAAAATGCGCACTCCCACTAGTACAAGAGTTGTCCCTATTCTCAGAAAAATTAAGTTGAAGGGCAAGTTTAATGGCTGTATCGCCCTCAATATTGAGATTTTCCAACACCACCCTTGGGAGTAAGGGCTACCCAGAATGCATTGCATATTTTCACCAAACTGAAAGCTGCAAAGAAAGTGAGCTACAAATGTAAGTATTTTCTTTGTTAATAGAGATATAAATATTAGAAAACCATTGTATTATCTTAGTTCAGACCCGTTTTATGGATTATTTACCTCATTGTTGCGTAACATTTATTATTTTATTTTTGTCAATAGCCAGCCAGTGTTGCAACGTTACATCTGCCTTCACCCGCAGGGTTTTTGCTTGGACAAATATTTGTTCTGAGACTGAAGAACATTACTTTTTTATACTTTTAAATTAGGGCAATTTTTGGAAATATTATAGAGAAGTTTATGGAAAAGAGTGGTCCAATTTCTCCAGAAACATTTTAACATTTCTAGGAAGAAGTGGTAAATATTCTCCCCCCAAAAAGTAATAAAAAAAAATAAGTAAAAAGTTAAGTAAAAATGGTAAAATTTCTCATAAAAAATGTGGGCTATTAAAAGTGAGAGTTGAGCTTGCGGGTTAAGATAAAGGGTTAAGATAAGAATTGGAATTGGCCCTTAGGCTTCATTAATGAATCTATTAATCATCTCCTCTTCATCATTTTGAATGTAATAAAATCCTGAAGTAATCTGGAGTATGGCCATCGATGACTCGTTAGTCCATTTCAATAGTACTGGCTTTTCCAGTCTTATCAGACTGAAGACATGATAAACCTAATGAAGAAGTGTGTCCTTCCATGTCCCGGCCCAGGCCGCTCTTGCAGTTTGGATCACGGTGCTGAGGTTCATGGGGGATCTGCCCGAACCCAAGTATCACACAGCCATCAGCGACGGAAGTGAAAAGATCCCTGTCATGACCAAGATCTATGAAACACTGGGAAAGAAGACCTACAAGAGAGAGCTGCAGGCCCTGCAGGGGGAAGGGGAGGTGAGGACCATCAATAATAATAATACATTTCACCCTGTTACAACCAAAAACATAATAACGGCCAATAACGTAATAACTGCCAATAACGTAATAATTGTGGCCATTTCAAATGTAATAAAGCCAATAGTGTAATAATGTGCCAATAATGTAATAAAACTTTTGAGCCAATAACGTAATAACTTTTTGCCGATAATGTAATAAGGCATTACATTATTGGCTGGTTATTACGTTATTGGCCTGGTATTAAAAAAAAACCTTTCAAAATGTAATAACTGGTGCCGATAATGTAATGCCTTATTACATTATCGGCAAAAAGTTATTACGTTATTGGCTCAAAAGTTTTATTACATTATTGGCACATTATTACACTATTGGCTTTATTACATTTGAAATGGCCAAAATTATTACGTTATTGGCCGTTATTACGTTTTTGGTTGTAACACACCCCTTAGCAGAATTAGACAAAAATGACTGCTTTCCACCAAACACTGTGGAGGGATGAGGCTCTTTAAACTGTGGGTCAGAGCCAGTGAAGGAGTTGATCCAGAGGATTAAACCACTTTCCCTGGCTTTTTTTTTTTTAACCTTTGCCATTGTAGAGTGCCACTCTAGTGAAAACATAGTAATATTATGATGTATTATACTTATTTTTTTATTATGTGCAGGTGCAGGTCTTAAATATGTACTATGTACAGTATGTTACTTGCTGTACCTCACTGGAGAAAATCTGTATACTACTGTATAGGGATGCACCGATATGAAAATTTTGGCCGATACCGATATCCGATATGAATTTTTCTGTTATGGCCGATAACCGATATTTACCGATATCGATATGTGTTGGGGTTTTTTTAAGTTTCTGAGATGATAAATTTTTGTACAGACTGAAAATCATGCAAACTGAATTTTTGAATGTCTTCCTTTATTTTCAGAATGTATTTTACTTCCAAATAACAAGGTTACAGGCTACCATCCTCCTCGCATTACCTCAACTTTGCAGGTTTTGCATACAAATATACGTATATGGGCCGATATATATTTTTATATTTTAAACATCGGACCAATACCGATATGTTAAAAAATGACTAACATCGGCCGATATTGATGCCGATATATCGTGCATCCCTACTACTGTATATTCTACTATACACATATTGAATATTCCATATTTATTATATGGAAATAGACTAGGCTGTGTTTATATGATGTATACATGAACAAGCCATGTTATAGTTTTAAAGGGATAGTTCACCCAAAATTCAAATTTCACTCATTATCTACTCACCCTCATATCAAGCTAAGAGCTGTGAGAATTTTCAGAGTCCTCCGTTCCTTCTCTGAGTTACGGGGGGTATAATGGTTGTGAATGGATACCACTTTTCTTCGTGTAAAAAAACACACCAAAAAACATCCATATACCTCCATACTGCTTGTCTGTAATGTCCCTCTTGTCATAAAGTCGTAAATTTACGAGAATAAAGTTGTACATTTCCTATGAGAAAAGAGGTCATAACATTACGATAATAAAGTCGTGAATTTACAAGAATAAAGTAAATGTATGACTTTATTCTCGAAGTTTGTGATTTTTTATCTTTTAAAGTTGTTTATTCACATGCTATCCATTGACTAATGTACAGATATTCATGTACCAAGTGCGCTGCTGGTATGAGATTTGAAAGCTGAGAGAGTCTTGTGTTGTTCTGCCCTCAGACACCTCTCTCTGACAGCCACAAGAAGAACAGTGTCAGGCACAAACTGGTGTCTCTTACCCTGAAGAAGAAATCCAAGATCACTGAGGAGGTGGGAAAAAGAGAAAGAACAAGCAAATGACCTCGCTGCTAGTTAACATCTGGAGTTTTTGTTTTGTTGCTGAACCACAAAATAATTTGCGTATGATTCTTCTCAGGTCACCAAGCGTCTTAACGATGGCGAGTATGGTCTCCATGGCAACAGCATGTTGGAGGACAGGCCGACGTCCAATCTGGAGAAACTTCACTTCATAATTGGCAATGGAATCCTGAGACCAGCACTGAGGTAAATAACGTACAACATGGACATAACCGACTTCAGAAAAAAGGATGTCCTCTAAATCTGTCACAAGGATTGGTATTTATCAATTTAAGCTGATCTGAGCATTTGAAGCAGTGTTCATGTAAGACACAGGCTGGACCAGATACAGCCACATATTCATCAAAACCTAGGAAGTCCGTGTTGAAATGTACAGAAATGGCCGTTTGTCCCGTTTGTCGCGCCGAGTTGTCACGAGCTGCAACACGAGTTTATCCGAGTAAGGAAAACGGATTTGATTGGTCGTTATCGAGCGGGCGGGATATTCAAAGCTTGGGGTGAGACCAAGGTCCGTGTGTGTGTGCATGTCGCAGACGTTTGAATAGAATGATGGATGACAGATCCATTGTCCAATGCAAAAAAAAACAAAAAAAAAAACACACTTTCATCCCGGATTTACTCAAAGATAGAATTTTGCACAAAGTTTGGCCTCCATCATCTGATAGATGAGTTTTTACACTAACAGAGTGGGCGCAAATTCAGTGTTCTTTTCTGTACACCTTTAAAGGACAGTTTCGGGCAAATTCAACTCGGGGGTGTATGTTCCTATCATTATACTGTAGGTCTAAAGAAGGAATCTGAAGATTTTCAGTTTAATGTCTCCTGTCTTGAGGTAGTTGTGTCTGGCCCGCATCGCCATGGCAGCAATGAATGGGAGCGGATGCAAGTTCAGCTGCTTTGTGATCAGTGCACTGTTAGCCTAGCCAGGCTAGCGCCGCCTAATGTTTCCGGCCAATTTCATTTGCCTCAACCATGTAGTCAGGAAACTAGTAATGCGTTTCGGTTTGCTCCGTCCGCTCCGTCCCAATCAGCGAACAGATGGGGAACTGAAGGCGAGGCCGTTGAACTCAAGCGCTCAAGCTAACCTATGAGCTTCACCGGTGTATAGCCCACGTGACCACCAAGCAGCAGCGATTAGTTGAAGCAAATGTAAGCAACCGCCTCCCGGAAGCAAACGAATCCCTACGGCTCGTGTTCAGACGCTCTATGAAATGTAATGAAATTAGCGGCTGATGCATCAGGCTACTGTTAGCCTGCCTCCACCTAAAGTCATCAGAGACACTCTTCAGCAACTCTAAACGGACCGATCTTGGTCTCAGAGCTGACTAAACTCTCCAGTAAGGCATCTTGAGCGGTCAAACGCCGCTAACGGGACAAGATCGGTCAAAACGGAGGGTTCAAGCAAAGACGCTTTATTTTGGTTCAAGCTAGCTACATCGAGGGTAGGTTAGTAAAAGCACTTCTGTATATAAAAGGACAACGGGTGTTTTATTTTGTGAAAGTAACCGGAAGTGCGTTTGTCACAACAGCTAGCTTGAGTAGCGCTGAATTCGTTCAAACAAAATAGTAAACAGCTGGTATTTAGACAAATTAACGACACACTGCTGATCTAAACAGATACTTTCTCACCTACACATGTTTGAAATGTTGATAAAGTGATATATTTACAGAGTTTAGAGCTAAAATGAAATCAGGGTAGGAGGCAAGCTACCACTACCCATACACTTCCAGTGTTTGAGCTAAGCTAACAAAATAGTAAACAGCTGGTATTTAGACAAATTAACGACACACTGCTGATCTAAACGGATACTTTCTCACCTAAACATGTTTGAAATGTTGATAAAGTGATATATTTACAGAGTTTAGAGATAAAATGAAATCAGGGTAGGAGGCAAGCTACCACTACCCATACACTTCCAGTGTTTGAGCTAAGCTAATTACAGGCGATCCGGCTCTATCTCTCTTGTTACTGCACGCACAGTCAAAAGGATGGTGTCTATCTGCTGGTCATGGACTCAGGAGTGAGGCAAGACACGAAAAAAAAATGTTGGCGTATGACTCCCTCACTGACCATTTTTGAACATAATTTGAGAGAAAGACACCAAATTGTGTGTGATTATTTTGAGAACTGATGAAACATTTTCAGTCAATTTGAAGCTAAAATATGGTTCCACCTTCTCAAACATGAGACGCTGCTGTTTCCCTTCAATGATAATATTCTTTATCTAGTGATAATTTTTCCTTATCTTTGGTTTTATTTTAGGTAGTATCAGGAAAAGTGTGGAATTGGATTGTGGGTGTGGGTTATGATATACAGTATGATGCATTTTCAAAGTTAGAATATTGTGGATAAAGTTGACAAATGATTAATTTCTGTGTGTGTGTGTGTGTCAGGGATGAAATCTATTGTCAGATCTGTAAGCAGCTGAGTCAGAACCCATCTAAGAGTTCTCACGCTCGTGGCTGGATTCTCATCTCCCTCTGTGTTGGCTGCTTTGCTCCGTCAGAGAAGTTCGTCAAGGTCAGGGCAGAAAAAAGTTCACACAAAATTGGCTGTTTTCAAATATTTGACACTTTCCACAAGTGGTTTGTTTTAAGTGTGTTTATATTTACAGACAGTAAAGTATAGAGTGTGAACTTTTTTGTGAGAAATCTTTTTTTTTGTACTCACAGTATCTGAGGAACTTCATCAGCAGCGGGCCGCCAGGATATGCTCCCTACTGCGAAGAGAGACTGAGACGAACATTTGTTAATGGAACGAGAACACAGCCTCCATCCTGGCTGGAGCTTCAGGTACAAAGCGCTTAAAGGGATGGTTCAACTTTTTGGCAAATTGACCCATTGCCATAACCCCTATAGTCATAGCAGTAGGGTCGTTACCTTTAATTATCAGTGCAAGCTATTTTTAGAACGGCGGAGCAGAGCCGTGAGCTGCTCAGAGCTACGCTACGGAGGCTCAAGGGATTTCTTGGTTCAAACTCATCAAATACACAATCCAACAACTCCACAACACTCTGGTGGACAAGTTGTGAGCTGCACATTCACCACACTATGAGATAATAACACAACATTACGAGTTGTTTTAGAGGGAAATTCATGCAAAACCACTGATGTATGTTGCCTTCAGGCACAGTTTTTCATCAAGCAGTCTCTGTATTTCCCTGTATTTACCTCGAAAATGGCTCAGTTTCGTAACGTTCCATTATTATCTCATAGCGTGGTGAATGTGCAGGTCACAACTTGTCCACCAGAGCGTTGTGGAGTTGTTGGATTGTGTATTTGATGAGTTTGATGAGGGAAACCAAGAAATCCCATGAGCCTCCGTAGCGTAGCTCTGAGCAGCTCACGGCTCTGCTCCACCGTTCTAAAAATAGCTTGCACCGACAATTAAAGGTAACGAACCTACTGCTATGACTATAGGGATTATGGCGATGGGCCAATTTGCCAAAATGTTGAACTATCCCTTTAAGTGAATGTGGCAGTATCATATGTTTGGAGTTCACTGATTAATGATGTGACACATCAGTTCACATCACCAAAGCCAAAAGTCAGTTTGTGAAATCTCTCTCCAGGCCACAAAGTCAAAGAAGCCTATCATGCTGCCAGTCACGTTTATGGACGGCACGACTAAAACGCTGCTGACCGACTCTGCAACCACTGCCAAAGAGCTCTGCAACGCCCTGTCTGACAAAGTCAACCTGCGAGATCGCTTTGGATTCTCACTCTACATTGCTCTGTTTGACAAGGTTGACACACACGCACACACACACACACACACTGTTAAAAATGTTAATTTATTTAAAGTTTTAAGTTAATTTCATTTTAACTTAAACTTTTCCTCATTAAAATGAACAGATCCAAGTTGTATTTTCTCGTTTCCTTGCAGTATCCCAAATAATTTTCAAATCTAGAAAATTATTTATTGCAGAGGTACTGGACTACAGTACATAGCCAGCAGACGTTTCTTTTCATTTTATTCTTATTTGTCACTTGTTATTGCTCAGGGCCTATGGGCTCTAGTTTTGCAGACCAGGCACAAGCCAAGTGCAGTTTGAGATGTTTGTGGTTTTCCTGCAGGTCTCCTCTTTGGGAAGTGGGAACGACCATGTGATGGATGCTGTGTCACAGTGTGAGCAGTATGCAAAGGAGCAGGGAGCCCAGGAGAGGAACGCTCCCTGGAGGCTGTTCTTCAGGAAGGAGATCTTCACACCATGGCACTGCCCTGCTGACGACCTGGTTGCCACCAACCTCATCTACCAACAAACTGTCAGGGGGGTCAAGTTTGGAGAATACCGCTGTGATAGGGTGACTGCAGCTTTCTGCTTTCTTCTCCAGCTCAAATATTTTGGGAATCTAGTACCCTGTTACAACCAAAAACGTAATAACGGCCAATAACGTAATAATTTTGGCCATTTCAAATGTAATAAAGCCAATAGTGTAATAATGTGCCAATAATGTAATAAAACTTTTGAGCCAATAACGTAATAACTTTTTGCCGATAATGTAATAAGGCATTACATTATTGGCTGGTTATTACGTTATTGGCCTGGTATTAAAAAAAACCTTTCAAAATGTAATAACTGGTGGTGATAATGTAATGCCTTATTACATTATCGGCAAAAAGTTATTACGTTATTGGCTCAAAAGTTTTATTACATTATTGGCACATTATTACACTATTGGCTTTATTACATTTGAAATGGCCAAAATTATTACATTATTGGCAGTTATTACGTTATTGGCCGTTATTACGTTTTTGGTTGTAACAATCCATAAAGACACACCAAAAAACATCCAAATACCTCCATACTGCTCGTCTGTAATGTCTCTCTTGAAGCCCCCACATGAGTGGGGGAGTGAAATTTGAATTATGGGTGAACTATCCTTTTAAAGTTTTAAAGAGTTGACTTCTCCAAATTGGAATTACACATTATTATTATTATTATTATTATTATTATTATTATTATTATTATTATTATTATTATTATTATTATTATTATTATTATTATATATCAGTTGACATGCAAACAAAATGCATCATCATATTTTCACATTAGCCACCTTAGCAGTATGTGTATGTGTGTTTCCCCAGGATGACCTGTCAGAGCTGGCCTCTCAGCAGTATTACGTTGACTATGGTTCAGAGATCCTTCTGGAGCGTCTGCTGAGCCTCATTCCCTCCTACATCCCTGACAGAGAGATCAGCACTTCCTGGACGGTGGAGAAATGGGCTCATTTCATCATGGCTGCCCACAAAAAGGTGCCTGTCTCTTGAACAAATTGTATCAGTGTCATTGTATTTTATGTCTGATTTTAATTCATCAAAAAGGCATCAGTGCAGTACGCTCTTAGAAATAAGGGTTCAAAAATGTTCCTCTATAAGGGCTGAGGTTCTACTTGGAACCATTTGCTTCTGAAAAACCCTTTCCTGAAGAAAGGGATTTTCGAGGGTTCTTGGTAACACTAAAGGTTCCAGTAAGAACCATTTTGATCCAGACAACAATTCAAAAAACTTTCCCCAAAGAAATTGTTTTTCAAGGCTTTTTACAGTAAAAGGGTTCTTGATGGAACTTCCTGTGTGGGTTCTAGATGAAACCGTAAGAAGTGGGATATTTTCTGGATGAAACCCCCAGTAAGGCTTCTGGGTGAAACCAATACGCCATAAAAGGGATTTTTGTAGAACCTCTCATTGGGGGTTCTTTCACAGATGGTTGTAGGTAGAACCCTTTATGTGTTGGTTCTAGATATAACCCTTTATGTTGGGTTCTCGGTATGACCCTTTAAGTTGGGTTCTAGGTAGAACCCTCCAAAAGGGTTCTCATATGAGGACAAGCCGAGGAACCTTATATGGTTCTTCATAGCACTTTTATTTCTAAGAGTGTGCTACAACAAACTCTTGGAAATAAAATGTATCATCATCCATGTGAAGTTTCAATCAAATCGGACAATGCATGAAGCTAAGTTGTTGCAACCTGCAACATGACACAACACACTGTGGAGATACATGAACTTGATTGTCAGTGAATCAATTGTGTTTTTCTACTGACTGAAGCTTATAACAAATATTTATTTATGTAAAATCATTAAATTAACGTAGAATAAACACAAATAAAGTATATTTAAATTCAAAGGGTCATATCCTAACAGAAATCATAACAAACCCCAGACTACAAGTGTTGAATATGCAGGTTGAACATCAAAACCACTCCAGACCGCTTCTGCGCATGCGCCTATTTTTACACTTTATTTCTAACACTTTATGGAGCTGTGCACCACAGACTAGCACGAAGCACCAAACTTCCCTCATGGGTTCACTGTAAAACTTTCGTTTATTGATGTAAATGAGGTTTCTCAGGTTCAAAATTATGAATACGGCAGCAACGGACAATAAATTAAAAACAATAAATTAAAACTCTAAAAAAAAAAAAGTATCCCCCACACATACACACACCATACATATTGCACATTTTTCTTTCACGCAAAGCCCCGAGGCAGCGCTGCTCCTCTGTTTGAATGGAAAGTAAACTTCATGTGTGAACTGGACAAACTAATCAACAACTAAACAAACATCAATAAGACCAACATTTATCTCCTAAAAGGAATGGTAAACCTCCTTAAAGTTCTCCGTCGCCACGACGGATTTCCATCAATGGGAAAAATTAATTCAATTCAATTCAAGTTTATTTGGAGAGGGACAATGTACATTCTTCTACATTGAAAATGCAAAATGTACCCAATTGTAGCTGCAAAGCTAATTTCCATTGGTTGTCCCCCGGCTAAAAAGAAAAAAAATTACAGAGGTTCAAGTTAAAATAAGTACAAGTCAAAAGTGCAACAAGGTTCTGTTCATGTTGTTTTGCTTCTTAGAAGGGAACAGAAGAGAAATTAGGGGGAAAAAAGAGGCCACATGTGTTTTTGTTGTGGTTTACTAATGCTGCTCTCAACCAATAAAACTAGCCAGGACCATTGTACTAGCCCAGTGGTTCTCAACCGAGGGGGGGTAAACGTTGTCTGCCCCAAAGGTAGCAGAAATGTGTCTTTGACCCCCCCCTCTCCATAGCAGAGCAAACGGGCCCTTGAATGGCAGGTCCAGATCCCTAGATTTAAAATATGAGATTTGTGTTTGCTCGGCACTAGACCTGAGTTCAGTTTAAGTTTCATATACTGCAGCCAAAAGGCATACACACTACAGATGAACTATAGATGAACAGGGGATTTCGAATTTCAGTCAGTTTTTTTTTTTTTTTGCTTTAATCCATGCATACAACTGAATGATTTAATTGGGTAATCTAACGTCACTTGTTCTCTGTCTCTATTGGTCCATTCAGGGCATCTACACCCAGAAAAGATTTGAACCTCAGAAGGTGAAGGAGGAAGTGGTGGATTTTGCTCGTCACAAGTGGCCTCTGCTCTTCTCTCGTTTCTATGAAGCATTCAAATTCTCAGGTAAATGGCCGCAATCTTTTATACCTTAAAGGGATAGTTCACCCAAAATTCAAATTTCACGCATCTCCTCACCCTCATGTCGACTAAGAGCTGTGAGAATTTTCAGAGTCCTCCATTCCTTCTCTGAGTTACGGGGGGGGTCCACACAGCAGGTTGTGAATGGATACCACTTTTCTTGGTCCAAAAAGACACACCAAAAACCATCCAAATACCTCCATACTGCTCGTCTGTAATGTCCCTCTTGTATTGAAGCCCCCACATGAGAAATTGTTCCATCGGTCAGTAGGAAGGAAGAGCAGTGAACTGAGACACTGGGAGCTTCTGCTACTAACAAGCTTCAAATATAGACTTATTTAATTTTTTTCTGAACAATTTCTCATGTGGGGGCTTCAATAGGCAAGGCAAGGCAAGGCATCTTTATTTATATAGCGCATTTCATACCAAGGCAACTCAATGTGCTTTACATAAAGACAGAACATTTAAAGAATAAAATGAAATAAAAGAGAAGCATAAAACATAATAAAAACAAACACTTAAAACAGAGTTAAAACAAGAGCAAATAAAAGTAAAATAAAATAAGATAGATAAGGTTTAAAATTCTTAAAAGGAGCTCAGCTGTAGGCATATGAAAAGAGAAATGTTTTTAACCTGGATTTAAAAGTGCTCACAGTTGGAGCTGATCTAAGTTCTGCTGGTAGTTTGTTCCAGTTGTGTGCAGCATAACAGCTAAATGCTGCTTCACCATGTCTGGTCTGAACTCTGTGCTCCACTATCTGACCTGAATCAGTAGATCTCAGAGCTCTACTGGGTTTATACTCTACTAACATGTCATTCATGTAGTCTGGGCCTAAACCATTCAGTGATTTGTAAACCAGTAGCAGAACTTTAAAATCTATTCTGTAGCTGACTGGGAGCCAATGTAAGGACTTCAGAACTGGAGTGATGTGATCTGACCTCTTTGTTCTGGTTAAAACTCGAGCTGCAGCGTTCTGAATGAGCTGCAGCTGTTTGATGCTTTTCTGAGGGAGACCTGTCAGAAGACCGTTACAGTAATCTAGTCTACTGGAGATAAAAGCATGAATCAGCTTCTCCTGATCACCTTGGGACATAAAACCCTTAATTCTGGATATGTTCTTAAGTTGATAAAAGGCTGATTTGGTGACTGATTTGATATGGCTGTTAAAGGTTAGATCTGAGTCTATCAGCACGCCGAGGTTTCGGACTTGGTCTTTAGTTTCTAATGACAGTGACTCAAGGTGTTTACTGACAGCAACCCTCTTCTCTTTATTGCCAAAAACAATTACCTCAGTTTTTTCTTGATTTAACTGAAGGAAATTTTGGTTCATCCAAATTTTGACTTGCTCTAAACAGCGGCATAATGACTCTATTGGACTGCAGTCATCTGGAGACAGTGCAAGATATATCTGTGTGTCATCTGCATAACTATGATAGTTGACATTAGAATTCTGCAGAATTTGACCCAAAGGCAGCATATATAAATTGAACAGTAGGGGTCCAAGGACTGACCCCTGAGGAACTCCACATGTCATAGGTACTCGATCAGATTGATAGCTACCAATGGTCACAAAATAACTCCGCTCCTCCAAGTAAGATCTGAACCATTTTAGGACTGTCCCGCTGAGTCCTGCCCAGGTTTCCAACCTGTTCAGCAGTATACTGTGATCCACAGTGTCAAAAGCAGCACTGAGATCCAACAGGACCAGAACTGACACTTTGCCTGAGTCAGTGTTCAACCTTATGTCATTTAACACTCGAATAAGAGCTGTTTCTGTACTGTGGTGAGGTCGGAAGCCTGATTGAAATTTGTCAAAGAGTCCATTTGAGTTTAAGAAGTTGCTGAGTTGATTAAAAACTACTTTCTCAACAATCTTGGCTCTAAAGGGAAGATTTGAGATGGGTCTGTAGTTGGTTAAAATGGTGGTATCCAATGTTCTCTTCTTTAAGAGTGGCTTGATGGCAGCTATTTTTAGGGGTTTAGGAAACGTGCCTGATTGAAGTGAGCAGTTTATTATTTGCTGCAGATCTGTTTGGACAGAGCTTACAATAGATTTAAAGAAATCAGATGGTATTGTGTCAAGACAACATGTTGATGCTTTAAGATGCTGCACTGTTTCTTCTATGGTTTTTTGGTCAACTGTATTAAACTCTGACATTACAGTTGATTCATTCCTAGGTGATTTCAAGGATTGCATCATTGTATTATTTTGTTGATTTGTGTTGATATTTATCCTTATCGAATTTATTTTGTCATTGAAAAAGTAAGCAAATTCATTGCATTTTTCTGTGGAAAAGAGTTCTGAAACTATCTCTTTTGGGGGGTTGTAAGCTTATCAACCATAGTAAACAGAGCACGAGTATTGTTAACATTCTTATTAATCATTTCAGTAAAGTGTTGTTGTCTAGCCTTAAATAACCCATGGTTGAAATTACAAAGACTTTGTTTGTAGAGGTCATGGTGGATTTGAAGTTTAGTTTTTCTCCATTTACGCTCAGCTTTCCTGCATTCTGTTTTCAGAGCTTTTACCATCAAAGTGTTCCTCCATGGTGTTCTCTGCCTGGTCAAGGTCATCTTAGTTTTTATAGGTGCAATGGTATCAATGACATTTGAGATTTTGCAGTTGAAATTATCCAGGAGTTCATCAACTGTCTCTGCACTCACAGCTGGTGACAAGACTATAGCCTCCATAAACCTAGCACTGGTATTCTCATCTATGTACCTTTTCTTAACAGACACAGGGGGTAACTGAATGTTTGGAGTTATCTGTAAGTCAAAGAACACACAGAAATGATCAGAAAGAGCCAAGTCCTTGATATCAACAGAAGTAATGTCAACACCTCTAGAGATAACCAGATCCAGAGTGTGGCCTCGAGTGTGTGTGGGCCCTTTCACATGTTGGGAGAGGCCAAAAGTGTCAAGAAGAGAGCAAAGTTCTTTGGCATTTGTGTCCATGTTATTGTCAATGTGAATGTTAAAATCCCCTGTTATGATAAAAAAGTTGTAGTCAGTGCAGATAACTGACAGCAGTTCTGCAAACTCATCAAAGAACTTTCCTGGGTATCTTGGTGGTCTGTATATAATTAGAGAGAGAACTTTTGGATCCCCTTTTACTAAAAAACAGAGATATTCAAAAGAGCTAAAATCACCAAATATAGTTTCCTTGCATTGAAATACAGATTTAAAAATGGCAGCAACTCCCCCACCTTTCTTACCACTTAGACACTTATTCATAAAACTGAAATTTGTTGGTGCTGCCTCATTTAGAATGGTAGCACAGCTACATTCACTCAGCCATGTTTCACTAAGAAGTAAGAAGTCTAGATTATAGGTCATAATGATGTCATTTACTAACAAGGATTTGTTGGCTAGTGATCTGATACTAAGTAGAGCTAATCTTGTAGAGATAGCAGGAGTTACTGGTGAGTTTTGAGGTTGACAAGCTATACTCACTAGATTGGTAGATTTAATTGAACTCCTATTATTTCTCACCAGTTTGATCACTTTTCTGTTACTTGTCACCACAGGGATTGGGAAGGCAGCCTGAACTCCATAGGGCCCTGACTTTTCCTGGGAAAAAACATTCTTGATATCAGTATTACAGCCTGGACCCGGCACATATCATACATACGACTCAGTGATAAGATGATTCAGAGGAGGTGGGGGGGGTCGGTAACTTTTGGTCGAGGGTTGTTTCCAGGGGTGAAAGTAGTTTCAAACTCTTGCCGGTACTATTACCAAAACCATCACCCCCCCCCCCCCGCCGATGAACAAACAGAAGAATATATTATAATCACTGTTGTGAGGGTTTCTTTTAAAATGTATTCCCTGAGTACTTTCTGGATTTCTTCTAGCGTACTCCAAACCTGCCTGAGCACCTTTAACACTGAATTTGATCTTACACATGATCTTATAGGCTACCATGGTTCCTTTAAATTAAATCATCAATAAATGTGTTTGATTTTGTCAAAACACAGTTTAATTTCTCATCCAGCCATATTTTTTAAAATAGCCAATCAATCACAATAAATTATATTAAAACTGAGCAGCTTCAGCCTCTGAACCTTTAAAAAAAATTGATACACAATTTAAAATAGGTTTTGTTCGTGAGTGTAGGGCCAGCAACATGATGATATTTTGAATATAAAGTATGTTTAGTAACACTAAACTCACTTCTCTGCTGCTCTGCTGAAGTTGGTGTCATTTTGGCAACACCGTGACGCAGTGGCGTAGCTGGGCTGTATTCCACATGGGTTTTGAGGTCAAAGGGGCCCGGGCATGCGGCGAGCCAACAACCAGCAAAGTCGAGCAAACACAGACGCTGCGTGGCCACAACAGTAGTGTTTGGGCTGTGTTTGGGTCATATAAACATGGTTTTTTACACGTTGTAGCCCAGCTTCTGCTGTTTAATTTGACATATAATATGACTATTCTTTCATAATCAGTGCAGTGGGGGGGGGGGCATGCAGAAGCATGCAGGAGCAGTGGCCTGGGAAAACCCTTCATATGGTGGGATTTTGACATTTTCATTTTTTGATATTTACATAAACTAGAGGTTCTGGGCTGTTCATAGCTGTTTGAATTACTGAGATAGCCCTCCCAGATCAAAAGTTATGGTCATTTTAATCTATCATGACCAAAAAACTGAAAGGTGAGAAAAATGGCTTAGAACATCTGTGCTGTAACATTCTAAAGACGAGCGGACCATGGATGATAGGCTACGACTGCACATACAAAACATGAAATATCCTCTGAACCATTTGTGATAGAGACGAGCAGCAAACAGCGTCTGAATCGCCGGGTTTTCCGCTTTCCGAGGGTCCTTGAATGGGCCATCGGCATGTAATCAGTCATACAGGAACAGACGCTAAACTAAGATTAGCATCGATGCTAAACCAAACCGAACGTACGGCGCGATGCGACGCTTACACATTGTTTTACAAAACATCAACAAAACATTATACTGTAACTTCGGAACCGTTTATCATAGAGACGAACTGTAAAAAACATCTGAATCACGGGACCCTCTGCTTTCCGAGGGTCAGTGAATGACACCTGAATCAATGACAACAAGACCTGAAGACGGCCGCTGTCCGCTGTCGCTGCTGCAGCTGCAGCTCCGCTGCTCTGTGGCTCAGCTGAGAACACTTGGTTGAATACTCGCAACAAAAACATAATAATAAGTACTTTCCCTTTTGTTTTCTGAAAATATTTATACACCACATTGTAGTGGGGGGTTTAAAGTACCAGAATCACGCAAAATATAAAAATCGCCACAATAGTAGTTTTCCACCTATTTTGGCTGTTTGCCAGAATCGAACGTTTCAATACACGCATGGATCAGCTCAAATTGGGAGGGGCCACTCGTATCCCCCCTTAATATGCAACATAATGCAGTGACCCAGTCTGACGTTGCTACCTGCCGCTGCGAGGGAAGGCAGCCGCGGTCAATCGCGTCCCGAACCTCCCTCCTCGGCAGTGTGCTGGTGCAGCAGGATTTCACCACAAGAGGGCCCCCTTTTTTTTTGTCACAAGAGGGCCCATGGGTTTACAAAACCCACCAACCCTACGTCATCTACGCCGCTGCCGTGACGTTGCTTGCTGACCATGCGAGATGAACCATGCTTGTTATGAACATCACGACAGTCTAGGATCATTTTAAAAAGAGGATCCTGTCACAGTTCATTCATGTTGTTAACCAGAGACCGGACATTGAAGAGTTAGAGGAGGAATATTGCTGAGCAACTCGAGAGCGCATTACCAAAATGAAGCCAACTTCAGGACGAGGGTCGGCGGAGCATCCGACGGAGACTTCAGCAGTCGCAAAGTGATCCCCCCCGCGCCCCCTCCCCTCTACTGATACACACACAACCTAGGCTTATGACTCTCAGCAGCAAGGTGACAAAGGGGCGCCCCAGCGCTCATTCCACTAACTTGAGACGTGGAAATGAGCGGTCTAGAAATATAGCGAGTTTTTTTTTCCATTTTTTTTTGAGCGCGCTCGTGCGCCCTCACAAAGATTGCGCCCTGCAGCGGTCGCCCACATTGCCCATAGCTAAAACCGGCCCTGCAGCGGACAGTTCGGAACAATTCGGAATTAATTAAAATTAGTTTTTATTAACAGACAAAGCAGTTTTCAAGACTATATACTGTATTTCTATTGATCTATTTTCTGACTCGGTGCAGGCAGCCTCTCTCTCATGATCTTCCTGGTACTGAGTACCGCCTCTGAATCTTTTAGTGGTACGCAGTACCGGACCGTACCGGCCTACTTTCACCCCTGGTTGTTTCTGACATGGTGGAATGGGAGGGGGTGGACGATGTGGGGGGTTAATGGGGGAAAATATGAGAGTCTGGCGTGGTGTTAGTTGAATTCCAGTATTGACGAGGCTCTTCATCCTGTCCGGGAAATCCAGAAATGGGCAGTCAAGACTGGATGAAGAGAGTTGGGGGCTGGGTGGGGTCCGGGGGGGTGAAAGTTTGGAGTCCCCTGTTGGGGCCGGGGGAAGCTCCCCTTTTGGGGGTTTTGGGGCTAAGGGAGACTCCTTGTGTTGTGCTGTTGGGAGACATTACAGAGGGACATTACAGACGAGCAGTATGGAGGTATTTGGATGTTTTTTGGTCTGTCTTTTTGGACCAAGAAACCTGGTGTCCATTGACAACCATTATATGGACACACTGCAAAAACTCAAAATCAAGCAAAGAATATTTGTCTTATTTCTTGTCAAAATGTCTCATTTCTAGTCAAAACTAATCTCATCACCTAAAAATCAACTAGTTTTCAGACAAATTTCACTTGTTTCAAGCAAATTTTCACGTGAAATAAGTAGGAAAATCTGCCAATGGGGCAAGTTTTTTGTATTTGTAATAAGAAAGAAAAACTTGCCCCATTGGCAGATTTTTCTACTTATTTCAAGTGAAAATTAGTTTGAAACAAGTGAAATTTATCTGAAAACAAGTTGATTTTTAGGTGATGAGATTAGTTTTGACTAGAAATGAGACATTTTGACAAGAAATAAGACAAATATTCTTTGCTTGATTTTGAGTTTTTGCAGTGCAAATACTGCTGCGTGGACCCCCCCGTAACTCAGAGGAACGGAGGACTCTGAAAATTCTCACAGCTCTTAGTCGACATGAGGGGGAGTAGATAATGAGTGAAATTTGAATTTTGGGTGAACTATCCCTTTAAAACTATAACATGGCTTGTACATGTATACATCATATAAACACAGCCTAGTCTAGTTCCATATCATAACTATCCCTTTAACACAATATGCAGTCAATCTGAACTTCACCTTGGTGAAAGAAGCTTACATTATTCAATAAACTGAATTGAACTAAAAGTCCCATTTAATCCCAGTCTTCAGTTTCCTTTCTATTAGATCACATTGTTTCTTCATGAGAATACACTGATCTGTATTTGCTGCCCTGTAAAATACAGGATTGGTAATTCTGTTGTATGTTGTGTTTGTTTCTGTGCCAGTGAATTCTTGTGTCACTCTGCCTTCCAGGTCCGAGTTTGCCCAAGGACGACCTGATAGTGGCCGTCAACTGGACTGGAGTTTATTTTGTAGATGAACAGGAGCAAGTCCTGTTGGAGCTCTCCTTCCCAGAGATATCTGCAGTTTCCAGCAGCAGGTGAAGCAGCTGGGATCTGGAGCCACTGAGCTCACCATCACTGTTTGTTTTATTCACTAATTAGAACTGAATTATTTTTGAATGAATGTTTTTCATTGTTTCCACATATCAATATTTAACATTTCACATATACAATTTTCAAACAGTATACAACCACTTCTCCACCAGGGGGCAGAGACACATAGACTCAATCCTGTCCAAATTCTCCTGTTGGGGAGTAAACAACATAGACATATGAACAATGAAGCCAGGCACGCTGAGGGGGGGGGGGGGTTCTAACTGAATGCATAATGTAGGCTATAATTTTTTCCATACTCTTCTGGAACTCCTGCCAAGTGCTATGTAGAACCATATAAGGTTCTTCAGCTTGTCCTCATAGGAGAACCCTTTTGGAGGGTTCTACCTAGAACCCAACTTAAAGGGTTATACCGAGAACCCAACATAAAGGGTTATATCTAGAACCCAACACATAAAAGGTTCTACCTAGAACCATCTGTGAAAGGTTACACCTAGAACCCCCAATGAGAGGTTCTACAAAAATCCCTTTTATGGCGTATTGGTTTCACCCAGAAGTAGGGTTGGGCACCGAGAACCGGTTCCAATTAGGAACCGGTTCCTAACGTCCGGTTCCGGAATCGTTAAGAAGCTGTTTGCATTTCGGTTCCTCTTATCGGTTCCTAAATGTCCGCGCTAGTTTGTTTGTTTTACTCCGCTCGCACTAGTTTGTAGTAATTTGACCCGCCCCGCGCCACCGCATCTATTTTCACAACCCTCCCCACCGCTATTAAACGTCCGAGAGCGGGCTTTTGACTTTGAAAGTGAGGCGTTGAGAGAGGCGTTGTGTTACCGGTAGCTTGCCAGTGTGGAGCTCATAAAGTGGGAGAGTCACAGCTCAGCAGCCGCGGTGGCCGCCGCCGCCTCTCTCCCTGGTCCTGCTCTCAGTGAAGCCAACCCCGCTCTGCTGATGCACCCAGCCGCCGTAGCGCTCCAGGCGCGCGCACTGGGCTAGAGATGTGCGACCAGACAGACTCGTTAACATGTGCGCTTATCTGAAACTGCCTCCGCTCCAGGGCGCTGTGCTTCGGTTCCACGTCCAGTGTCACCCGGTTCTCTCACCTCTGCCGGCTTTCCTGTCAACATCAGCGCCCCGCCCCGCCCCGCGCCGCGCCGCAAATAAAGTAAACAATTGACCGCACGTAGTGTACAGGCCTCCTCAGCCTGAGAAGGCAGACATGATTATCTTCTTAAACAAAAACTGTCTTTGATTTGCCATCATGACTGCTCCAGTGTTTTTATTTTGTTGCATAGACATTCACCTGTTCTGCAGCTCTTTGTATGTTAGACTGCTGCCAAGTTTCAGTTTTATAGTTACAGGTAGGGACCCTCCCTTTTAATTGAATACCATAGTTGGCAATATCTACAGTATTTTTGGAGGCCTTTTGGAGGTCTTACAAGCTGTGTATGATGTATGTTTGAAGTCCAAGCATGCATGAAAAAATGACTTGTGTGAAGAAAGTGAAAAAAAAAAAATTGTGTGACCTGTTCAAGGAATCGGAATAGAGAATCGTTTAGAACCGGAATCGATATGGAGAATCGGAATCGTTAAAATCCAAACGATGCCCAACCCTACCCAGAAGCCTTACTGGGGGTTTCATCCAGAAAATATCCCACTTCTTACAGTTTCATCTAGAACCCACACAGGGAGTTCCACCAAGAACCCTTTTACTGGAACCCTTAGTGTTACCAAGAACCCTTGAAAAAACATTTCTTCAGGAAAGGGTTTTTAAGGGTTCTCTAGATCAAAATGGTTCTTACTGGAACCTTTAGTGTTACCAAGAACCCTCGAAAAATCCTTTCTTGCTGTCTTGTTGTAGTGGTAGTCATGTGTAGACTTTCAGGCCTATCACTGACAAACGATGTTGACCTGACGATGGAAAGGTCAGGTGTCGTCGTGCACTGCACTGGAAGATGAGTTATCTGTTTGATTCCTGTTTCAGGGGAGGAAAGCTGCATGGTCAGAGTTTCACTTTGGCAACCATCAAAGGAGACGAGTACACCTTCACCTCCAATAACGCAGAAGACATCCGTGACCTGGTGGTGACCTTCCTGGAAGGCCTGAGGAAGAGGTCCAAGTTTGTGGTGGCGTTGCAGGATAACCCCAACCCCAGTAAGTCCTGAGGATCAAGTTTTACTGTGAGGGGGATTTAAACCTTCTTCTTTTAGAATAGCAACTAGAAACAAACCATGTAAACTGTTTTTCACTGACTGATATTTGGACATCCATTTATATTTGATCCATATTGTAACTGAGAGAAAATGTTTTTCTTTCTTTTTGTTGAGGACTGTTATCTGGCAGAGGTGGGAGAAAGTCCCTATTTTGCAAGTCCAAGTAGAGTCTCAAGTCTTTGCTCTCAAGTCCCAAGTCAAGTCCAAGTCCTAAGATTTTTGTTGCGAGTCCCAACCAAGTCCTAAGATTTTTGTTTCGAGTCCCAACCAAGTCCTAAGATTTTTGTTTCGAGTCCCAACCAAGTCCTAAGATTTTTGTTTCGAGTCCCAACCAAGTCCTAAGATTTTTGTTTCGAGTCCCAACCAAGTCCTATTCGATGTTGTTTTAATCCCATCTGCAATTTTGGCACCACACACCTTGCACACGGCTTTCCGCCCCTTGCTGTCCACCTCATACTGCTTGAAAGCAAACAAAATTATTGTTGGAATGGACATTTTAGCTAACGTGGTCTCGTCGTCTGTTAGCTGCCTGTGCGTAAGGTACGTGACGTAGGGACGTGACGTAGGGACGTGACGTGGCGACGTGGAGTACAGGCAGCGCTACTACTTTATGACACTAGGTGTCACTGACGGCCGGGATTTCTGGCTGGCTGCTTCAGTATAACATTGATGTCTGATTGACTGATTCAAGTCCAAGTAGAGTCTCAAGTCTTTGGCATCAAGTCCCAAGCGAGTCCAAGTCTTTTTTTGATTTGATCAAGCGAGTCGTAAGTCATCAAAATCGGGACTCGAGTCCAAGTCAAGTCTCAAGTCTCGAGTCCAAGTCCACACCTCTGTTATCTGGTAGTTTGTTCCTTCATATATTCAAAAGTTAACTGTGTCAGTCGTTTTCATTTTTGTTGTTGTCTGTCCTTTTCTGTCCAGCTGGTGAGGAGTCAACATTCCTGAGCTTCCTGAAGGGAGACCTGATCCTGTTGGACCAGGACACAGGGGAGCAGGTCCTCAACTCCGGTTGGACACACGGCATCAATGAACGAACCAATCAGAGGGGAGATTTCCCAGCTGACTGTGTCTATGTCCTGCCCACCATGGCTCGACCTCAACAAGAGATAGTGGTGAGAAGGGTTTCTACCAGACTCCTTTTGAATTTCAGGAACCACTTTTGGAAAGGTTGATGCAGAGAAATCTTTCTTTTTAATCTTAACGTACTGCTGTAACATCTTGATCTGATTTCATACAACAACTTGTCTGAAGCACGTTTTGTAATTAAATGTAATCCAATCAGGCACTGGTTACCATGACGCCGGATCAGAGACAGGAGTCAGTTCGTGTTTCGCAGCTTGTCCAGCCAGAGACACATGGCAGAATGAAACCCTACACACTGGAAGAGTTCTCTTATGACTACTTCAGGTACAAATCAAAACACAAACACAACATTTGGAGAATGCACAACAAATCTACAGGTGTTGTCATATGTGTGGGCTTAGGCTTTGTTGTTATTGCTTTATTGTTGTCCTATTTGGGCCGTTAAACTTTCTTCTCAAAAACTCAAAACACAACACTGGAAAAAATGGATCTCAAGTAGAGTTTCTTTAATTCACTTCAGAACAAAGTCAAAGACAAAGAGTAAACTGCAGAGCTGCCACTCTGCAGGGACGGCGTGTGTCATAAGCGTTGGAGACAAATATTAGCTACACAAGCAGGGAAGTTAATGCTCATTTATTTGCTCAAACTTGGAACCATCTGTGCTCATAGTGATGATGAGAAGAGAAAACACATTGACTAAAGCTATAAGCTATAGTAGTGAGACTTGAAGCCATACTAGTGGATGACTGAGGGAGCTGCTCTACCAGTGGAGCTACACATCAGTCATATTGCTCTCACGTGTCTTATTGATCACCGACACGCTGCCCCAGCTGACACATATCAGCATCTGGAGTCTTCAACCTAAAAACTGATATTTATACCTAGTCCTCTCTGAATTATGGAACTGATAAGAATCATTTCTTAAATGCTTGTATGGGGAGCGTACCTATGTTCCCCAGGTCCTATGTTCCCCGGGTCCTATGTTCCCCTATAGGGGAACATAGGACCCTCTTTTTGAAAAAGGGTCCTATGTTCCCCGTTTTTACCAAAAAGGGTCCTATGTTCCCCTTTTCCTTTTTTTACTGGGGAACATAGGACCCTTTTCTGTAAGAAGGTCCTATGTTCCCCAGTTGGCAGTGGGGAACATGGGACCTTTTTCAAAAAAAATCCTATGTTCCCCGCTGTAGCTGATCTATGGACTCCATCGATCTGGCCTGTCTAACCTCTACCTGGTCTTTTTACTAAACTTAACCAACTCCCTTCTTCATTGCCTAAACCTAACCAATGGGGCAATTACACTTCTCACTCAAAGTCACAACTCCACTTCTCACTCAAAAATAGACCAAAATATGGCAAGTCACGACTCCACTTCCAGGTATGGGACCAAAAATGGCATGTTCCCCGGGTCCTTTTGGGGAAAAGCGGGGAACATAGGACCCTTTTTCTAAAATAGGGTTCTATGTTCCCCGGTCTGGACACAAAGGGGAACATAGGACCTTTTTGGGGAAAAGCGGGGAACATAGGACCTTTTTTTCAGAAAAGGGTTCTATGTTCCCCTGTCCCATACAAAGTGGGGAACATAGGACCTGGGGAACATAGGACCCGGGGAACATAGGGATGATCCCCTTGTATGGAGTGTATAGGCTGTGTGTAATTGTTTCTGCCTACACTTAGCCCTGGCTGCAGGTAGCGAGGAAAATCACAACCTCCGATGTCTTTAGGGTCTTAGATGTGTGCACAGAAAAAGTTAAAACCACAGTTAAACATAAAAGCAAAACGAAAACAGATAAACATAAAATGGGAATATCACAGATAAATACGAAATACAAAGAATAAGACCTTAAAAGACATTTAAAAGGCTTTAGAGTTAGTTGTTAATGATGTTGATAGTGGATGAGATGAATGATTTTTTTCACTAAGTGTGTCCTTGCTAGAGGGAGCCTGTAGACAGGCTGAAGGGAGGAGTTGGGATGAGGTGTGGAGTGGGTGAGGTATTATTAACTACATTCTTGTGTTTAAAGCAGACATCAGTGGAATGTTTTTGTTAATATAAGTCCTAAATAGTCCTTTTTTCAGGCCCTGATTGGCCAACGTGCTGTGTCAATCACAGTGGCGACGCAGATTGGCTCGGCAGTCGGAGGGTTTCAGCGAAACGGTTACAACGGAGATGAGGCCAGACTCCCCCTGTGAAATGAAATGAATTGCATTTCCGGGGGAGGCTGGTTTAGGCCATCATTGCAAATAAGAAGCCTGGTTAAATAAAGGTTAAATAAAATAAAAAGGAGGCTACCTATTCACCACTCTCGCCCTGCACTCCAGACCCTGTTGAAGTGTACACTGTCATCCATTATGTGGAGCATGTTGTAACTTTTGAAGGTCAAACAATGGCAGTCGGCAGAGATAATACTGTGTGGAAATGAAACAACCTAAGGACAAAAAATAACAGTTTAACTCAGGGCTATTCAATTACAAATTCAGTGGGGCCAGATTTTCAAACCGAGACCTTAAGCTGGGCCGGACATTTTCACCGGTCAATAAGGAGCAGGGTATTACAAATGAGGAGCATTCCAGCATTAGCTACTAAACAATTTACTAAACAAAAGAGAATAAGTCAATAAAAGTATTGCTAGCAGAAGTAAAATAGTTGTTAAACTCAACAGTAGGCCCGGGAAAAAACTTCAAGTTGAGTGGTGCATTCACTGTCTGACCCACAGTAGGAATTTTGAGTTCTCGCAAAACGTGTTTCCTTCTGTTTTTGTTTTGTTTATTTTTGAAGGTCAAACAATGGCAGTCGGGCCACTCGGACATTGGTTGAAATGAAACAACCTAAGGACAGAAAATAACAGTTTAACCATTCAAATTAACACAAAACATAAAATGTAGTATGGTTGTTGTTGACTTGATCTGTAAAGGTGGTATAACTTTCTTTACATTGGTCTTGTTGTTTTCAACCTTCTATGTCATTTTTCTTAAAAAATACCACAACAGTTAGGGTTAGCATCGTTGACATTGACGTTGTCCCCAATATTGTGGCTCAAGCCCTGTTAATCAGTGTGACCAAGACCCTCACTGACCCTTTGACCTGCTTCCTCTAGGCCTCCTCCCAAACACACTCTGAGCAGAGTGATGGTTACTAAGAATCGTGGGAAGGACAAGATGTGGATCTGCACCAGAGAGCCACTCAAGCAGCCACTGTTGAAGAAGGTGGTCAACCACGAGGAGTTGGCTCAGGACGCCTGCATGTCATTCATAGATATCCTGGAAACAGCTGATGTGATGCCGTGTTTGACCGATCTTTTTGGACTCTTTTATAGCAGTTTGTCCTTTATTCCATCTGTTAGTGGAGAGAGAAGAGAAAGAAAGGAGAGAAAGGAGCCTGTAGTTGTCCACATCTGTGCCAGGTCTGCTGTAGCAAAAACAGGCAGTGATGCTCATGCAGCCCAAGTTCACACGAATGCAGCATGAAAAATATGATTGAGTTGCTTGCAATATACAACCACAAGGCTAGATACACAAAGTACCTTTAACTCATTAACAAGATGGGAGATTAGATTACACTTGTCTCTACATACTCACATGTGGGACTGAAAGTGGATGCGACACTCTCTAGCTATAGTCAAGTGATGAGACTGGCGCCCTTGACCAGGGTCAGATGGTGTTAGCATGCTAACTTTAACAGAAGAGAAAAATATGGTTGTCCACAAGTAGATAAGACTGTAATTGGGGTGTTATTAAAGGAATACGCCAACATTTTTTATTTTTACGTGTCTTGCCTGACTCCAGAGTCCATGATCAGCAGATAGACACCATCCTTTCCACTGTGCGTGCAGTAACAAGGGAGATAGAGCCGTATCACCTGTAATTAGCTTAGCTCAAACACTGGAAGTGTATGGGTAGTGTTAGCCTGCCTCCTCCTAAAGTCATCAGAGAAACTCTTCAGCAACTCTAAACGGACCGATCTGTCTGGTAAGGCATCTTGAGCGGTTAAATGCGCTTTAGCCTATTTTGGTTCAAGCTAGCTACATCGAGGATAGGTTAGCTTCCTATTTCAAAGTAAAAGCACTTCTGTGTAATGGGTGTTTTATTTTGTGAAAATAACAGGAAGTGCGTTGGTCACAACAGCTAGCTTGAGTAGCGCCGAATTTGTCCGAACAAAATAGTAAACAGCTGGTATTTAGACAAATTAACGACACACTGCTGATCTAAACGGATACTTTACCACCTAAACATGTTTGAAATGTTGATAAAGTAAAAAATATTTACAGAGTGTAGAGCTAAAATGAAATCAGCTTCTGACTGCTGATTTCATCTTGGGTAGGAGGCAGGCTAACACTACCCATACACTTCCAGTGTTTGAGCTAAGCTAATTACAGGTGATACGGCTCTATCTCCCTTGTTACTGCACGCACAGTGGAAAGGATGGTGTCTATCTGCTGGTCATGGACTCAGGAGTGAGGCAAGACACGAAAAAGAATGTTGGCATATCCCTTTAAGTCATAATGAACCAATGATTTCATTCGATTCATTTGATTTCTGTGTTGAGGAAGAAATAAAGGAAGAAAGAAAAGGAAGAAAATATAGATCAATACTAAAAGGAGAGTCTTTTATTCCTTGACGTCTGTCCCCACCTATGATGAAGTACATGGGCGACTACCCGTCCAAACGGACACGCTCAGTCAACGAGTTGACCGACCAAATCTTTGAAGGAGCATTGAAGGCGGAACCTCTGAAAGACGAGATCTACTGTCAGATCATCAAACAGCTCACTGACAACCACGTTAAGTGTGTAACAATCTGTCGAAGAATACAGACCAAATATGATTTTATCATTCTATTCTCATCAAAACAATGATATGATTCTTTTTCTTTAGTAAATATTCTAACACACAATAGCGTGTTGTGTGGCTCGGACAGTATTTGTTGAGGTGTTGTGTTGCTGCTGCAGGTACAGTGAGGAGAAAGGCTGGGAGCTGCTGTGGTTGTGCTCTGGTCTCTTTCCACCAAGTAACGTGCTGCTGCCCCACATCCAGCGCTTCCTCCAGTCCAAGAAACACCACCCACTCTCTGGGGACTGCATGCAGAGACTGCACAAAGCACTACGGTAAACACTTGGTACAGCCCAATCACAGTTACTGGATGTTTCTTTATTATTCTGATATAATGAGAAACTTTCTCATGACACTGACTTCATGTCATGTCATAAAGGTTCTTACTGTGTTTGCAGTGGTAATGATGGACTGTTTTTGTAAATGTCTGTTAGTCTGATGTTGTGTATTCAGAATTTATTTTATTTAAAGGACAATTCTGGGCAAATACAACTCGGGCTGTATTTTCCTAACATTCAACGATTCATTGAGATTCATTGAGTTCAATTAACTCCATTACAAAAATAGCTCGAGGCAAAGCTCTGCCTCTCCGCCGGTGTTTAAAGGGATAGTTCAACATTTTGGCAAATTGGCCCATTGCCATAATCGCTATAGTCATAGCAGTAGGTTCATTACCTTTGATTGTCGGTGCAAGCTGTTTTTAGTACGGCGGTGCGGAGCTGCAGGCTTCTCAGAGCTATGCTATGGAGGCTAAGGGAATTTCTTGGTTTCCCTCATTAAACTCATCAAATACAAAATCCCAAAACTCCACAGCAAGTTGTGAGCTGCACAACCACCACACTATGAGATAATAACGGAACGATACGAAACGGAGCCGTTTTCGAGGTAAATTCATGCAAAACCGCAGTTTTTCAACAAGCAGTCTCCGTATTTACCCTGTATTTACCTAGAAAACGGCTCCGTTTCGTATCGTTCCGTTATTATCTCATAGCGTGGTGGTTGTGTAGCTCACAACTTGTCTACAAAAGCGCTTTGGAGTTTGGGGATGTTGTATTTGATGAGTTTAATGAGGGAAACCAAGAAATTCCCTTAGCATAGCCCTGAGCAGCCTGCAGCTGCGTTCCGCCGTACTAAAAATAGCTTACACCTACAATTAAAGGTAACGAACCTACTGCTATGACTATAGCGATTATGGCAATGGGCCAATTTGCCAAAATGTTGAACTATCCCTTTAAGCCTGGACCTGATGCAGCTCCTGATGCAGCAGTTATTTTGCCATGGTCCGGACCACGGCCGTGATCCAACCTGACTCAATTTTTAATCAGAATTTTAACAATAGAAAACATCATTTGTTTTTTATGCCAAGTCTTGACTTATATTATTTACATATAAATTTTATATTAGTAACCTGTTTGGCTATATTCTTTGGTCTCAGGTAATTTTCAGAAAGAGCAAATGTTCAATCCTTATTGTATGTTTAAATTTACAGTAAGTTAACGGTTACCTACTTGTTGGCACTGGGCTTTTGTGGGCCAAGAAAAACAGCCACATGCCTGATCATTCAAATCTACATCATTTTTGTTGGTTCGGTTGTTTAAAAATGCAGGACAAAAAAATCTGATCAATTAATCAATCGATAAAGTACTAGATTAATAGATTACAAAAATAATCGGTAGCTGCAGCCCTAATCTTAAGATTTTCAGTTTAATCGCTCCTGTTTTGCGGTAGTTGTGTCTGCCCCCGCATCGATGACAAGGCAAGGCAATTTTATTTGTATAGCCCGTTTTTCACAAACAAAGGGCTTCACATGACATCGTAACAACATCCTCTGTCCTTAGACCCTCACATCCACTGAGGAAAAACTCCATGGAAAACCCTTTGAACAGGGAAAAATCATAGAAAGCTCAGGGTGAGTGTGTTTATGACACAAACGGTAGCTCCTACTGCCCCTGAACACACCGAGCACGGCAACTGGGACTGAGACTTTGAATTAGATCTAGTTTTACAAACATGTCGGCCTGCTTGAAGTAAACAAACGTTTCGGTGCATGTTTGAGTCGCCATCTAACGCTGTCTGTGGCTTTGAGGGATGTGAACAGCCTAAGCAGCAGAACTTCAATCCACTCCCATTCATCGTTGCTGTGGCGATGCAGGGACAGACACAACTAGACATTAAACTAGAAAACTTCAGATTCCTTCTTTTAGACCTAAAATGTCAGGAAAATACAGCCCCTAGTTGAATTTGCCCGGAATTGTCCTTTAATAAGATAAAGACCTTGAGAGGAGGGGATCCTAAAATACATGCAACCAAAAAAGGGACAAAACACAATCAAAAATCTGCAAACATACAACAACAAAGAGACAACAGACATCAACTCAAACATAAAAAAAAAATTAGTACAAGAATGAGCACAACCTCTCAATGGCTGCAAATGGCTGACTGAAAGAATATATAATAATGACATAATATCGCAAATTGATATTACAGTGTTTTACAGATAATATTATGATTACATCATCTGAAACATGTGCAATTGAACTCAAAATACATGGCATATTTAAACCTATGGAAAGAGGTCAATGAGCTTTATGATGTTTAAAGGAACATTATTCCAGTCTGATGGCGCTTAAAAAAACACAGTAAATGCTCTTTTACCAATTGTTTTGTTCACTGTAGGAATAAGGAAGACGTAAACATACCGTAATTGGTATGTTGTGGAATATGGAATCAAAAAATGTTGTAAATAAGCAGGATAATTGCAATGTATTAGGGGTGTGCCAAAATATCGATATTACGATTTATTGCGATATTTCGTCTTGTGGGACGTTATCGATATGCTGACGTCAAATATCAATATTTAAACAATACACATACAGCCGTTCTAAACAGATTTTCTCACAAAAACCTGCTACAGATTTAATCTGCAGAATCACTACTCCAAGACCCCACATGATGGCGCTCATAAATTAGAGTGAAGTCCACTGCAGTCAGTGAAAAGGAAATGATGTAATAGGCTACGCCTACACCCTGCCAGGAATCCTGCCCGAGCCGAAATCAGCCGGCCTGAAGCTGATTTTGCTTAAACTCTAAACTCTGTAAATATATAACTTTAGCAACATTTGAAACATTTTCAGGCGAGAAAGTGGTCGTTTAGATCCCAACCGTGTTGAAAATCTGACAAAATACCCGTTAACAATTTTGTTCCGACGAAGTCGGCGTTCTCTGGCGTTAGTAAAACTAGCCGTAGTGAGCAAGGCACTTCCAGTTATTTTCACAAAATAAAACACCCGCCGCCTTTTATCATAAGGGTGCTTTTTCTTTGTAAACAGGAAGTGAACCTACCCTCGCTGTAGCTAGCTTGGAACCGCCGTTTTGACTGCTCTCGTCCCATTAACGGCATTTAACCATTCAATATGCCTCACCAGAGAGTCTTGCCAGCTCTGAGAACGGCCCGGCTCATTTTAAAGTATTTATTTATTGGTGTAAATGTGGTGTTTTCTGTGCTTAAACTGACCCCAAGACGGGTGTTTTCTCCGCGGGGTGACAATTGCAGGCTGGCTGGCGAAGCATGTCAGGAGCCGGGCTGCTGCCTCTGTGATGTCGCGGTCACTGCTCGGACCTGGAGCTTCACTTCTCCGAAAAACATCAAAGTTAACTTCTAAACAGCCGACGTTTGGATAAAATAACCGCCCATTTGGGATCTAAATAGTTACTTTCTCGCATGAAAAATATTAAAAACTAATAAAATCATGTTATAACAGGCTTCAGCAGGAAAACCTCTGTTGTCCTGTTTAGTTTTTTTTTTTCCCGTTTGCGGTAAGGAAACAATGTGTCCCAGGGACCAGTGTACCTGCGGAACCAGTCTTCTTGACAGCAGGCGACATAATCAGCTCTCAAAGGAGCTGTCTCACCTCTGAGCATGCTGACCAGTTGCTCTTCCTGAAATAATACAGATTTAGTTGAACTTTACAGAAGTTAAATAGGCCTACTAAGCATAAGTTAAACATTATGTGTTTACAAAGAACAAATCTAAATAATATTAGTATTAGTAAAATGTATGTGCAGGTTTAGGTTGAACTTTAACATGAAGGCAAGTACAATGTACAGCCAGATTTTCATAGATTAAATTTCTTGCAATGTATCGATAATCGCAGGATCGCGTACCGTGATATTATCGTTATCGTGGATAAAAATGATAGTATTGTATCGTGGGGTACCTAGTGATACCCAGCCCTACAATGTATACATTTAAAAATAAACTGTAGCTAGTGGTTATGTCTTTTTACTTATCTTAAAATAATGATTGAAATCAACATAGAAATACAATAATAAAATGTAATGCTAGCAGACCCAGATCAGTGAAAAGTTCTCTCACAAATTATAAAATGCAACATTTTAACTTAAAGTACTATTTAGGCTTACAGTATACTTATTATATTTTCTCTGCCCTGGTGTCACATCCAGATATTGTTGTATATTGTATCATTTGTATTGAGGCTAATGTTCCGTTCCTTGACGTCTGTCCCACCTATGATGAAGTACATGGACGACTACCCGTCCAAACAGACAGCGAGTTGACTTGTTTTGAAGGAGCGCTAAAGGACGTGTGATGTAGTAATAGGCTCATTGAATTACTCAGTTTTTATCAGGCACAATTGGACTGACCTTTTGTTTTGCTGCTTTTTTGTCATTGTTGTCACTGTAACAGTAATGGATCCAGGAAGTACCCCCCTCATTTGGTCGAGGTGGAGGCAATCCAACATAAGACGACACAGATATTCCACAAAGTCTATTTTCCTGATGATACAGATGAGGTACAACACACGAGCATAAATTCATACTGAGGAAGTGTAGTTTGAAAACGGAGGTTGTTTGTATTTATATTTAGTATTTGTGTGAAACATGCAGGCATTTGAAGTGGAGTCGAGCACCAAAGCAAAGGACTTCTGCCAGAATATCTCCACCAGGCTGCTGCTGAAGTCTCCTGAGGGCTTCAGCCTCTTTGTCAAGATCTCAGACAAGGTCAGACACTCAAAAGTAGAACAAGGACATTCCAATCCTGTTTTGTGTCTTCTTTTTCTGCCGTTACTCTTGTCAAACCTTTTATCAAAGGCTGAAAGTATGTCCTTTTTTCTTTAAGTTTACTAGTCTTAAATTTCACAAATTATACTGATACTATAATGACTTCATTGATAAATTTGCATTAAGCTGATGTGTCTGAATGTGTGTGGACTCTCTCCAGGTGATAAGTGTCCCAGAGGGAGATTTCTTCTTTGACTTTGTCAGACATTTGACTGACTGGATTAAGAAATCTCGACCAGCTAAAGACGGTTTGTACCAGCATCTGTTTATAGCAGCAAAGATACACTGCCTGCCCAAAAAAGTCCCCAGATGAAGCCAATAGTTAAAGAGATACACCAACTTTTTTTTTCATGTCTTGCCTCACTCCTGAGTCCATGACCAGCAGATAGACACCATCCTTTCTACTGTGTGTGCAGTAACAAGGGAGATAGAGCCGTATCGCTGTAATTAGCTTAGCTCAAACACTGGAAGTGTATGGGTAGTGTTAGCCTGCCTCCTACCTGAGCTGAAATCAGCAGTCAGAAGCTGATTTCATTTTAGCTCTAAACTCTGTAAATACATGTATATCGCTTTATCAACATTTCAAACATGTTTAGGTGATAAAGTATCCGTTTAGATCAGCAGTGTGTCGCTAATTTGTCTAAATACCAGCTGTTTACTATTTTGTTCAGATGAGTTCGGCGCTACTCAAGCTAGCTGTTGTGACCAACGCACTTCTGATTACTTTCACAAAATAAAACACCTGTTGCCCTTTACATACAGAGGTGCTTTTACTTTGAAACAGGAAGCTAACCTACCCTCCATGTAGCTAGCTTGAACCAAAATAAATCGTCTTTGCTTGAACCCTCTGTTTTGACCGATCTCGTCCCGTTAGCGGCATTTGACCGCTCAAGATGTCTTACTGGAGAGTTTTGTCAGCTCTGAGACGAAGATCGGTCCGTTTAGAGTTGTTGAAGAGTTTCTCTGATGACTTTAGGAGGAGGCAGGCTAACACTACCCATACACTTCCAGTGTTTGAGCTAAGCTAATTACAGGTGATACGGCTCTATCTCTCTTGTTACTGCAGGCACAGTGGAAAGGATGGTGTCTATCTGCTGGTCATGGACTCAGGAGTGAGCAGGGTTTGAAATTAACTTTTTGACCTCCTAGCCAAGTGGCTATCAATCAATTGTGCTTTGTAGATTATGGCCTTTCAACTTCTCTGGAATAACAGAAATCCCTATGCAGCAATAAGAAGACAGATTATTACAATTATCCAGTGTTCCCATTAATTAAGGAGACTGTGGCCTGCCACAGGCTCGCACAGAAAAATAAATAAATAAAAATAGGCCTATATTTTTTTTTGATGAGGTAGCAGTATGGCAGTACAATGTGACAGAGAAGACTTCCATTCTTCCGTTTTTTCCCAATCTTTTTTTTTTATCCCTCCCACAATCACACCCCACTCAAAGGCGAATAGTATAATAATTCATCTCTGTCAGTCATTCCACCTGTCGTCTCTCTCACGTGCGGTCGCACCACACGTACACACACACACACGCACATCCACACAGACACAGTTCACGCTTTGCCGCTCGTAAACATTAAATGCGCTATATCGCGCTGATCAGTCAAAGAACTGCTTTGGAATATGTTTTGCGAGAGATAAAAACAGCATACAATAAACAGGACATGACATAAAACATAAAACAGCTAAGATGAAACAGATATAAGACTAGGTAAGAACAGGATAGGACACTGCACCCAGATATTCGAGCCCCATATGTAAAATATGATTTTACATCTGATTGTTGTGTGTCCCAGAAATGGACACACATACACGATACACGATACACAAACAATACAGGAGACAAACAAGAGCTCTCGTGACTTTAACCCCATAAAACTAAAAATAATATACATTTTTTTTAAAAACGTAGTTTTGCACATACAGACTTACTGTATATGCACGCAATTTGTTGCTTCTCTATGAGATTACTGCTAATGTCTGGCCATATAATAGCTGAACATTTGGACATATCTGAAATATACACTCGGGTACTCGAGTACTCGGATATCGGCTGCAGTCCTGCAAACACTACGGCATCTACATTGATATCAGTTAACACTGAGCAGTCTTTTGCCGCCTGGTTGCACACGCATCTAGTATTGTTTATACACAAGAAACCCGTCTATTTAACCCTAATGGACCCAAATGCAGCCTTGTCAGAGGACACATCCTGTAGTTGTGGAAAAGACGTTAATCTGTTTCAGGAGGGTCAAATGAATTAGCCTGATGCATCAGCCGCTTATTTCATTACATTTCATAGAGCGTCTGAACACGAGCCATAGGGATTCGTTTGCTTCCGGGAGGCGGTTGCTTACGTTTGCTTCAACTAATCGCTGCTGCTTGGTGGTCACGTGTGCTACACACCGGTTAAGCTCATAGGTTAGCTTGAGCGCTTGAGTTCAACGGCTTCGCCTTCACTTCCCCATCTGTTCGCTGATTGGTCCGTCCACCAGAGCGGACGGAGCAAACGAAAACATGTTACTAGTTTCCTGACTATATGGTTGAGGCAAATGAAATTAGCCGGAAACATTAGGCGGCGCTAGCCTGGCTACAAATGAATGGCATCAAGCAAATAAAACATCTAAGGAGATTGTTGAGACTTTGAAATTGGGTAAAGAACTGTCCAATGTACGACTAAAACTGGAAGGAGAGTGGGGAACCGTCATCTTCAAGGAAGAAATGTGGTCTGATGTGACCACAGAGTCCAGACCTGAACCTGAACCCCACTGAGAATCTTTGAAAAATGAATGCAACCGTGGGTGGGTGGTGTATTTTCCTGTGGAGTTGGTGTCAGTTTTGTTTCCGAGCAGATAAAAACAGATTTGTCTGTAAACAGAAAGTTGACAGTCGATTGGCCAACATGAGCATCATGTTTGTAATGTGTAGGTCTTTGCTATTCTGAATGAACCCATTTAATCCAAGTTGTTCTGTACACATTTTCTCAGTTTAAAGGTAGAGTCCGTGGGTTTGCTAGTTGCAGTTTGTAAACACAACATTCAGGAGGCTCAACATGGCTAGGCTTTGTGTTCATGCTGCAGCTCAACTAAACATCCGGCCCCGGTCAGAGTTTACACGGTACTACCAAGCTGGTTAACAGCTTGGTTTGTTCAGTCTGGCTCTCAGCTTCATGCTCAATCACATCAAAGGAGGCGTTTGGCGTCATATGAGTCTACTTCTGCATGAGATTGACCAATCACAGGCATGGATTTCAGCCAAGAAAAGCAGGTTGTTTTAATGGAGAGGGTATGAGCGATACCAAAAAGCATGATTGCAGCCTGACGCAACAGTTTTGCTGCAAATATGCTTTTAATTTCTGACATCTGAACATTGAGCTACTTTTAAATATGAAGCTTTATAAATTAACTAGAGCAACAAGTTCTGTCATTTGACATTGTGTTTTATATTGTTTTCATATATTTCAAACCAAAATTATAGAATATGAGTATGTGTTTTATTGATCTTATGTGTGTGCGTGTGGAAATAGTGAGTTTTTTTAGCTGCTGTAGCCACAAGCAGATCTCATTGTCTTGGTACAAAGAGCTTTTTAAATGTGAAACCATCCTAGACTTATTCAAGATTTGTGTTTGGGCAACACTGATATATAACAGGCGAAACATCTAAATTCATGTATTCATGGCCACATTAAGATTATCTTAAACCTGGTACACACATAAAGATTTTCTAAATCTTATATTGCCATAAATCGCTATAGTCATAACAGTAGGTTCGTTACCTTTAATTGTAGGTGTAAGCTATTTTCAGTACGGCGGAGCGCAGCAGCAGGCTGTAACATTTGCAAAAACTTCCTGACTACACCAAAACAGCAAAATCCAGGAAGAGGGCGCGGCTCTGCAGACACAGTCACCAACACAGATCAATAGAAGCCCATGAACAAATCGGAACAGGATTTCTGATGGTCTATATTTAGTTTTGAAGGAAAATAATGTTTGCTACATTCAGAAGTGCTAAGTGCCAATTGGGGAGCATACGTCAGTCCGACTGCCCCAATGTCCGACTGCTCATTTCTCCGACTTCCCATTCTACAGCGTTAAGGTTAGGTTTAGGGTAAGGTTAAGGGTTAGGGCTACTTAAGTCGGAGAAATGGGAGGTCGGACTAATGGACGCAAAAATAAAAAAAAAAGTATGGTCGGAGAAATGGGTATCGGACAGACGCCATGCGCCCGTGCCAATTCAAGCTTCTTCAACATAGAGGGTGGGGAAAAAACCAAATGAATCCTTCAGACACAACAACAGGATTTATGAGGCCAACTACTATTCCACCAGAGTTGAGATGGCTCTTGTCTTTCACCGTACAGGCATCATTCCCTCTCTGACCTATCAGGTGTTCTTCATGAAGAAGCTGTGGACCAGCACGGTTCCAGGAAAGGACTCATTTGCAGACTCCATCTTCCACTACTACCAGGTCAGTTTGCTTCCACTGAGAAGCAGGAGAAGACAGTCGTACAGTTTCAGCTGACACGCACACTCATCCAAGGTTTTTTCACCTAATATCCTTTCCTCTTTTTTCAAATGTTTGTGGAGTGATCCTGATCCATATTTCTACCTACACCTTTGCCTCAGGAGCTGCCCAAATACCTTCGTGGCTACCACAAGTGCACACGAGAAGAGGTTTTCCAGCTTGCAGCACTAATCTACCGTGTCAAGTTTGAGGATGACAAATCCCACTTTCCTACGATTCCCAAGATTCTTCGGGAGCTGGTTCCTCAAGATCTCATTCGTCAAATGTCACCTGATGACTGGAAAAGGGTAAACCTGCAAAACTAATGTCTTTTTTATATTTATTTACTTCTTCTTTTTATATGTATGTATTTATTTCTATACTTATACACAAATACATAGTAGCTTACCAGTCAAAGTCCTTATTTTCATGCTTTTCTACACAGTAGAAAGGCATGTTAAAGCAGATATCAGCGGTACGGCCGTTTCGGCGAATGCTGCGTTCAAGGCAGGCTTTTGAAACCGTAAGTTACAGCTTCAAGTCACAACTACGACTTTGTAGCGTTCCAGGTAACCCGTAGCTCATGTTTTTTACCGTCCTTTCGTCTGTGAAAGTCACTATAACGGCCTCTCGTAACTTCCGACCCGTGAACTCGTACCAGATCGAACTGGTATGACTTCACAGGAAGGAAAAACACAAAGTACGAGTTTCCTTGAACGCACCATGAGTTAGCAGCCCCCGCCCTCGTGATGCATCTATTGGTCCTCGTGCTACGTCACCACATTCACGCGCATCCCTTGGCTGCACACACAGCCCTTCATGCCGTTCTCTCTCCTCATTGGATAACACTTGTATCCCACAAGGAAAGTTTTCTCCTGGGGTTACAGCAGAGCAGAGTGACGGAGAGACTCGTGTTACGGCTGAAACACTCCATGTAAGTGATTGCTGATGGAAAATAGGACTATTTAGGACTTATATTAACAAAAACATTCCGCTGATATCTGCTTTAATTATGAGAGAACACATGAACCAGAAAGTGTTGTTTTATATTTAACTTTTGCTTTGATAACAGCTTTGCACAGTCTTGACTTGTGTGTGTGTGTGTGTGTGTGTGTGTGTGTGTGTGTGTGTGTGTGTGTGTGTGTGTGTGTGTGTGTGTGTGTGCGTGTGTGATAATTACAGTCTGTGGTTGCATACTTCAACAAGCAGGCTGGTAAATCAAGGGAAGAGGCCAAACTGATCTTCTTAAAGATCATCTACAAATGGCCGACTTTTGGCTCTGCTTTCTTTGAGGTCAAGGTAAAAGCACCTGCAGCCCTCACTCAAATGTCTCAGTGCTCTTCATGCTTTGCAGTGTTTCATCAACATCTCGACTTCAGTGTCATTTTGTTACACGTGTTAAATATTACTGCTTCGTAAGTGACAGACAGTTGCCACAACATGAATATTTGTCCTCTGTCCACAGCAAACCACTGAGCCCAACTACCCAGAGATCCTGCTGATAGCCATCAACAAGCATGGAGTCAGTCTCATCGACCCCAAGACCAAGGTGTGTGTTTGAGTTAGAATTAGTTTCCTAATATTTTAGGTCTAAAATCCTGGGTCGATGAAGGCCCTGTCTCCTGTCCTGCAGTAGTTCTGTCTGTCCCTGCATCGGGAGCGTACCTATGTTCCCCAGGTCCTATGTTCCCAGGGTCCTATGTTCCCCTATAGGGGAACATAGGACCCTCTTTTTGAAAATGGGTCCTATGTTCCCCGTTTTCACCAAAAAGGGTCCTATGTTCCCCGGTCGCAATACATACTGGGGAACATAGGACCCTTTTTCTGAAAAAAGGTCCTATGTTCCCCAGTAGCAGTGGGGAACATAGGACCTTTTCCAAAAAAAGGGTCCTATGTTCCCCGCTGTTGTTGATGGATGTACTCTATCTATCTGGCCTGTCTAGCCTCTACCTAGTCTTTTTACTAAACTTAACCAACTCCCTTCTTCATTGCCTAAACTTAACCAATGGGGCAATTACACTTCTCATTCAAAGTCACAACTCAACTTCTCACTCAAAAATAGACAAAAATATGGCAAGTCACAACTCCACTTCCAGGTATGGGACCAAAAATTACATGTTTCCCGGGTCCTTTTGGGGAAAAGCGGGGAACATAGGATCCTTTTTCTAAAATAGGGTTCTATGTTCCCTGGTCTGGACACAAAGGGGAACATAGGACCTTTTTGGGGAAAAACGGGGAACATAGGACCTTTTTTTAGAATAAGGGTTCTATGTTCCCCTGTCCCATACAAAGTGGGGAACATAGGACCCGGGGAACATAGGGATGATCCCCCTGCATCGCCACGGCAGCGTAGAATGAGAGCGGACGGATCGAGTCTATCTGCCCCCATTAGTACACCTGTGGCGATGTGGGGACAGATAGAACTACTGCATTAAAAAGGAAATCTGATGATTCATTCTTTTAGACCTCAAGAGAAGAAGGTCTCAGCAGAAGATGAAGGTGCGTAACTGTGCGTTCAATCCAAAAGCGATAAAATGTAGTCGCTCCTATCGCGCCGCTTGCCAGCTCTAGAAGGCCCTTCTACCGAGCGACCAAGGGGCGGGACCAGGGGTAGACGATAGAGAGCCTAAGCGGAAGCAGGAAGTAACCAAGGGCGTAGAATTGGGTAGGGACGCTAGGGACACGTCCCTACCAATATCCAGCCGCTACTGTGTAGTCACTATCAATACAACCGCTGCCCGTATATCTGCTGGTTTCCTGACAGAGTAATGTGTCTTTCCAGCAAAGACGATCTTTGGTGTAAGTGCGTCATGCTGTCATTCACAGCGTCCAGGTGGACAGCTGCTGTGCACGCTGGGGTCTCCGACACCGCTCACCGGTAGCTCGCCAAAGGATGAATGAATGATAAACTTTAAACATTGTTTGGTCACTCGGCAAACCGAGCCGCCTTGGTTGACCCAGTCACTACTTTTTTAAGGCCTCAGTGCCTCAGACTGTAGCAGCCGACCGCGCCTTCTCCGCCGCCGTGCCGGAGCGGAGCTACCGAGCCACTCGGTCACTGGCCGGTGTACGGAGCGATTCCCCTGGATGTGGAACGGCTGTGGCTCCGCTCCCGGCACGGCACGTCGTGAACGGGGAGGGCATGGAGAAGCTCAGTGGTTGTTGGTGTTGTATAGTTCAAACAGAAAGCTGGCAACACTCAGGTGAGTTCAAAAAATTCTTTAATTGCCTCACTGGATTGGCAAAAGAAACACAGACCGGTTTCGACTACGTTTTCATCATCAGCTGTCCCCGTGGCGCATCGTGTCAAGCCGGGCAGGAAGTCAAACCACGAGAGAATCCGGTCAATTTTCAAAATAAAACACATTCGGAACGGCGGCCCCTCGGGAAGTTCGTAATGACGGACCTTCGGGAATTTTCGGACTGGCGGACCGTCGGAATGGCGGTCCTTCGGAATGGCGGTCGCCCCCCCAGAGCCACTAGGGCAGCAGAGCAGCAGCAGCAGCAGCTCATAGCGGCGGCGGCGGCCGGTGTGCAGACCTGATGCCTAGGCGGTCAACCTTCGGCTGTCGCGGTAAATTGAGCACTGTACAATGAGCGCGGTGTGACGCGTTTACAGTTTATTAACAGCCAAGCACGACGTGTGTGTGTGTCGCGAGACAGACAGCAGGTAGAGGACTGACTGGCACAGCATCAGCTGCTGCTGTGGAGAGTTAATGCGCGCTCCCGCTGCAGCTTGACTGATGGCTGCTGCAGTAACCCTGACGGCCGCTATGCCGTTGTATCGTTAGTGAGTTTTATTTCTGAACCCTGCCTCATCATCCTTTAAATGTATCTGATAATGTATTTTGCAATGTGTTTATCTTTTTAATAAAGTTTGTATTGTATTGTAGAAAAATGGTTAATAGGATGAATGGTGCTGCCGTCGCAGGCTGAGCGGGGTCGCGTCGGCTGAAACTGCACTATGTAACTTCCCTGCACGGGTATGAAACACTGAAAGCAGTAAGCAAGGCTATGACTGAAAAAAAAAGGCATAAATGCGCCTCAGAGGGGAGAACTATCGATCTACTACTACTACTACGATCTACTACTACTATGTTACCTATTTAGAATGCTCATGGTCACAGGGTAAACCATGGACACTGAGACACATGACTCGCTGCACAATGCCGTAGTGGCCGTCTTGAATGACTTCAGGACGGGCAGGATATCCTCCAGCGTTGACCAGCTGACGTCTGTCAGCTCCAGCGTCCTGGCGTCAGCCAGCTTGGTGACAGTCCGGTCAGAGAGGACTGCTGTGATCGCCCAATGCTGCTCATGGAGCCGCTCCATCATATCACTGATGGAATTCCAGCACGTCTTACAGGATTGAATCAACTTGTGGCAGGGAAGCTGTTGAAGTTCCTGCTTCTTTTTCAGAGCAGCGGTGGCAATTAGCCAGGTCGCGCCCACACTAGCGACGTCACACCTCGCAAAAGTGCGGCCGCCAACCGTACTATTTACTGGATTTCTGTCTCCCGAATTTTCGGGAACTCCACCCCATTTTTTGAGAGCCAATCAACGTTGAGCCTCTCCAACGGCTCTGGGTAGAGGCGTGTTCAAGTAAGTGATGCAGTAGAGCAGCAGTAGAAGCTTTGACACCGCCTATTCTGGCTTCGACCAATAGCAGACTGAGGCATTTGAGGGAGGCGGGTAAACCAGGTTTGAAGGATGCTCTCTTAATGTCTTGGCCAGACCCAATGGTGAGTATCAACATTGGAAAGTCGTGACAACCAGGCTAGGTGGCAATGGTGCTGTGGTGAAAGTGACTCACCAGTCGATTACATGCACCAATGAAGTGATGCATCGCTTGCGCCTCGAAGCCATCATTGATAGCGAGCTGGAGTGTGTAGGTGAAACACGGCACGGACTCCCACTCAAGCAGGTGCTGGTTTTCCACAGTGATGTTTGAGGCATTGTCGTGAACAAAGGTCATGATTTTTCCTGTCAGGCCCCACTCCTCCACAGCCGATGTTAGGACTCCAGCCAGATTTTCCGCCGTGCGTCGTTCCTCCATCGCCTGGGTCTGCAGCACAGCACTACAAATTTTCTTTCGATCCGCGTCTGTGATGTAGTGGCACGTGATGGTCATGTAAGACTTGGTGGTCAGAGCCATCCAGCCATCTGTGGTGATGGCGACTGCCTCGGCCCTCTTCAGCTGGCTCTTGAGGTTTGATGCCATGGTGTCATATGTGCTCTCGACCCTCACAGTCACCGTCTTTCGTGACGGGACTTTATACTCCGGCTCCACACACTCCATCAGTTTACGAAACCCCTCTCCCTCGACAAAACTCAGAGGCAACATGTCTTTGGTTATCATGTCTGTGATTAGGTCTCCCAAGTGGGACTGTGAAGGAACTGATAGCTTGCTTTGTTGTCACGGTCTGCCCCGAGACCTTAAGTTTCGCATCGAACTTGTCGAGTGGTTGTAAGCCAGTTTAAGGTTACAAATGCGACATACAACCTTGTTTGTATCGTCTTCGTCCAGATCAAAGTTGTCCCGCACAGCACTTTTACTCGCTATCTCCTTTTAACACAAAACTTAGCTAGCTGTCAATCATGTCAGACTCCTGTCTGTTCGTCGATTCCACTTCACGACCACAAGGCGGCATTGTTGTAAAGCTTGGACAACCCTCACATTCACATGAGTTTCACAGACAATTTTGTGTTTTTTAGTTTGTTTTCTGCAGTAAACACAGGTTCTAATTTGTCTCAGAAACATTTAGTTGTCTCAACTTGCATGAAATGCATACATGTTAATTTACGCATTATTTATAACCTTTATTTATCCAGGTTTGTCCCATTGAGACCCAAGATCTCTTTTGCAAGGGAGACCTATTTATTAGGTTTTACGGAAGATTTCCTGATGGTAGTGATCACACACGGCAAAAGAGCAACCATCTTGATGTAGATCATGTTTTCCCATTGGATTTTAGCCCGTCTTGTGACGGCACACGGGTTTCTATCTATTGGACAGGCTTGACTGCTCGGCTTCTGGGTAAGCTAACGTTACAACCACAATGGTGGGGTCGGTGTAAAGGCCGGTGTCCTGCTTTTGGACGAAAAAGAGAGCAACATCGCCGACAGTGAAACAATCCTAGGTTATCCGGTTAATAATTTGTAACCGAATAGCAGATTGTCTACTCGAGTACTCGGGCAACCGTGCACATCCCTACCTGGTACCAGAGTCGAGTTGAGTCGGTACATGAGTAGTGGAAACGCGGCTTTAGTTAGTTTATCTGGAACTAACAGGTTCAGTTGTTTGGTGTCATAATTGCAGAGGGTCGTTTCCTCTTAACTCATTGGCTGCCAGCCATTTTCAGAGCAGAGAGCCCCATACTGCCAGCCATTTTAGAGCATTTAGACTGATCTTTCAAGACCCACAGAATATTATGTTCTATGAGTGTGTAGGCACAAAGGCTACCATTAAAAAGAGTAGACTCTCTTCTTTTGCCAGAAAAAAAAAGTTTGTTTCTAGTGTTTTCTGTTCTTTCATAATAGGGCGTAGAACATAGGCTGGTTTAACCAAAAACACCAGATTTTGACCAAAACACTGAGAAAACGAGCTTTTTGTGAAAAAACCATGTCAAGTGACTTTGAAGTTAATTTTTTTTTTGCTTTAGTGACACCTCACACATCTGAATGGTGTTTTCCTTCTATAAAACAACACTGAGAAAGGACTTTTGGTTGCAAAACAATCATTTATTTACAAATATGTAACTGTGTGCAATTTCAAGATTTGAAAAAAATGAACTTTTTTGTACAGAACGTCACAGCAAAAATGAATCGTGCGTATCATGTGACTCCTCTCCTACTTCCTCTTCTCTCCGCTCCCCTCTTCTCTCCTCCTTCCTCTTCTCCTCACCTCACCTCTCCTACTTCCTCTTCTCTCCGCTCCCCTCTTCTCTCCTCCTTCCTCTTCTCCTCACCTCACCCCTCCTTCTTCCTCTTCTCCTCTCCTTTCATCTCCTCGCCTCATCTCTCCTCCTTCCTCTTCTCTCTTCTGCTTATCTCCTCACCTCCTTCCTCTTCTCTCATCTCCTCGCCTCTCCTCCTTCCTCTTCTCTCTTCTCCTCACCTCTTCTCTCCTTCCTTCTTCTCCTTTCATCTCTTCTCCTTCCCCTCCTCATTTCCTCTCCTCTTCTTTCCTTCTTCCTCTTCTCTCATCTCCTCACCTCCTTCCTCTTCTCTCCTCCTTCCTCTTCTCTCATCTCCTCTCCTACTTCCTCTTCTCCTCTCCTTTCATCTCCTCATCTCCTCTCCTCCTTCCTCTTCTCTCTTCTGCTTATCTCCTCACCTCATCTCCTCTTCTCCTCTTCTCTCCTCTCCTACTTCCTCTTCTCCTCTCCTTGCATCTCCTCTCCCCTCCTTCCTCTCCTCTTCTCTCATCTCCTCTCATCACCTCCTCTCCTCTTCTCTCATCTCATCACCTCCTCTCCTCTTCTCTCATCTCCTCTCATCACCTCCTCTCCTCTTCTCTCATCTCCTCTCATCACCTCCTCTCCTCTTCTCTCATCTCCTTGCCTCCTCTGCTCTCATCTCCTCCTTCCTCTTCTCTCTTCTCCTCTCCTTGCATCTCCTCTCCCCTCCTTCCTCTCCTCTTCTCTCATCTCCTCTCATCACCTCCTCTCCTCTTCTCTCCTCTCCTTCCTCTTCTCTCATCTCCTCTCATCACCTCCTCTCCTCTTCTCTCCTCTTCTTTCATCACCTCCTCTCCTCTTCTCTCATCTCCTTGCCTCCTCTCCTCTCCTCTCATCTCCTCGCCTCATCTCCTCCTGTCTTATCGCCCTCTCCTCTCTTCTCTCTTCTTGCATGTGTGAGTGGTTTTTCACCACTACACGGAATAGTTCAGCTTGGTATGATAAGCTGTGAAACACTCTCCTGGTCTCCCACATTTTGGTCTCCCTGCGCTGGCCCCTGCGTGCACAGACTCTGCACCTCCTTGTTGGTCTTGCCTTCCTGCTGGTGGGCATCAGGTGCTCCAGTTTGTGTTTCTTCATCTGTCCGTCCAGCCTGTGCTCTGGATCAGTGTTGTATGGTGCCCTTGGAGTACGTCTGCCTTCTCCGTCTCCGTCCGACTCAGCACCCATACCTGCAGCTTCCTCCTCCTCTTCCTCCTCCATATGTTCCTTTGTAGTCCAGGTCCTCACGACCCTGCGCATGAACTCCAGGAGGGTTTTGCACTGCCCTGGGTGTTTGGATCTGTGGAGAACATATGCGTTAAACATGCATAGCTGGAAAAGGTAGGCCACAAACTTTTTGGACCAGTTGAGGGATCTTCTAATGAATGGGTAGTAGGCAATGTTCTGGTCCAACTTATCCACCCCGTTCATGGACCTGTTGTACTCCACAACACATTCTGGCTTGAACAGAGGAACCTTGTCCTTGTGTCCCTTCTGCCACACGTCAACCCTCTGCATTTTATCTTGGTGGCAGGTTGTCACCATCTTCACCAACCTTTTGTCTTGCCATGCCAAGACCATCACTCTCTCATTGTGCCGCACAACTTTTCCCCCCACACCCAAGTCAGTCTTACTCAATTCTGTGATGATCTTAGGTTCCCCCCTATTCTTTCTCAGTGTTCCACAGACATTGGTCTGTGCCCTCAATAACTGCTCACAGAGACCTACAGAGTTATAAAAATTGTCCATATACAATGTATAGCCATGGCCTGGGAGACGATCAAGGAGGGAGAGCACGATGTCTGGCAGAGTACTAGCTGTCCCCACATAGGGCTGCATGTTAAAGCAGTACCCTGTGGCGGAGTCACAGAGGATGTAGGACTTGATGCCATATTTTACGGGTTTTTGTGGGTTGTACACCCTGAAAGATAGTCGCCCCCGCCACTGCATCATTCCCTCGTCAATGCAAATATTTTGCCCAGGTTGAAACATATCTTTGAATTTTTTTACAACGTAAACCAAGACGGGGCGGACTTTATACATTTTGTCACTCGCATCCTGTGATGCGTTATTGTTGAAGTGAAGGAACCTCCATATAATCTGAAACCTATTCCTTGGCATAGTTTGGTTGAAATAGGGTGTGGCGTCTATCTCATCCACACTCCAGTAGAGCTCAAGGCTTGGTTTTTTTATATAGCCGGTTAGAAAACTGAGTCCAAAGAAGGTTTTTAGTTCTTGGACTGACACTGGTTTCCATGCCTTACCTCTGCTATGAGGTTGATCGTCAGGGTGTGTTTGAAAATACTGACCAGCATATATGTTTGTTTGATCTGCGATATGCTGGAGGAGCTCCTCAGTCAGGAAGAGCTCCAAGAAGTCAGCTGGCAGATTAGAGTCAAGCTCCGCAGCAGCTCCCTGGGGTCCAGGGGTTGCAGAGAAGGGGATTTGATTTGGTTGCCAGCCAGAATCTTGCCCACCGCTGCTTGAAGAACGTGCACGACCTCTGGTTGATGCACGGCCCCTGCTCAATGTTCGACCTGTAGATTATAGAATAAAATAGAAAATACTTCATTTATCCCTAGGAGGAAAAATCATTTAGTCCAGCAGCTCAAATAACAATGATATAAAAAAGTAAACATGTATAACTAACAAGAGGTATTGTGCATTTTGATGACAGCAGGAACAACTGATTTCCTAAATCCTTCTGTGAAATGGATATACAACAGAAATACAATTACCATTATTACTACATTCATTTTTGCTGTGGTGTGATGTGTAGAAAAGTAGGCTTTTTTTTTTTTCTTTACCTTGCCTCTCCACACTGCCAACAGGAAGAGTAGGCTCTCTGCTGGGCTCTCTGCTGGATGCACAATCTGTAAATTGTAAACAGTGTATGATATACAGTATAATAGTGGGACTTGCTGCATTTATAAGGAGGCAGAAGAAGGCAAACAGCCAATGAGCTCCGCTGGGCCAACACGCGTCACCATGTTGCTATGGCAAAAGTAAACATCAACTCATTCCTCACATTCGGCTGAAGATGCGGTCGCGGCAGACAACAAAAGTTAAAATATTTTGAATTCCGGACGGCGATGCCGCTCGATCGCTTTGATAACAGCTTTGATCGCTGTGATCAAACATCTGACGGCAGTAAAAGTTAGAGAGCTAACGTTAGCAAGTTAGTTCTTACCTTCATGTCTTTCGGGGGACGAGTCCTCGCTGCTCCGTCCTCCAGATGGCAACCACTCATCTGATGAGTCCGGGTCAGGTTCACTGAACTCTGAATCCGAACCGTCAGATGATTCAGGTGGGTCGGGTGAGCCTGGCTGTGTCAAAACACCCCGGCGCGCGCCGCTATTGCGCCGACCCTCTCCACTTGGCCCAGGTTGAGCTCCGGTGTCATCTGCACCACCTATTTCTTTTCCCCTGTTCTTTTCCCTCACCGAACTGCCGTGACCGAACTGTTCGAGCGTGAGCTGCTTGTATGACGCGCTACGTTTCGCCATCGTTCCTCTATCCGTCCGTGATTTTCCAACTACCTCTCTCTTTTTTTCTTCTTCTCCTCTTTCATCACTCAGCGTCCTCTCACAATATTTCATCCAAACAGAGCACTGCTGCCATCTACAGGTGTCAAATTGTCATTACACCAGTTACAGCTCCAATATTGATGGACAAGCTTCTCCAGACCGTCCGCCAGCCACCCCCGTTGAAAAGCATAATTGACGATTATAATAGTCAATGGCAGTGAACGTTCGTAATCCAATTGACGATTATAATCGTCAATGGCAGCCAATGAGTTAAGTGATACTTGGTTCTACTCTCTTCAAAACACTGAACTATACCTTTAACCTCTCTCTGTGTGACATGCAGGACATTCTGACCACACACCCCTTCACCAAAATCTCCAACTGGAGCAGTGGGAACACCTACTTCCACATCACCATTGGCAACCTGGTCAGAGGAAGCAAACTACTGTGTGAGACCTCACTGGTGGGTAGAACCACACACACACACACACACACACAGATGAAGAAAAATGTAATGGATGGAGATGTGTTGCAGCAGAGGATGGTGTGTGTGACAGTATATGCATAATTATAAAACCAATCTAACCAGACTGCTACATATCTGTTCAAAGATTGTGGGTCAAACTTTGGAGTCACTTTTTCAAGCCGCATACACCAAAAGAATGTTGTCTCTTGTAAGTAATATTTCATCTGACCCCTCTCACGTGTTATTTGAGGAATATCAGCTTCTGCCATCAAACAGAAGGTTCAGAGTTCCACAAGCTCGACTGAACAGGCTGAGGAACTCCTTTGTCCTTCAGTCTGTCAGGTTGTTCAATCAGAGTTTGGGCTCCAAGTAGAGTTCATGTACAGACTGAGCACTGGGTGTTGCACCAAAGACACATTGTCATGTTGGATTTATGTTGTAAATGGAGTGACATTTGAGGGTAACATTTATGTTTTTCTGTAAATCTATGTTTTTGGTATTTTGTTATTTACTCTGAGAAACTTGGACGTCATGGGACGCAAGACAAATTTCAGAGAAATCTGACAATAAAGTATATAATCTAATCTAATCTTATAGTATATGCTTTAGAACCATATAAGGGTTTTAAGGGTCCTCTGGATCAAGATGGTTCTTACTGGAACCCTTAGTGTTACCAAGAACCCTTGAAAAACCCTTACGTCAGAACCCAGTTTTTCAGAAGCAAATGGTTCCAGGTAGAACCTCAGCCCTTGTAGAAGAACACTTTTGGAACATTATTTCTAAGAGTGTAGTATATTCGTATCTTTTGCACTAGAATATTTTAATTCATTCTATGTTCTTTTATTAAATTTAAAGTATTTTTTTCCCTCCCTTTAAACTGTTTTTGGTACCTTTATGTTTGCAGCTGACACCAAGACAAGTTCCACGTTCCACTATGAAACTTTGATCTATTAGCCACACTTAGGGACACTGACTGGGCTATCTTGTGATGATATCACAAATTGAACCAATTTCGTTGGGGGGGCGGGGGGGATGGCATGAATTTCAGCCAGAGCCTTCTATGGCAGTTCCCGTAAGATAAAAGACCAAGGTAAGAATGAAATCCAGTTTTTATGAATGAAACCAGTGTATTTATGTACAACAATGCCTCTGTCTTCATATGGCATTAAAATTTGACACATAATAGTAGCAGACTAGGACATCAATAAATGTCATGTTCTCGTTTGGGGACATTGGGACTCAAAGATTGTGGGAGTTCATGTACAGACTGAGCACTGGGTGTTGCACCAAAGACACATTGTAATGTTGGATTTATGTTGTAAATGGAGTGACATTTGAGGGTAACATTTATGTTTTTCTGTAAATCTATGTTTTTGGTATTTTGTTATTTACTTTGAGAAACTTGGACATCATGGGACGCAAGACAAATTTCAGAGAAATCTGACAAAGTATATAATCTAATCTAATCTTATAGTATATGCTTTAGAACCATATAAGGGTTTTAAGGGTTCTCTGGATGTCACGTAATAGTAGCAGACTAGGACATCAATAAATGTCATGTTCTCGTTTGAGGACATAGGAACTGTAAGTGTTGTTGTAATTGTGTTGAAATAATAATTCATAATTTCATGTAGTTGAATAATTCAGATGAAAATGTTAAATAAGAAAATCCATGTGTGTATGTGTGTGTTAAAACATGGGTTAATTAATTACATAATATACTTTTAAAGTTTATTTCTATTGGTGCTGCTGCGTTTCGGCCCAGAACCAATGTTCATTACCTGTGACTAATCAACGCTGCACTGTGATGCTGAACTGCAAAGCATGGCCTAAGCATGCCAAGAACCTCTCTTTGGTTTGGGGGGGTTAGATCAGTCTTGCATATGTCATTGATGATAGCAATACTGATTTCCTGGGTTTTGTAGTTTTTTGTACACAGGACTCTCAGAAAAAAACTCACACATGTCCTATACGTTGGACTAAAACATCCAACCTGTTTGAAGCCATAAAAAAAGGCATATTTTACAATATTTTTCCAGTTTTTTTTTGCATGAATGTTCTTATCCATTTCTCCTCTATCGATCCAAACCATTGGTTTAATTAATTTCAGACTTAAACCCCTTCAGTGCTGGAGAATAGAGTCCCTGGAAAAAAAGTGGTGAAAAATGCACATAAAAGGGGGTTCTTTCCAAAACACTGAATGCAAATTGAATTTGGTTTGGGGGGATTAGATCAGTCTTACATATGTCATTGATGATAGCAATATTGATTTCCTGGGGTTTGTAGTTTTTCTGTAGTGTCAGATTAAAGAAATTGCTCCCATAGACTACCATTATAAAAAAAATGAATGGAAGTCTATGGGGAAATGGAGTAATATGGCTATTTGCACACGATACAGACACAGACAGGCAGATACATGCATGTGTGGACTCAAACATACACAAGCACACATACACACATGCGCACACACACTGACACACATGCACACACACACACCCGGTGGCTACAGGGCTCCACCTGGTGGTTACTCCACAAACTTAAGAATTTTGTTCATCAGCCTGCAATGGTAAAAAAGTTGAATTTGATAGAATATAGTAAAAATGTTAAATTGACAGACACACGTGCATGCGCACATGCACACACACACACACACAGATCCAGCCTAGGTCTGAGCAGTTTGAGGCATTCCAAATGTTCTCTCCTGATACTCCACTTCCCTTGAACAACGCTCCAATGCTGAATGCTCTTCTCCCCTTCAGTCTAGAATCAAAATAATAGTGTAAATCTCCTTGATTACGTAGAGGGCAGTGCCCCCCACCTCCACCTCCACCATCCGTGGCGTTTTGTGGCGTGCATAGCGCCGCCGCCCCCATCTGCTTCCACCACAGTCTCCTTGCAAACCTGTGGGAAACACTAGGCTCATATTGTCGTTTTTAGCTCAATGGGAGCAGGGGTGGGGGTGGGGGGCACTGCCCCCTACGTAAACAAGGACATTTACACTATTATTTTGATTCTAGACTGAAGGGGAGAAGAGCATTCAGCATTGGAGTGTTCTTCACGTGAAGTAGTAGGAGAGAACATTTGGAACGCCTCAAACTGCTCAGACCTAGGCTGGTATCTGTGTGTGTGTGTGTGCATGTGCGCATGCACGTGTGTCTGTCAATTTAACATTTTTACTATATTCTATCAAATTCAACTTTTTACCATTGCAGGCTGATGAACAAAATTCTTAAGTTTGTGGAGTAACCACCAGGTGGAGCCCTGTAGCCACCGGGTATGTGTGTATACCATGTGTGTGTGCATGTGTGTATGTGTGCTTGTGTATGTTTGAGTCTGCACATGCATGTATCTGCCTGTCTGTGTCTGTATCGTGTGCAAATAGCCATATTACTCCATTTCCCCATAGACTTCCATTCATTTTTTTTTATAATGGTAGTCTATGGGAGCAATTTCTTTAATCTGACACTACAGAAAAACTACAAACCCCAGGAAATCATTATTGCTATCATCAGTGACATATGTAAGACTGGTCTAATCCCCCCAAACCAAATTCAATTTGCATTCAGTGTTTTGGAAATAACCCCATTTTTATGTGCCTTTTTCACCACTTTTTTTCCAGGGACTCTATTCTCCAGCACTGAAGGGGTTAACGTCTGAAATTAATTAAACCAATGGTTTGGATCAATAGAGGAGAAGTGGATAAGAAGATTCATGCAAAAAAAAACTGGAAAAATATTGTAAAATATGCCTTTTTTATGGCTTCAAACAGGTTGGACGTGTTAGTCCAATGTAGGACATGTGTGAGTTTTTTTCTGAGAGTCCTGTGTACAAAAAACTACAAATCCCAGGAAATCAATATTGCTATCATCAATGACATCAAATGAAACCAAATTCAATTTGCATTCAGTGTTTTGGAAATAACCCCTAACCACTTTTTTTCCAGGGACTCTAAAAGGGGTTAAAAGTCTGAAATTCCAATAAGAAGAAGATAAGAAGATCTATGCAAAAAAAACTGGAAAAATATTGTAAAATATGCCTTTTTTATGGCTTCAAACAGGTTGGACGTTTTAGTTCAGAGTGTGAAGGTGTTATACAGGATTGGGTTTGGAATCAAAATGAAAAGTTATGTAACTTGACCAATTTTGAAGGCTCTAGCTAGAACCACTATCGAATAGTCGCAAAGTAAATACTTAAAATGGGACGTTATTGTCCTAGAGGGATACAAAGGTTAAAGTACCGTGTTGTTTTCAAAGAAGTTGGTGATATCAAGACAACATGGCACAGGCAGGCAGTGTCCCTAAATGTGGCCAATAGGTCAAAGTTTTAAAAAATGGAGTATCATGGTGCTAAGAGGTAAAAATAATGTCCTCCTATGAGGACACAGGATCTCAGGAGGATTCATTCTGATTTTGATGTGTGTGCGTGTGACCTGCAGGGCTACAAGATGGATGACCTGTTGACCTCCTACATCAGTCAGATGTTAACCACCATGAACAAGCAGCGCACGGGGGGGCGGGGCCACAGCAAGTGAACTTCTTATTGGCAGGAGGCCACTGAGCTCATCCGGCTCTTGCGGCCTATTGGCCAACATTGCAGCTGGGGTCGGACTTTCGCTCACCAGCTGTGGAGGATGAGTCGCAGTCCTTCTGCTAGTTTAGAAGGGTCGGATCTCAGGGTGGGGGGAAGTTCACCTCCCAGCAGCAGCAATGATCCCGGAGAAGGCCCCAGCAACTGTTATCGCTACACCTACACCTATGATGATAGTGATGAGCCATCAAGTGAAGATGACTACCTCTGAACCTCTGAATGTATAATGAATGTTGCAGTGACCCCAGGTGGCAGCAGCTGTTCATTGCTTCAAGGTTTGGAAGCCTAAGGACATTTGTTTGTCCATTGTCCACCTCTCACACTTTCTCAACTCCCCACGGTCAAATGAAAGGTCACTGGGGGCTGATTTTTGGCAAGGAGGTGTATCTTTGGGTAAACCCTGGATGTCCCCAGTTTCAGAATGAAAGTCAATTTTTTGGACTCGTAATGCATTTTTACAACACCCATACAACACCCTTTGCTGGACAAAAATGTCCACCACCTAATGTATTTTAAAGCAGATATCAGCGATCCGGTCGTTTTGGCTAATGCTGCGTTCCAGGCAGGCTTTTGAAACCGTAACTTATGGCTTCAAGTCACAACTATGACTTTGTAGCGTTCCAGGTAACCCAAAACGCGTGTTTTTACCGTCCTGTTGCCTGTGAAAGTCACTATAAACGGCCTCTTGTAACTTCCGACCCGTGAACTCGTACCAGATCGAACTCGTACGACTTCACAGGTCGGAAAAACACAAGTTACGAGTTTCCTTGAACGCACCACGAGTTAGCAGCCCCCGCCCTCGTCATGCATCTTTTGGTCCTCGTGCTACGTCACCACATTCACGCACACCCCTTGGCTGCACACACAGCCCTTCATGCCGTTCTCTCTCCTCATTGGATAACACTTGTATCCCACAAGGAAAGTTTTCTCCTGGGTTACAGCAGAGCAGAGTGACGGAGAGACTCGTGTTTCAGCGGAAACACAAGTGATTGCTGACGGAAATAGGACTATTTCGGACTTATATTAACAAAAACATTCCGCTGATATCTGCTTTAAGGTAAAAAATTTTAACTAACAGATATCACCATGAAATTTCCCAAGTTTATGACTGACATTAAGACAGATATTTTTCTACTACAAGTTTTGGTTAATTTTTATGTTTAAATAGGTAAATGGAGCAATATCTAATGAAATATGCACTAATTTGAAGAACCGAACCTAAACGATGGATAAATCCACTTCAAAATTCTTATTTTACTTTGTTGACATACTAGAGTCAAAAGTTTACACAGAGGGGATTTTGGATATCTCTTTTTATCACTCTGTAAATGAGAAAATACAGAGAAATCTTCCTTTTCTTTTTTTTTTTTACAAAAAAAATCAGATTTAGCTTTTTTTGTTTTTTTTGGAATGAAGGTGGATATTTCTGTCCAGGGGTCATGGGTATGGTCAAAATGGAGGGATCATTGAAGGACTGACACTATCTAGTGTGTTTTGTTGCAATGGTTTGTACTGAGTGCATGACCAGGCTCTGGACAGTACGTGAGTTCATGTCCTGTCTACAGATTTAGCATCAGTGTTTTTTATTTGTCAGAGGTTTTGGTTCAATCCACATCCTCTCTTGATGAAATGTGTTTCTTTGTCCTAGAGACTGACTTCTAGTCCCTGTGCACAATAGTCCCTGTGGCTTGTACCTAATACATAATGTTGCACTAACCACCATAGTGGGACAGTGTTCTGCAGCTTTAGAATGTTAACGACGCGACCCCGCTCAGACCGTGGCAGCAGCACCATTCATCCTATTCACCATTTTTCTATCACTGCAATGAGTCTGGAAACATTATTTTAAGGCCGAAAAAACTCTGCAAAACTCCGCAATGTTACTTTAACATCTTTTGAAAGAGTCGGAGATCTGTTGAAGTTGACGCACTGATCAGGCCGTACCCTATATAGTTTCGCTTTTACAGCGCGTGCACTGCTGCACTCGCCATTCTCTCTCTCCCTCCCCTCCTCTCTGCCTGCCTGTGTGTGCATGCACGAGATGAATGAACGGTATGATATCGCCGAAAAATCTATTCGTGGTGGATGTAATTTATTTGAGACTAGGGGGCAATCGCCATTCCGACATCAGGCCCTAATTGTCGGAATGGCAACACTTAATGCTCAATTAAACGTCCCATCATTCCGACAATTTTGATGTCCTAAGGTCGGAATGGCAGTATTTTTTTATTTTTTAAACGTGGTACCATTCCGACAAATCTTTTAAAATTTTAGAATGTCTGAATGGCGGTATGTCGGAATGGCAGCATGTAACCTTGAAACTATGCCCGTACTACGAAGCTTGGTTTGTTAAGTCCGGCTCTCTGTGCGTGTTGAAAATGAGGCTGATGTGCGGTTTCAGTGCATTTGAATGTATTCATGGCCATTAAGTGAAATTAGTAACCAAATCCATCATCTGTGCTGCTGCGAGCAGACAACTTCTTTCAGCGGTGACTGTATATAAAAACGAAATGAGCTCCTGATGCGAGTCGGATCAACAGCTGAGCAGCGGGATCCCCTCAGCTGAACATCTGTAAGACGCTCAGAAAAAGTCAAACAAATCAGCTGATCTCTCCCTCCGGTCAAACACTCCGTTCTGATCCAGATCCACTGGACTGTCAAAGTAAAGCTGACGCAGCTGTAAATGAGTTAAATAGTGAAACAGCCGCGCTTTTACAGCCGATTTTAGGATGAAACTCTGAACATAACCTAAGCATAAAATACTATGGAGATCTAGCCGGGTTAAAAGAGCCACCTTTATAGTACAGGAGAGCCTGGCTTTAGACTCTACATACCTCGCTAACCCACTAAACCCCCCCCCCCCCCCCGAGATAATTACTAATAATACATCCATGGGTGCGCCACATACGTTCCGGGACCTGTGCCCGTCTCGTCATCACTGAGCTGCCACATGTACTTTGTTTCATGATCTACAAATTAAGCACTGGTTGCAATAGTTTTGTCAGAAAACTGTGGGAAACGTTCTTTTTCTTTGAACCTGAAGTACTTTGAATTGTTTGTCTTCATTCATCACAGACTGGGAAATGAAATTCTTATTCTTGTTCAGGTTTACACAAATATTAATCTAACTTTTTTAGGCAAGGTAGGGCAATTTTATTGGCCTTACATGACATCACAGTGCAACTTTATGCATTAACAGACCTAAAGTAATTTATTTAAAATTCAATGTTTATGTGAGATACTGCAATTTGATCTGCTATTTATGCTCTGCTTTGATTCTGGTTGATGAGTTTTTGTGTTTATTTTATACTGGATTCATTTATACTTTTGTCTATTGCCATCAATTTTACATTTTCTATTTCTGTTGAGACTACCTTTACCCAGCATCCAACACATGATCTGGTGTTGGAAATCTAATGTACCTTAAACTGGACCGTGGATTAAAATGTCCTTTTGCCCATAATTACCATCATTTTCCACTGTTGTTCAAATGTCTCAGATAAATTGGTGATGACAGTGTACTAATGTCACACTTATTGTAGAGTCTACATAGAGAAGACTTGCATACAAAAACACAATGACTTTCTTTATTGTGGCACGGTTGTTATAGAGCGCATGGCTGTATCTGGGTTCTGGTTGACCTTTAGCCTTGAATGTTTTGTTGTCTTGTAAGTTTGTTTGATAGAAATAACCTCACTTTTAATTCAACTCTTTAAATGCAAATATATATGCATTGCAAAAATAAAAAAAACACCTCCTTAAAAAATCAATTACTTGCTGTAAACATTTTTGAAATTCTCTCAAGTCAAACTAGCACTGCAGATTATGAGAAGCTGTAACACAGAAAACATTTCATACATACTGAATGAAAAATCTGATTTTGTTGCATAATGTTTGAGCCACTACAGGATAGTTATATGCTGAAATAATAAATCGTAATTTACTCTTAATCCATTTATGGCTGGGAGATATATTGATATAACAAATATATTGATTTTTTTAACCCTTAAAAGGGCAAGCATATATAAACAATTGGGAAAAATAAAAATGCTATTTTCTAATGTTTCTACGGTAGAATAACACAATTTCATGATTTTATACTGACTGTATCACATCTGTACGCATGTCTTAAAACATGAGGGGAAAAAAAGCCTCGTCGGAATGGCGGGATGGAACTGTCGGAATAGATGGGTGCGCTCGCAACCAGGGGGCTCGGAGTTAACGCAGTGTTTGTCGTACTGCAGCCGAGTACTCAAGTACCCGCTCAGCTTTGGCAGTATCCAAGTGCCATTTCACTACTCCCTTCCGGGTTGGAGCAAAGCAGGGTAACTATGGGGCCAGAACGCTGACTTAAGTAGTTGGCACTGAAAACAGAATTTGGCATTGTAATTACGAATTTTGGCAGTGAAAATAAAATTTGGCATTATAATAATGACTTTTTGGTAGTGAAAATTAAATTTGGCATTCTAATAACAGTTGCATTGACACTGAAAAAAAATGTATTGGCATTGAATAATGTAGTTTTCAATGTCAGTCTTCAGATTTCTTCTTCATGTCCACCTTTTTTCAGTGTTTGTGTTTTTTCACACTGTATTCCTCCGTTTTCAGTTTCAATCTTTTTTTTTCGGTTTCAATGTTCTTTTTTTTCAATGCCAAGTTACTGTCAGGGTTTTGGCGTGGATGGGCGGAGTGTCTGAGGGGGGGGGCCAGGGACGCGTGAACGCGCCTCAAGGTTATAAGAGGGAGTAGCAGCACAGCCGGGCCTCGCCTGTGGTGCAGCCCTGAGCTCTCCTCCACTGATAGTATGGCGCAAACGAGTTCGCCTGGACCGCACGAACCACTCCTAAGTATGTTACTCTGTTTGTTGCTGGTTGCTGGCCTTAAAATGTATTTTATGCTTTATATTATGCAGATTTTAACTAACGTTAACGTAGCTTAGCATAGTTTAGCTTAGTTAGCGCTTGTTCCGGCAGGCCGTTGCCAAATCCGCAAAACATAAAATACATTTTAAGGCCGCAAGTTTCTATGTGGAAACCAACAGAGTAACATACTGATTTCCACCGGGACTGTCAGCGTCACGGCTTTGCTCCGTCCTCTGCCCGGCTTCTGCACCTAGTCCAACACAGCTGACTTTTATTCTCCGACGTAATGTTGTTGTGAAGTTAGATGATGTGCGTGTTGTGTTTTATTTTGAAAGGGGGCGGAAGTGTTTTACTTTGATACTGGGTCTGACTTCCTGTCTGGTCCAATCGGCTCTGTTGAGCTTTTGTCAAGCTTTTGTCAAGCGACCATCGACAAATCTAGCGACTTCTCCGGTGCTGTTACAAACGTTTCTGATTTGGAGATTCGGACCTGAAAGCACGTTATCGCTGCTGTTTTCACCGTGCAGCCGGGACACCGGCGCTACAGCGGGCGCTGTGATCTGCCGCCCCCGCCCCCGAGCACTCAGCGGCAGCCAGTCACCCAGTAGCGTCACGGCGCTGTCTCTGCTGCGGCCAGAGACCCGCTTCGCTGCACTCCACGCTGCCCTCCCACCCCCACCCGCCCAGATTTACCTCCAAAAATATTTATTTAGCTGTAGAAATGATTTGGGAGACACCACACGGCAGAGTCACGGTAAAATGAGCAGATTGCCACCTGTCACAAAAGTGCGTTTTTCTCTGAAACTAGAGCGGGAGCGCCGTTTTTGGAGAAACCCAGCTCTCTTCTCCTCCTTCGTCCTCACAAACAAAACAGCGGAAAAACTCGCAGTTTTTTCAAGGAACACATTGGAAAGTCACTCTTCAACCACGTGAAAACCGTTTGTTTCTAGGTGGTGTACAGAGTTTGCTCCGACGTAAGAAAAAAGCTTAATAAATAGCCAAAAACATGCGGTCCTGAGCGGCTGGGATGAGAAATTTGTGCGGTCGCGAAAGAGTTAAAGTCAGCGTTCTGGCCCCATAGGTAACCTGCTTCTTCAGTCAGCGGTGTTTACAAATGGATTTCAAAAACAAAGAAAAACACGCACTCTCCAACAAAACTCAAACTAAAGAGGTGCACAGCCAAAAGATAAACTTAAAGAAACAAAAGAAAGGCCAGCAGCACTCGTGTCCTTCTCATTGTCTTTTATTACATACTGCATCAGCGCTTAGTCGAAACCGGTCTGTGCTAAGCGCTGATGCAGTATGTAATAAAAGACAATGAGAAGGACACGAGTGCTGCTGGCCTTTCTTTTGTTTCTACAAATGGATTTCACCCGGGCAGTCCTCCAGCTACTGAAATTTCACTTGTGAGACAAAACTGTCCAAGAATCCAGCCTCCAAACTTGATAAGGATTACAAGTTCTTTATATAGAGAACAGTATGTTACTTAATTGATTATGAAGGTAAGTGTTTTTTCTACTTAGTTCTGACGTTAGCGGAGATGCCAAGCTAATGATATAGCCAATTTGAAGTCGTTTGGGCGAAATTTGTGGGAGGAGTTAAAAGTTTTTAATGTAAAAAAAAAGGTCACTTCCTGTTACCACCGGGGGGCGCTTTGAGTAAAGTGGGATATTGATATATCGGGCGAATCAGGGACTCACCGTCATAATTTCCTGCAAGTATGTAGTTGATAGGATGAAGTATGTGGGCGTGACAGTCAACCGAATGTGGGTGGCGATCGAGCCTAAGTTTGGCGCCCCCTATCAGCCACACCCTTTGACGTATCGACCTACGGAGCACAACTTTTCATCAGCTAGGTCTGAAGATGTTGTCTATCAAATTTGAAGCTGGTCGGGTGAACCATGTGGGAGGAGTTAATTTGGCGCCAAAAACGACCAATTCAAAAGTTGGTTCTGTTTATAACCTGTGGAGGGCAGCATTACGGTGGACAGCGTACAGCCTGTTGGAACACAAGAAGAAGAAGAAGATCGTAGCCTACCGGCTGTATGCTGTTGTGTTGTTATTCTTCACTTTATTCGTTTTTAAAAAAAATCCATGCGAGTAAGTAACGGCTTAGATGATCAATATGCGGTTAGTTTATCCACATGACGATGAAGTTTGCTCTGACGACATTCTCAGAGCAGTAACGCTGCACCAGCAGCGACCGTAGCGCATGGACGCGCAGCACCACAGAGGCAGCACCCCGGTCTGCGGAGCCGCCGGTCGGCGGTGCTGGTGTCATACTGTACTGATAAATTCAATACATAGAGGTGGGGGTTTGTCATTTACTGCTCTAAGTTCACACACAAATGTCTTAAATTGAAGCAAACAGTCATGCACCTGCAAGGTTTTAACTTACTTGTGTTTTTCTGTGATTCTAAGGAGCCAGTGAGAACTGAGTGACCGGTGCCAACAGAAGGAGGACATCATATGTGTAGCTGTGATGATGATGATGATGAAACCAGAAAACCTCTGATGAGATTAGATCAACTGTTTGTTTATGATTCCATGTCCACAATTGACCTCACACTTTTTAGGATGATTTTGAAGCAGCTATTTTCATAGTACTATAAATGCTATATTCAGTCCATGATTGTTATCATTGAAAATGTAATAATAAAGTAAGTTAAGGCCTTTGCACACTGAGTCCGTTTTTTTCGTCCGAAATTGCCGCACGTCAAAAAATGTATTCGACCTCATGTTGTGTCAATCATGTTTACACACTGAGTCCGAAACTCTCGTCCGTCATAAAAGTTTTTGGAACAGGTTCGATTTAATGCGTTTTTCGCATCCATGCAAAGCCTTTTGACCAATCACATCAGTGTTCTGAGGCTGAGGAGGGTATGGGGGGATCGCCGCTGCGAGTCTGTCTGTCTGTATGCTGTGCGTGCGCCAGCCGCTGTTCACGTGTGTGTTTGTGTCTGTGTGCACCAGCCGCTGTTCAGGATCATGTAAATTGGCCATCTTCTGTTTACCGTGTGAGCTAATAATCAATATCTATCAAACTGACACTAAAATAACCAGTTGAAGTGATGATAGTCCCGCTGCTCATTAAGCAGCAGATCTCCTCGCTGCTGCGTCCTCTCAGCATGAACTCTTTTTCTCTTTCATTTCTCAACGAGTGACAGAACCACAAAGTGCATCACTGCGTGAGGATTTTTGTCTCCCTCTCCGAAATTTGGAACACAAAATAAAAACGCAAGCGAAAAAATGCAACGGACTCAGTGTGAAAGGAGCCTGCGCGTAACGTTTTTTGTCGGAGACGAAAAACGCATGCGAAAAAAACGGGCTCAGTGTGCAAAGACCTTTAATGTGATTAAATTGTAGTATTTCTTTTACATATTTACCATAACCTCGTGGTCAATGCAGCATGACACTTAAGTGAATTATTGTTTTCAGTAACATAGATTAGTTGACAAGAAACATCAGGAAAGCACAAGCTATACATCTCTGGATGCTTTATTATTTCAAGGAGGGTAACAAGATCAAACATTTGTATTTTTCTTGTGTGCAGTGAAAACATTCATGATGCGAAGCCTGCGAAGCTAGTTCAGGCAGACAACTCAGGCCGCGCCCACTCTGATCAGCTGATCAGTCGCCTGCTCTCCTCGCCCTGATTGGGCGGGTTATTTAAATCCCCCAGTTTACCTGCTCGTCCCTGGCTATGCTCTGCTGCTGCCGCCCTGCTTTTCTCTGCTGCTGCTGCTGCCTTGCTGCTCTGCTGCTCATGAGGTTTTGCAAACCCACCACCTCCCCAGCATCCACCTGTGGGCTCTGTCTCTTGACTCCCTGCTGGGGGGTCTGCTTCATTCCCTGTAATGCCTGGCAAGGCAGATCATTCAGGGAATGAATATGAGTCAGAGCCTGGCGCCAAACCTGCTGCAGCCATGCTCAAGAATATTGCTATCCCTGCTGTGCTTCAGCTTGCTATGCTTATGCTCAATAAATGATTTCTTCTCATTCCAGAGTTGTCTGATTGAAATAGAAATAGTCCTGTAAAGTTGTTCCTGAATTTATTATTGATTACAGCAGTGTGTCGTGGTGTTCATGTTACTGTAAAGATCTGGCTAAGCAAATCTTAGTAAATAAATTAATTTCATGTTTAAACTGCACTAGTGATTTTAGCATTTCACAGCATTGAAAACGTTTTATAAGCTGTGGATGATGTCAAAAATGTCAAAATGACAAGCTTGTATTGTATTAGCTCAGGGGTGGCCAACCCGCGGCTCGCGAGCCGCATGCGGCTCTTTGGCTGGTTTCATGCGGCTCTTCATCATGCGGCTCTTCAGGAGCGTTCACATGACAAGCGTCAAAAATGCTTGGCTGGCGCTGCCATTCATTCCCCTGCCTATGTGGCACACTGACCAGAGGCCTGTACTGCGAAGGAGGCAACACGGCCAGGCTTTGTGTTCACAAAGCACATCAACTTAGTTTGTTAAGTCCGGCTCTCAGCTTTATAGTGTGTGCGCGTTAACATTAGTGATGCGCGGGCCGGAGTTTTTTTCCAACCCGCGGGTCCCGCATCTATGATTGTAACTTCGCCCCAGCTCGCATCTATTTTCACAACCCGCCGCGCCGCTATTTACTGTAACGTCAGACAGTGAGATTTTTTACTTTTAAAGTGCAGACAGAGGCGCTGTGGAGCTTGTGAGGAGTGGGAGAGAAGTGCAGCGTGCAACAGCAGCCGCCGCCGCGGCCGCGCTGCCTCCCTCTCTCTCTCTCTCTCTCCCCGGTCCCTGCTCTCAGTGAAAGCAACCCCGCTCTGCTGATGCGTCCAACTACGTCTCGTCACACCTCCGCCGGCTTTCCCGTCAACATCAGCGCGGCGCTGATAAAAACACTCTGGACTTGATTTTTTTTTTTAATTGCCCGCCCCGACCCGCACCGCAAATGAAGTAAAGACAAACGTCTCTGGTAAAGATGTCTTGACCCGCACCGCCCCGCGGGACATAGAAGATAATATGCGCAGAGAGAAGTCAACAGCAGCTGCTCAGCGCAATTTCTCCCTCCGTACACACCCGTTCTGATGCAGCTCCACTGGACTTACAAAGTGAAGCTGACGCAGCTGAAAATAAGTTAAATAGTGAAACAGCGGCGCTTTTATAGCCAGTTTTATGATAAACCTACATAACCTGGTCGGGACCAGGTTATGAACTAAGCATGCATAAATTTCCATGGTGATCTTGCTGGGTTAATCTGAGAGAGTCACTTTTGTAGTACAGGAGAGCCTGGTCTAAGCAGCATAGTAAGAGAAAAACGTTGCGTCTGAGACAGTGCACACAATGTTGACTGTTGAAAATAACTGTCATCCTGTTGGTGTGGGACATTTTCAATACATCTGGCTGAGCAGAGGTGTGTCTGTGTGTGTGTGTGTGTGTGTGTGTGTGCGCGCGCGCACGGCATGGGATGATGTGTATGATGTGGCTCTTGCAGTAACACAGTACAAAAATGTGGCTCTTAGTCTCTGACTGGTTGGCCACCCCTGTATTAGCTGAATTTTTAAGATTACTTTAACTGTTGAATATAAAGTTTATCTCGAGTTGTAGCTGCTAACGGTGTTAGCAGCGTAGGCGCTCAGCACATCATTGAGCCTGAAGTGGGCAAAGCGGTCAGTAAGTCGGTGTTGCTGGGTAGATTAGCAGCCTCGGAGACACTGGTCCGACCCGCCCCTCGACCCTCCTTAGCTCCGCCCTCTCGTCCAAATATGGTTTTTTCTGGTTGCAAAATTGAAAAATGGTGGCTAATGGCGGCGCCCTGTAAGCCAAAATCGAGGCTTCACAAACCGCTCTTCCAAAGCCAATGGGTGACGTCACGGAGGGTTGCCACTTGCACGTACCTGAAGCTTCACTTTTCAACTACATGAATACAAATACAACTGCCACAATTGTTAGATTTCATCAACGAGACCAGCATATATCTCCTAAAAATAATGAAACCAGCTGACATAAAATCTGTGGGTGATTTACTCAGCTCGTTTTCTTCCCTGGAAGGAGGACAGAGAGAGGCTACCCGGCCGATGAGCTGAGCTCCCCAGCTGCAGCCTCTGTGACGAGCCGCTGCTGCCACTCGTGTGTGGCTCTACATTCCTCCGAAAAATGTCGGAGCAAATCTACTTACAGACGTTATTTGGATAAACTGACAACAGATTGGGAATCTAAACTGTCACTTTCTCGCATGAAAAAATATTAAAATGTAAGAAAGTGGCGTTATTTCTACTCGCTGCTCATCGCTGTAGACATACACTCACCGCTGCTCGTAGTAAGCGGTGGAAAGCCAAGCCGCCAAGGACGCGCATGCAGCGTTATTTGACGTCACATCCGCAGAACAGCGCAGGAAATTCAGAATTGCAGCGCATTTTGCAACACACAGCCTGTTCAAGGCAACAGAGAGGTACGCGAGAGGGCTAATGCTTTTTGGTTTGGAACGCTTCATGTCCCATTATTATTAGAAAACTTAAAGCGTATGTGCATTTTCTCATAAATCTTGCCTCAAGCTCCCTTAACATTGATCTTAGAAGAGGCGTTATGGAATCACACCTTCTAAAATCCATTATTCTTTGATTTCGAAAAAGGTAGGCTACTCTTGTCAGGCAGTACTTATGTTTACACTTTGTTATTTGAGCAGCTGAACATTTATTCATGAACCAGAAGAAGAAACCTGTTTATTATTAATTAAATTTTGCAACTGAAATAGCCAGTTTCAATAAAATTACCTGTGACTGTTAACTTTGACTGAACATTTTATCTCACTTTGCGGAAAAATATCGGGATATATATCGTATATCGATATTCAAAAGAAATATATCGGGATATGACTTTTGGTATCGTCCAGCCCTAAATCTATTAGGCTGCAGCTTTGTGGCTACTGGCTCCCCGAGTCCATAGAAATCTGTGAATGTTCAGCAGTTTTATTTATTGTAATTCTGCACCATGATGATAGTTTGACATCATTATAATACAAGCTCTATATAGCACAACTATAAACTTTATAGGTTGTGTTCACAGATACCTGTCTTTCTGGGGTGTTTCTGGGTTGTGTGCAATCATTAATAATATAAAATCATTGCATAGACTGTATATATGTATGTATATATGGATGTATACACAGGTGTGTGTGTGTGTGCGCGCGTGCACTGTTGTAACTATCTAAGAGGGGACATCGGCGTCGTTACACATTCACCAACGGGACATTTTTTAGGTCCCCTGTTGGACATGCTTTAAATCAAGTTAAAATCATGTGAAAACCCTTCTGGTTATTTTTTTCAACTTTTGCCAAGAGGGGACCTGAGTGTGTGTGTGTGTGTGTGTAAAATACCATATTCAGCATTGCCCCGGCAGGTTGGAGCAGGGTTTTTAACGACTCATTCACACACGTCGTTTCTTGCACTCCTCCAAGGTGTGAACGACTTGCAGACCCAGCAGCCTTTCAGACTGTAGAGAGGCTATCAAACAGGCTCCTTAGTGCACAACCACCACCTTGAAACATAATTTGTTATTCTTTGTTACAAAATATAAAGGTTCTGTTTTCATGGATGTCTTAGGTTTAAACTCAACACTGTATTAGGTATAATAGACATTTTAAAATATTGAAAGAAATGAACATCCACAACAAAATTAGAATTAAAATAGTCATTTAGATCCTTTCTGTTGAATTCTGATTAAACATTAAAGATAATTGACCTTGCTATTGTTGCTTGTCCAGTTTTTTTGAGCACAGGGTTTCAATTTTACAATTAAAAAAAAAAAAAGGTCCACACTTGGTCCATATGGAATGACAGGGGTCCACTGTTGGCTGGTACATAATGACACAAGTTCCCACTGAGATAGCACGGAATGACATACACACTCCAGCATGGGTGGATGAGCAGAAATTAGATAAATGTATAAGTTTTGAGATGCATTTTAATTTCAATTTAATACAAACATTTGTAATTATTAATGCACAACACAAACTCGCAAACACACGTCGTAGCACTGGTAAAGTTGTCATTGTAGTTTGTTTTAAACATGGAGGGAAAACTCAATGGCAACCTATCATGATACTTAAGGGAATATTTCAGTTATTGACATTTATGGATCAACAATAAAAGATGCATGGGAAAATAAAGGAGTAGCTGATGGGTCATCAGCTAGTCTGAGATACAAGGGATAATGGCCTGGAACTCGCAGAAAACCTAGGAAACATGCTAATTCGAATTAAAAATATATATATTTGGTCAAGTTCCCACTTAAAGCAGATATCAGCGGCACGCCGTTTCGGCGAATGCTGCGTTCAAGGCAGGCTTTTGAAACCGTAAGTTACAGCTTCAAGTCACAACTACGACTTTGTAACGTTCCAGGTAACTCATAGCTCGTGTTTTTACCGTCCTGTTGCCTGTGAAAGTCACTATAACGACCACTCGTAACTTCCGACCCGTGAACTCGTACCAGATCGAACTAGTATGACTTCACAGGAAGGAAAAACACAAGTTACGAGTTTCCTTGAACGCACCATGAGTTCGCAGCCCCCGCCCTCGTCAGGCATCTATTGGTCCTTGTGCTACGTTACCACATTCACGCGCACCCCTTGGCTGCACACACAGCCCTTCATGCCGTTCTCTCTCCTCATTGGATAACACTTGTATCCCACGAGAAAAATTTTCTCCTCGGGTTGCAGCAGAGCAGAGTGACGGAGAGACTCGTGTTACGGCTGAAACACTCCATGTAAGTGATTGCTGACGGAAAATATGACTATTTAGGACTTATATTAACAAAAACATTCCACTGATATCTGCTTTAATACCAGGAAAAGCCCACTCCTTGCACCCTCCCTTACAAGATTTGCCAAAATGCGTTTTTATCGCTGAAAAACGCTCATTTTTGCAAACATCGCCTGGAACACACAGAAAAGCTTGGAAACATGCTAATTGGAAATAAAAAATATATATTTCGTCAAGTTTCAACTTAATCCCAGTCTTTGAACCCTCCCCGACAGCATTTGCCAAAATGCGCTTTTCTTGCAGAAAAACGCTCATTTATGCAAACATGGCCTAGAACAAACAGAAAAGCTTGGAAACATGCTAATTCGAATTTTGAAAAAATTATTTGGTCAAATTTCAACTTAATCCCAGCAAAAGCCCACTCTTTGCATCCTCCCCGTCAACTTTTACCAAAATGACCAAAATGCGCTTTTCTCGCCGAGAAACGCCTATTTTTGCAAACATGGCCTGCAACACACAGAAAAGCTTGGAAACATGCTAATTCGAAATTTAAAAAAATATGTTTGGTCAAATTTCAACTTAATCCCAGCAAAAGCCCGCTCTATGCACCCTCCCCGACAGCATTTGCCAAAATGCGCTTTTCTCGCCGAGAAACGCTCATTTTTGCAAACATGGCCTGGAACACGCAGAAAAGCTTGGAAACATGCTAACTGGAAACAAAAATATATATTTCGTCAAGTTTCAACTTAATCCGTGTCTTTGCACCCTCACCGACAGCTTTTACCAAAATACGCTTTTCTCGCTCGTTTTTGCAAAGATGGCTCCAGGCCATGTTTTGCAAAATAGAACGTTTCTTGGAAACATGCTAATTCAAATTGAAAATAATATATTGGTCAAAGTTCCACCTAATCCCAGAAAAAGCCCACTCTTTGCATTCTCCCCGACTGCATTTTCCAAAATGCGCTTTTCTCGCAGAGAAACGCATATTTTTAATAACATGGCTTGGAACACACAGAAAAGCTTTTAAACATGCTAATTCGACATAGAAAAATTTATTTGGTCAAATTTTAACTTAATCCCAGCAGAAGCCCACTCTTTGCATCCTCCCCGAATGCATTTGCCAAAATGCGCTTTTCTCGCCGAGAAACGCATATTTTAACGCATATTTTAAAAAATATGGCTTGGAACACACAGAAAAGCTTGGAAACATGCTAATTCGATTTGGAAAAATATATTTGGTCCAATTGTAACTTAATCCCAGCAAAAGCCCACTCTTTGCACCCTCCCCGACAGCATTTGCGAAAATGCGCTTTTCTCGCCGAGAAACGCATATTTTTGCAAACATGGCTTGGAACACACATAAATGCTTGGAAACATGCTGATTCGACTTAGAAAAATATATTTGGTCAAATTTTAACTTAATCCCAGCAAAAGCCCACTCTTTGCACCCTCCCCGACAGCATTTGCGAAAATGCGCTTTTCTCGCCGAGAAACTCATATTTTTAAAAACATGGCTTTGAACACACAGAAAAGCTTGGAAACATGCTGATTCGATTTAGAAAAATATATTTGGTCCAATTGTAACTTAATCCCAGCAAAAGCCCACTCTTTGCACCCTCGCCGACAGCATTTGCGAAAATGCGCTTTTCTCGCCGAGAAACGCATATATTTGCAACTATGGCTTGGAACACACAGAAATGCTTGGAAACATATTAATTCGACTTAGAAAAATATATTTATTAAAATTTTACCTTTATCCCAGCAAAAGCCCACTCTTTGAACCCTCCCCGACAGCATTTGCGAAAATGCGCTTTTCTCGCCGAGAAACGCATATTTTTAAAAACATGACTTGGAACACACAGAAAAGCTTGGAAACATGCTGATTCGACTTAGAAAATTATATTTGGTCCAATTGTAAATTAATCCCAGCAAAAGCCCACTCTTTGCACCCTCCCCGATAGCATTTGCGAAAATGCGCTTTTCTCGCCGAGAAACGCATATTTTTGCAACTATGGCTTGGAACACACAGAAAAGCTTGGAAACATGCTAATTCGACATTGAAAAATATATTTGGTCAAATTTTAACTTAATCCCAGCAGAAGCCCACTCTTTGCATCCTCCCCGAATGCATTTGCCAAAATGCGCTTTTCTCGCCGAGAAACGCATATTTTAACGCATATTTTTAAAAATATGGCTTGGAACACACAGAAAAGCTTGGAAACATGCTAATTCGATTTGGAAAAATATATTTGGTCCAATTGTAACTTAATCCCAGCAAAAGCCCACTCTTTGCACCCTCCCCGACAGCATTTGCGAAAATGCGCTTTTCTCGCCGAGAAACGCATATTTTTGCAAACATGGCTTGCAACACACATAAATGCTTGGAAACATGCTGATTCGACTTAGAAAAGTATATTTGGTCAAATTTTAACTTAATCCCAGCAAAAGCCCACTCTTTGCACCCTCCCCGACAGCATTTGCGAAAATGCGCTTTTCTCGCCGAGAAACTCATATTTTTAAAAACTTGGCTTTGAACACACAGAAAAGCTTGGAAACATGCTGATTCGATTTAGAAAAATATATTTGGTCCAATTGTAACTTAATCCCAGCAAAAGCCCACTCTTTGCACCCTCGCCAACAGCATTTGCGAAAATGCGCTTTTCTCACCGAGAAACGCATATATTTGCAACTATGGCTTGGAACACACAGAAATGCTTGGAAACATATTAATTCGACTTAGAAAAATATATTTATTCAAATTTTACCTTTATCCCAGCAAAAGCCCACTCTTTGAACCATCCCCGACAGCATTTGCGAAAATGCGCTTTTCTCGCCGAGAAACGCATATTTTTAAAAACATGACTTGGAACACACATAAAAGCTTGGAAACATGCTGATTCGACTTAGAAAATTATATTTGGTCCAATTGTAAATTAATCCGAGCAAAAGCCCACTCTTTGCACCCTCCCCGATAGCATTTGCGAAAATGCGCTTTTCTCGCCGATAAACGCATATTTTTGCAAACATGGCTTGGAACACACAGAAAAGGTTGGAAACATATTAATTCGATTTAGAAAAATATATTTATTCAAATGTTATATTTATCCCAGCAAAAGCCCACTCTTTGCACCCTCCCCGACAGCATTTGCGAAAATGCGCTTTTCTCGCCGAGAAACGCATATTTTTGCAACTATGGCTTGGAACACACAGAAATGCTTGGAAACATATTAATTCGACTTAGAAAAATATATTTATTCAAATTTTACCTTTATCCCAGCAAAAGCCCACTCTTTGAACCCTCCCCGACAGCATTTGCGAAAATGCGCTTTTCTCGCCGAGAAACGCATATTTTTAAAAACATGACTTGGAACACACAGAAAAGCTTGGAAACATGCTGATTCGACTTAGAAAATTATATTTGGTCCAATTGTAACTTAATCCGAGCAAAAGCCCACTCTTTGCACCCTCCCCGATAGCATTTGCGAAAATGCGCTTTTCTCGCCGAGAAACGCATATTTTTGCAACTATGGCTTGGAACACACAGAAAAATTTGGAAACATGCTAATTCGAGTTGGAAAAATATATTTGGTCCAATTTTAACTTAATCCCAGCAAAAGCCCACTCTTTGAACCCTCTTCGACAGCATTTGCGAAAATGCGCTTTTTTCGCCGAGAAACGCATATTTTTGCAAACATTGCTTGGAACACACAGAAAAGCTTGGAAACATGCTGATTCGACTTAGAAAAATATATTTGGTCCAATTGTAACTTAATCCCAGCAAAAGCTCACTTTTTGCACCCTTCCCGACAGCATTTGCGAAAATGCGCTTTTCTCGCCGAGAAATGCATATTTTTGCAAACATGGCTTGGAACACACAGAAATGCTTGGAAACATATTAATTCAACTTAGAAAAATATATTTATTCAAATTTTACCTTTATCCCAGCAAAAGCCCACTCTTTGAACCCTCCCCGACAGCATTTGCGAAAATGCGCTTTTTTCGCCGAGAAACGCATATTTTTAAAAACATGCCTTGGAACACACAGAAAAGCTTGGAAACATGCTAATTCGACTTTGAAAAATATATTTGGTCCAATTGTAACTTAATCCGAGCAAAAGCCCACTCTTTGCACCCTCCCCGATAGCATTTGCGAAAATGCGCTTTTCTCGCCGAGAAACGCATATTTTTGCAACTATGGCTTGGAACACACAGAAAAGCTTGGAAACATGCTAATTCGACTTAGAAAAATATATTTGGTCCAATTGTAACTTAATCCCAGCAAAAGCCGACTCTTTGCACCCTCCCCGACATGATTTGCGAAAATGCGCTTTTCTCGCCGAGAAACGCATATTTTTGCAACTATGGCTTGGAACACACAGAAATGCTTGGAAACATATTAATTCGACTTAGAAAAATATATTTATTCAAATTTTACCTTTATCCCAGCAAAAGCCCACTCTTTGAACCCTCCCCGACAGCATTTGCGAAAATGCGCTTTTCTCGCCGAGAAACGCATATTTTTAAAAACATTGCTTGGAACACACAGAAAAGCTTGGAAACATGCTGATTCGACTTAGAAAAATATATTTGGTCCAATTGTAACTTAATCCCAGCAAAAGCCCACTTTTTGCACCCTTCCCGACAGCATTTGCGAAAATGCGCTTTTCTCGCCGAGAAACGCATATTTTTGCAAACATGGCTTGGAACACACAGAAAAGGTTGGAAACATATTAATTCGATTTAGAAAAATATATTTATTCAAATGTTATCTTTATCCCAGCAAAAGCCCACTCTTTGAACCCTCCCCGACAGCATTTGCGAAAATGCGCTTTTCTCGCCGAGAAACTCATATTTTTAAAAACATGGCTTTGAACACAGAAAAGCTTGGAAACATGCTGATTCGACTTAGAAAAATATATTTGGTCCAATTGTAACTTAATCCCAGCAAAAGCCCACTCTTTGCACCCTCCACGACAGCATTTGCGAAAATGCGCTTTTCTCGCAGAGAAACGCATATTTTTGCAACTATGGCTTGGAACACACAGAAAAGCTTGGAAACATGCTAATTCGAGTTGGAAAATTATATTTGGTCCAATTTTAACTTAATCCCAGCAAAAGCCCACTCTTTGAACCCTCCTCGACAGCATTTGCGAAAATGCGCTTTTCTCGCCGAGAAACGCATATTTTTGCAAACATTGTTTGGAACACACAGAAAAGCTTGGAAACATGCTGATTCGACTTAGAAAAATATATTTGGTCCAATTGTAACTTAATCCCAGCAAAAGCCCACTTTTTGCACCCTTCCCGACAGCATTTGCGAAAATGCGCTTTTCTCGCCGAGAAACGCATATTTTTTGCAAACATGGCTTGGAACACACAGAAAAGGTTGGAAACATATTAATTCGATTTAGAAAAATATATTTAGTCAAATGTTATCTTTATCCCAGCAAAAGCCCACTCTTTGAACCCTCCCCGACAGCATTTGCGAAAATGCGCTTTTCTTGCCGAGAAACTCATATTTTTAAAAACATGGCTTTGAACACAGAAAAGCTTGGAAACATGCTGATTCGACTTAGAAAAATATATTTGGTCCAATTGTAACTTAATCCCAGCAAAAGCCCACTCTTTGCACCCTTCCCGACAGCATTTGCGAAAATGCGCTTTTCTCGCCGAGAAACGCATATTTTTGCAAAAATGGCTTGGAACACACAGAATTGCTTGGAAATATATTAATTCGACTTAGAAAAATATATTTATTCAAATTTTACCTTTATCCCAGCAAAAGCCCACTCTTTGAACCCTCCCCGACAGCATTTGCGAAAATGCGCTTTTCTCGCCGAGAAACTCAAATTTTTAAAAACATGGCTTTGAACACACAGAAAAGCTTGGAAACATGCTGATTCGACTTGGAAAAATATATTTGGTCCAATTGTAACTTAATCCCAGCAAAAGCCCACTCTTTGCACCCTTCCCGACAGCATTTGCGAAAATGCGCTTTTCTCGCCGAGAAACGCATATTTTTGCAAACATGGCTTGGAACACACAGAAAAGGTTGGAAACATATTAATTCGATTTAGAAAAATATATTTATTCAAATGTTATATTTATCCCAGCAAAAGTCCACTCTTTGAACCCTCCCGACAGCATTTGCGAAAATGCGCTTTTCTCGCCGAGAAACGCATATTTTTGCAACTATGGCTTGGAACACACAGAAAAGCTTGGAAACATGCTAATTCGAGTTGCAAAATTATATTTGGTCCAATCTTAACTTAATCCCAGCAAAAGCCCACTCTTTGAACCCTCCTCGACAGCATTTGCGAAAATGCGCTTTTCTCGCCGAGAAACGCATATTTTTAAAAACATGGCTTGGAACACACAGAAAAGCTTGGAAACATGCTGATTCGACTTAGAAAAATATATTTGGTCCAATTGTAACTTAATCCCAGGAAAAGCCCACTCTTTGCACCCTCCCCGACAGCATTTGCAAAAATGCGCTTTTCTCGCCGAGAAACGCATATTTTTGCAACTATGGCTTGGAACACACAGAAATGCTTGGAAACATATTAATTCGACTTAGAAAAATATATTTATTCAAATGTTATCTTTATCCCAGCAAAAGCCCACTCTTTGAACCCTCCCCGACAGCATTTGCGAAAATGCGCTTTTCTCGCCGAGAAACTCATATTTTTAAAAACATGGCTTTGAACACACAGAAAAGCTTGGAAACATGCTGATTCGACTTAGAAAAATATATTTGTTCAAATTGTAACTTAATCCCAGCAAAAGCCCACTCTTTGCACCCTCCCCGACAGCATTTGCGAAAATGCGCTTTTCTCGCCGAGAAACGCATATTTTTGCAAACATGGCTTGGAACACACAGAAAAGCTTGGAAACATATTAATTCGACTTAGAAAAATATATTTATTCAAATTTTACCTTTATCCCAGCAAAAGCCCACTCTTTGAACCCTCCCCGACAGCATTTGCGAAAATGCGCTTTTCTCGCCGAGAAACGCATATTTTTAAAAACATGACTTGGAACACACAGAAAAGCTTGGAAACATGCTGATTCGACTTAGAAAATTATATTTGGTCCAATTGTAACTTAATCCGAGCAAAAGCCCACTCTTTGCACCCTCCCCGATAGCATTTGCGAAAATGCGCTTTTCTCGCCGAGAAACGCATATTTTTGCAACTATGGCTTGGAACACACAGAAAAGCTTGGAAACATGCTAATTCGAGTTGGAAAAATATATTTGGTCCAATTTTAACTTAATCCCAGCAAAAGCCCACTCTTTGAACCCTCCTCGACAGCATTTGCGAAAATGCGCTTTTTTCGCCGAGAAACGCATATTTTTGCAAACATTGCTTGGAACACACAGAAAAGCTTGGAAACATGCTGATTCGACTTAGAAAAATATATTTGGTCCAATTGTAACTTAATCCCAGCAAAAGCTCACTTTTTGCACCCTTCCCGACAGCATTTGCGAAAATGCGCTTTTCTCGCCGAGAAATGCATATTTTTGCAAACATGGCTTGGAACACACAGAAATGCTTGGAAACATATTAATTCAACTTAGAAAAATATATTTATTCAAATTTTACCTTTATCCCAGCAAAAGCCCACTCTTTGAACCCTCCCCGACAGCATTTGCGAAAATGCGCTTTTTTCGCCGAGAAACTCATATTTTTAAAAACATGGCTTGGAACACACAGAAAATCTTGGAAACATGCTAATTCGACTTAGAAAAATATATTTGGTCCAATTGTAACTTAATCCCAGCAAAAGCCCACTCTTTGCACCCTCCCTGACAGCATTTGCGAAAATGCGCTTTTCTCGCCGAGAACCGCATATTTTTGCAAACATGGCTTGGAACACACAGAAAAGCTTGGAAACATGCTAATTCGACTTAGAAAAATGTATGTCGTCCAATTGTAACTTAATCCCAGCAAAAGCCCACTCTTTGCACTCTCCCCGACAGCATTTGCGAAAATGCGCTTTTCTCGCCGTGAAACGCATATCTTTACAAACATGGCTTGGAACACACAGAAAAGCTTGGAAACATACTAATTCGACTTGGAAAAATATATTTGGTCAAATTTTTACTTTATCCCAGCAAAAGCCCACTCTTTGAACCCTCCCCGACAGCATTTGGGAAAATGCGCTTTTCTCGCCGAGAAACGCATATTTTTAAAAACATGGCTTGGAACACACAGAAAAGCTAAGAAACATGCCGATTCGACTTAGAGAAATATATTTGGTCCAATTGTAACTTAATCCCAGCAAAAGCCCACTTTTTGCACCCTTCCCGACAGCATTTGCGAATATGCACTTTTCTCGCTGAGAAACGCATATTTTTTGCAAACATGGCTTGGGACACAGAAATGCTTGGAAACATGCTAATTCGACTTGGAAAAATATATTTATTCAAATGTTATCTTTATCCCAGCAAAAGCCCACTCTTTGAACCCTCCCCGACAGCATTTGCGAAAATGCGCTTTTCTCGCCGAGAAACTCATATTTTTAAAAACATGGCTTTGAACACAGAAAAGCTTGGAAACATGCTGATTCGACTTAGAAAAATATATTTGGTCCAATTGTAACTTAATCCCAGCAAAAGCCCACTCTTTGCACCCTCCTCGACAGCATTTGCGAAAATGCGCTTTTCTCGCCGAGAAACGCATATTTTTGCATCTATGGCTTGGAACACTCATAAAAGCTTGGAAACATGCTAATTCGACTTTGAAAAATATATTTGGTCCTATTGTAACTTAATCCCAGCAAAAGCCCACTCTTTGCACCCCTCCCGACAGCATTTGCGAAAATGCGCTTTTCTCGCCGAGAAACGCATATTTTTGCAAAACATTGTTGGAACACACAGAAAAGCTTGGAAACATGCTGATTCGACTTAGAAAAATATATTTGGTCCAATTGTAACTTAATCCCAGCAAAAGCCCACTCTTTGCACCCTTCCCGACAGCATTTGCGAAAATGCGCTTTTCTCGCCGAGAAACGCATATTTTTGCAAACATGGCTTGGAACACACAGAAAAGGTTGGAAACATATTAATTCGATTTAGAAAAATATATTTAGTCAAATGTTATCTTTATCCCAGCAAAAGCCCACTCTTTGAACCCTCCCCGACAGCATTTGCGAAAATGCGCTTTTCTTGCCGAGAAACTCATATTTTTAAAAACATGGCTTTGAACACAGAAAAGCTTGGAAACATGCTGATTCGACTTAGAAAAATATATTTGGTCCAATTGTAACTCAATCCCAGCAAAAGCCCACTCTTTGCACCCTCCCCGACAGCATTTGCGAAAATGCGCTTTTCTCGCCGAGAAACGCATTTACAACTATGGCTTGGAACACACAGAAATGCTTGGAAATATATTAATTCGACTTAGAAAAATATATTTATTCAAATTTTACCTTTATCCCAGCAAAAGCCCACTCTTTGAACCCTCCCCGACAGCATTTGCGAAAATGCGCTTTTCTCGCCGAGAAACTCATATTTTTAAAAACATGGCTTTGAACACACAGAAAAGCTTGGAAACATGCTGATTCGACTTAGAAAAATATATTTGGTCCAATTGTAACTTAATCCCAGCAAAAGCCCACTCTTTGCACCCTTCCCGACAGCATTTGCGAAAATGCGCTTTTCTCGCCGATAAACGCATATTTTTGCAAACATGGCTTGGAACACACAGAAAAGGTTGGAAACATATTAATTCGATTTAGAAAAATATATTTATTCAAATGTTATATTTATCCCAGCAAAAGTCCACTCTTTGAACCCTCCCCGACAGCATTTGCGAAAATGCGCTTTTCTCGCCGAGAAACGCATATTTTTGCAACTATGGCTTGGAATACACAGAAAAGCTTGGAAACATGCTAATTCGAGTTGCAAAATTATATTTGGTCCAATCTTAACTTAATCCCAGCAAAAGCCCACTCTTTGAACCCTCCTCGACAGCATTTGCGAAAATGCGCTTTTCTCGCCGAGAAACGCATATTTTTGCAAACATTGCTTGGAACACACAGAACAGCTTGGAAACATGCTGATTCGACTTAGAAAAATATATTTGGTCCAATTGTAACTTAATCCCAGCAAAAGCCCACTCTTTGCACCCTCCCCGACAGCATTTGCGAAAATGCGCTTTTCTCGCCGAGAAACGCATATTTTTGCAAACATGGCTTGGAACACACAGAAGTGCTTGGAAACATATTAATTCGACTTAGAAAAATATATTTATTCAAATGTTATCTTTATCCCAGCAAAAGCCCACTCTTTGAACCCTCCCCGACAGCATTTGCGAAAATGCGCTTTTCTCGCCGAGAAACTCATATTTTTAAAAACATGACTTGGAACACACAGAAAAGCTTGGAAACATGCTGATTCGACTTAGAAAATTATATTTGGTCCAATTGTAACTTAATCCGAGCAAAAGCCCACTCTTTGCACCCTCCCCGATAGCATTTGCGAAAATGCGCTTTTCTCGCCGAGAAACGCATATTTTTGCAACTATGGCTTGGAACACACAGAAAAGTTTGGAAACATGCTAATTCGAGTTGGAAAATTATATTTGGTCCAATTTTAACTTAATCCCAGCAAAAGCCCACTTTTTGCACCCTTCCCGACAGCATTTGCGAAAATGCGCTTTTCTCGCCGAGAAACGCATATTTTTAAAAACATGGCTTTGAACACACAGAAAAGCTTGGAAACATGCTGATTCGACTTAGAAAAATATATTTGGTCCAATTGTAACTTAATCCCAGCAAAAGCACACTCTTTGCACCCTTCCCGACAGCATTTGCGAAAATGCGCTTTTCTCGCCGAGAAACGCATATTTTTAAAAACATGGCTTGGAACACACAGAAAAGCTTGGAAACATGCTAATTCGACTTGGAAAAATATATTTATTCAAATTTTACCTTTATTCCAGCAAAAGCCCACTCTTTGAACCCTCCCCGACAGCATTTGCGAAAATGTGCTTTTCTCGCCGTGAAAGGCATATTTTTAAAAACATGGCTTTGAACACACAGAAATGCTTGGAAACATGCTGATTCGACTTGGAAAAATATATTTGGTCCAATTGTAACTTAATCCCAGCAAAAGCCCACTCTTTACACCCTCCCCGACAGCATTTGCGAAAATGCGCTTTTCTCGCAGTGAAACGCATATTTTTAAAAACATGGCTTTGAACACACAGAAAAGTTTGGAAACATGCTGATTCGACTTGGAAAAATATATTTGGTCCAAATGTAACTTAATCCCAGCAAAAGCACACTCTTTGCACCCTTCCCGACAGCATTTGCGAAAATGCGCTTTTTTCGCCGAGAAACGCATATTTTTAAAAACATGGCTTGGAACACACAGAAAATCTTGGAAACATGCTGATTCGATTTAGAAAAATATATTTGGTCCAATTGTAACTTAATCCCAGCAAAAGCCCACTCTTTGCACCCTTCCCGACAGCATTTGCGAAAATGCGCTTTTCTCGCCGTGAAACGCATATTTTTAAAAACATGGCTTGGAACACACAGAAAAGCTTGGAAACATGCTGATTCGACTTGGAAAAATATATTTGGTCCAAATGTAACTTAATCCCAGCAAAAGCACACTCTTTGCACCCTTCCCGACAGCATTTGCGAAAATGCGCTTTTTTCGCCGAGAAACGCATATTTTTAAAAACATGGCTTGGAACACACAGAAAATCTTGGAAACATGCTGATTCCTCTTAGAAAAATATATTTGGTCCAATTGTAACTTAATCCCAGCAAAAGCCCACTCTTTGCACCCTTCCCGACAGCATTTGCGAAAATGCGCTTTTCTCGCCGAGAAACGCATATTTTTGCAAACATGGCTTGGAACACACAGAAAAGCTTGGAAACATGCTGATTCGATTTAGAAAAATATATTTATTCAAATTTTACCTTTATCCCAACAAAAGCCCACTCTTTGAACCCTCCCCGACAGCATTTGCGAAAATGCGCTTTTCTCGCCGAGAAACGCATATTTTTAAAAACATGGCTTGGAACACACAGAAATGCTTGGAAACATGCTAATTCGACTTAGAAAAATATATTTATTCAAATTTTACCTTTATCCCAGCAAAAGCCCACTCTTTGAACCCTCCCCGACAGCATTTGCGAAAATGCGCTTTTCTCGCCGAGAAACGCATATTTTTGCAAACATGGCTTGGAACACACAGAAAAGCTTGGAAACATGCTAATTCGACTTAGAAAAATATATTTGGTCCAATTGTAACTTAATCCCAGCAAAAGCCCACTCTTTGAACCCTCCCCGACAGCATTTGCGAAAATGCGCTTTTCTCGCCGAGAAACGCATATTTTTGCAAACATGGCTTGGAACACACAGAAAAGCTTGGAAACATGCTGATTCGACTTAGAAAAATATATTTGGTCCAATTGTAACTTAATCCCAGCAAAAGCCCACTCTTTGCACCCTCCCCGACAGCATTTGCGAAAATGCGCTTTTCTCGCCGAGAAACGCATATTTTTGCAACTATGGCTTGGAACACACAGAAATGCTTGGAAACATATTAATTCGACTTAGAAAAATATATTTATTCAAATTTTACCTTTATCCCAGCAAAAGCCCACTCTTTGAACCCTCCCCGACAGCATTTGCGAAAATGCGCTTTTCTCGCCGAGAAACGCATATTTTTAAAAACATGACTTGGAACACACAGAAAAGCTGGGAAACATGCTGATTCGACTTTGAAAATTATATTTGGTCCAATTGTAACTTAATCCCAGCAAAAGCCCACTCTTTGCACCCTCCACGACAGCATTTGCGAAAATGCGCTTTTCTCGCAGAGAAACGCATATTTTTGCAACTATGGCTTGGAACACACAGAAAAGCTTGGAAACATGCTAATTCGAGTTGGAAAATTATATTTGGTCCAATTTTAACTTAATCCCAGCAAAAGCCCACTTTTTGCACCCTTCCCGACAGCATTTGCGAAAATGCGCTTTTCTCGCCGAGAAACGCATATTTTTAAAAACATGGCTTGGAACACACAGAAATGCTTGGAAACATATTAATTCGATTTAGAAAAATATATTTATTCAAATGTTATCTTTATCCCAGCAAAAGCCCACTCTTTGAACCCTCCCCGACAGCATTTGCGAAAATGCGCTTTTCTCGCCGAGAAACTCATATTTTTAAAAACATGGCTTTGAACACAGAAAAGCTTGGAAACATGCTGATTCGACTTAGAAAAATATATTTGGTCCAATTGTAACTTAATCCCAGCAAAAGCCCACTCTTTGCACCCTCCACGACAGCATTTGCGAAAATGCGCTTTTCTCGCAGAGAAACGCATATTTTTGCAACTATGGCTTGGAACACACAGAAAAGCTTGGAAACATGCTAATTCGAGTTGGAAAATTATATTTGGTCCAATTTTAACTTAATCCCAGCAAAAGCCCACTCTTTGAACCCTCCTCGACAGCATTTGCGAAAATGCGCTTTTCTCGCCGAGAAACGCATATTTTTGCAAACATTGTTTGGAACACACAGAAAAGCTTGGAAACATGCTGATTCGACTTAGAAAAATATATTTGGTCCAATTGTAACTTAATCCCAGCAAAAGCCCACTTTTTGCACCCTTCCCGACAGCATTTGCGAAAATGCGCTTTTCTCGCCGAGAAACGCATATTTTTTGCAAACATGGCTTGGAACACACAGAAAAGGTTGGAAACATATTAATTCGATTTAGAAAAATATATTTATTCAAATGTTATCTTTATCCCAGCAAAAGCCCACTCTTTGAACCCTCCCCGACAGCATTTGCGAAAATGCGCTTTTCTCGCCGAGAAACTCATATTTTTAAAATCCCCGACAGCATTTGCGAAAATGCGCTTTTCTCGCCGAGAAACGCATATTTTTAAAAACATGGCTTGGAACACACAGAAAATCTTGGAAACATGCTGATTCGATTTAGAAAAATATATTTGGTCCAATTGTAACTTAATCCCAGCAAAAGCCCACTCTTTGCACCCTCCCCGACAGCATTTGCGAAAATGCGCTTTTCTCGCCGTGAAACGCATATTTTTAAAAACATGGCTTGGAACACACAGAAAAGCTTGGAAACATGCTAATTCGACTTAGAAAAATATATTTATTCAAATTTTAACTTTATCCCAGCAAAAGCCCACTCTTTGAACCCTCCCCGACAGCATTTGCGAAAATGCGCTTTTCTCGCCGAGAAACGCATATTTTTAAAAACATGGCTTGGAACACACAGAAATGCTTGGAAACATGCTAATTCGACTTAGAAAAATATATCATGCTGATTCGACTTAGAAAAATATATTTATTCAAATTTTACCTTTATCCCAGCAAAAGCCCACTCTTTGAACCCTCCCCGACAGCATTTGCGAAAATGCGCTTTTCTCGCCGAGAAACGCATATTTTTAAAAACATGGCTTGGAACACACAGAAAAGCTTGGAAACATGCTGATTCGACTTAGAAAAATATATTTGGTCCAATTGTAACTTAATCCCAGCAAAAGCCCACTCTTTGCACCCTCCCCGACAGCATTTGCGAAAATGCGCTTTTCTCGCCGAGAAACGCATATTTTTAAAAACATGGCTTGGAACACACAGAAAAGCTTGGAAACATGCTAATTCGACTTAGAAAAATATATTTATTCAAATTTTACCTTTATCCCAGCAAAAGCCCACTCTTTGAACCCTCCCCGACAGCATTTGCGAAAATGCGCTTTTCTCGCCGAGAAACGCATATTTTTAAAAACATGGCTTGGAACACACAGAAAAGCTTGGAAACATGCTGATTCGACTTAGAAAAATATATTTGGTCCAATTGTAACTTAATCCCAGCAAAAGCCCACTCTTTGCACCCTCCCCGACAGCATTTGCGAAAATGCGCTTTTCTCGCCGAGAAACGCATATTTTTAAAAACATGGCTTGGAACACACAGAAAAGCTTGGAAACATGCTGATTCGACTTGGAAAATTATATTTGGTCCAATTGTAACTTAATCCCAGCAAAAGCCCACTCTTTGAACCTTCCCCGACAGCATTTGCGAAAATGCGCTTTTCTCGCCGAGAAACGCATATTTTTAAAAACATGGCTTGGAACACACAGAAAAGCTTGGAAACATGCTGATTCGACTTAGAAAAATATATTTGGTCCAATTGTAACTTAATCCCAGCAAAAGCCCACTCTTTGCACCCTTCCCGACAGCATTTGCGAAAATGCGCTTTTCTCGCCGAGAAACGCATATTTTTAAAAACATGGCTTGGAACACACAGAAAAGCTTGGAAACATGCTGATTCGACTTGGAAAAATATATTTATTCAAATTTTACCTTTATCCCAGCAAAAGCCCACTCTTTGAACCCTCCCCGACAGCATTTGCGAAAATGCGCTTTTCTCTCCGAGAAACGCATATTTTTAAAAACATGGCTTTGAACACACAGAAAAGCTTGGAAACATGCTGATTCGACTTAGAAAAATATATTTGGTCCAATTGTAACTTAATCCCAGCAAAAGCCCACTCTTTGCACCCTCCCCGACAGCATTTGCGAAAATGCGCTTTTCTCGCCGAGAAACGCATATTTTTAAAAACATGGCTTGGAACACACAGAAAAGCTTGGAAACATGCTGATTCGACTTAGAAAAATATATTTGGTCCAATTGTAACTTAATCCCAGCAAAAGCCCACTCTTTGAACCCTCCCCGACAGCATTTGCGAAAATGCGCTTTTCTCGCCGAGAAACGCATATTTTTAAAAACATGGCTTGGAACACACAGAAATGCTTGGAAACATGCTGATTCGACTTGGAAAAATATATTTGGTCCAATTGTAACTTAATCCCAGCAAAAGCCCACTCTTTGAACCCTCCCCGACAGCATTTGCGAAAATGCGCTTTTCTCGCCGAGAAACGCATATTTTTAAAAACATGGCTTGGAACACACAGAAAAGCTTGGAAACATGCTGATTCGACTTGGAAAAATATATTTGGTCCAATTGTAACTTAATCCCAGCAAAAGCCCACTCTTTGCACCCTTCCCGACAGCATTTGCGAAAATGCGCTTTTCTCGCCGAGAAACGCATATTTTTAAAAACATGGCTTGGAACACACAGAAAAGCTTGGAAACATGCTGATTCGACTTAGAAAAATATATTTGGTCCAATTGTAACTTAATCCCAGCAAAAGCCCACTCTTTGCACCCTTCCCGACAGCATTTGCGAAAATGCGCTTTTCTCGCCGAGAAACGCATATTTTTAAAAACATGGCTTGGAACACACAGAAAAGCTTGGAAACATGCTGATTCGACTTGGAAAAATATATTTGGTCCAATTGTAACTTAATCCCAGCAAAAGCCCACTCTTTGCACCCTTCCCGACAGCATTTGCGAAAATGCGCTTTTCTCGCCGAGAAACGCATATTTTTAAAAACATGGCTTGGAACACACAGAAAAGCTTGGAAACATGCTAATTCGACTTGGAAAAATATATTTATTCAAATTTTACCTTTATCCCAGCAAAAGCCCACTCTTTGAACCCTCCCCGACAGCATTTGCGAAAATGCGCTTTTCTCGCCGAGAAACGCATATTTTTAAAAACATGGCTTGGAACACACAGAAAAGCTTGGAAACATGCTGATTCGACTCAGAAAAATATATTTGGTCCAATTGTAACTTAATCCCAGCAAAAGCCCACTCTTTGAACCCTCCCCGACAGCATTTGCGAAAATGCGCTTTTCTCGCCGAGAAACGCATATTTTTAAAAACATGGCTTGGAACACACAGAAAAGCTTGGAAACATGCTGATTCGACTTGGAAAAATATATTTGGTCCAATTGTAACTTAATCCCAGCAAAAGCCCACTCTTTGCACCCTTCCCGACAGCATTTGCGAAAATGCGCTTTTCTCGCCGAGAAACGCATATTTTTAAAAACATGGCTTGGAACACACAGAAAAGCTTGGAAACATGCTGATTCGACTTAGAAAAATATATTTGGTCCAATTGTAACTTAATCCCAGCAAAAGCCCACTCTTTGCACCCTTCCCGACAGCATTTGCGAAAATGCGCTTTTCTCGCCGAGAAACGCATATTTTTAAAAACATGGCTTGGAACACACAGAAAAGCTTGGAAACATGCTGATTCGACTTAGAAAAATATATTTGGTCCAATTGTAACTTAATCCCAGCAAAAGCCCACTCTTTGCACCCTCCCCGACAGCATTTGCGAAAATGCGCTTTTCTCGCCGAGAAACGCATATTTTTAAAAACATGGCTTGGAACACACAGAAAAGCTTGGAAACATGCTGATTCGACTTGGAAAAATATATTTGGTCCAATTGTAACTTAATCCCAGCAAAAGCCCACTCTTTGCACCCTTCCCGACAGCATTTGCGAAAATGCGCTTTTCTCGCCGAGAAACGCATATTTTTAAAAACATGGCTTGGAACACACAGAAAAGCTTGGAAACATGCTGATTCGACTTAGAAAAATATATTTGGTCCAATTGTAACTTAATCCCAGCAAAAGCCCACTCTTTGCACCCTCCCCGACAGCATTTGCGAAAATGCGCTTTTCTCGCCGAGAAACGCATATTTTTAAAAACATGGCTTGGAACACACAGAAAAGCTTGGAAACATGCTGATTCGACTTGGAAAAATATATTTATTCAAATTGTACCTTTATCCCAGCAAAAGCCCACTCTTTGAACCCTCCCCGACAGCATTTGCGAAAATGCGCTTTTCTCGCCGAGAAACGCATATTTTTAAAAACATGGCTTGGAACACACAGAAAAGCTTGGAAACATGCTGATTCGACTTAGAAAAATATATTTGGTCCAATTGTAACTTAATCCCAGCAAAAGCCCACTCTTTGCACCCTCCCCGACAGCATTTGCGAAAATGCGCTTTTCTCGCCGAGAAACGCATATTTTTAAAAACATGGCTTGGAACACACAGAAAAGCTTGGAAACATGCTGAATTCGACTTGGAAAAATATATTTGGTCCAATTGTAACTTAATCCCAGCAAAAGCCCACTCTTTGAACCCTCCCCGACAGCATTTGCGAAAATGCGCTTTTCTCGCCGAGAAACGCATATTTTTAAAAACATGGCTTGGAACACACAGAAAAGCTTGGAAACATGCTGATTCGACTTGGAAAAATATATTTGGTCCAATTGTAACTTAATCCCAGCAAAAGCCCACTCTTTGCACCCTCCCCGACAGCATTTGCGAAAATGCGCTTTTCTCGCCGAGAAACGCATATTTTTAAAAACATGGCTTTGAACACACAGAAAAGCTTGGAAACATGCTGATTCGACTTGGAAAAATATATTTGGTCCAATTGTAACTTAATCCCAGCAAAAGCCCACTCTTTGCACCCTTCCCGACAGCATTTGCGAAAATGCGCTTTTCTCGCCGAGAAACGCATATTTTTAAAAACATGGCTTGGAACACACAGAAAAGCTTGGAAACATGCTGATTCGACTTAGAAAAATATATTTGGTCCAATTGTAACTTAATCCCAGCAAAAGCCCACTCTTTGCACCCTTCCCGACAGCATTTGCGAAAATGCGCTTTTCTCGCCGAGAAACGCATATTTTTAAAAACATGGCTTGGAACACACAGAAAAGCTTGGAAACATGCTGATTCGACTTGGAAAAATATATTTGGTCCAATTGTAACTTAATCCCAGCAAAAGCACACTCTTTGCACCCTTCCCGACAGCATTTGCGAAAATGCGCTTTTCTCGCCGAGAAACGCATATTTTTGCAAACATGGCTTGGAACACACAGAAAAGCTTGGAAACATGCTGATTCGATTTAGAAAAATATATTTGGTCCAATTGTAACTTAATCCCAGCAAAAGCCCACTCTTTGCACCCTTCCCGACAGCATTTGCGAAAATGCGCTTTTTTTGGCGAGAAACGCATATTTTTAAAAACATGGCTTGGAACACACAGAAAAGCTTGGAAACATGCTGATTCGATTTAGAAAAATATATTTGGTCCAATTGTAACTTAATCCCAGCAAAAGCCCACTCTTTGAACCCTCCCCGACAGCATTTGCGAAAATGCGCTTTTCTCGCCGAGAAACGCATATTTTTAAAAACATGGCTTGGAACACACAGAAAAGCTTGGAAACATGCTGATTCGACTTAGAAAAATATATTTATTCAAATTGTACCTTAATCCCAGCAAAAGCCCACTCTTTGAACCCTCCCCGACAGCATTTGCGAAAATGCGCTTTTCTCGCCGAGAAACGCATATTTTTAAAAACATGGCTTGGAACACACAGAAAAGCTTGGAAACATGCTGATTCGACTTGGAAAAATATATTTGGTCCAATTGTAACTTAATCCCAGCAAAAGCCCACTCTTTGAACCCTCCCCGACAGCATTTGCGAAAATGCGCTTTTCTCGCCGAGAAACGCATATTTTTAAAAACATGGCTTGGAACACACAGAAAAGCTTGGAAACATGCTGATTCGACTTGGAAAAATATATTTGGTCCAATTGTAACTTAATCCCAGCAAAAGCCCACTCTTTGCACCCTTCCCGACAGCATTTGCGAAAATGCGCTTTTCTCGCCGAGAAACGCATATTTTTAAAAACATGGCTTGGAACACACAGAAAAGCTTGGAAACATGCTGATTCGACTTGGAAAAATATATTTGGTCCAATTGTAACTTAATCCCAGCAAAAGCCCACTCTTTGAACCCTCCCCGACAGCATTTGCGAAAATGCGCTTTTCTCGCCGAGAAACGCATATTTTTAAAAACATGGCTTGGAACACACAGAAAAGCTTGGAAACATGCTTATTCGACTTAGAAAAATATATTTTGTCAAATTGTACCTTAATCCCAGCAAAAGCCCACTCTTTGAACCCTCCCCGACAGCATTTGCGAAAATGCGCTTTTCTCGCCGAGAAACGCATATTTTTAAAAACATGGCTTTGAACACACAGAAAAGCTTGGAAACATGCTGATTCGACTTGGAAAAATATATTTGGTCCAATTGTAACTTAATCCCAGCAAAAGCCCACTCTTTGAACCCTCCCCGACAGCATTTGCGAAAATGCGCTTTTCTCGCCGAGAAACGCATATTTTTAAAAACATGGCTTTGAACACACAGAAAAGCTTGGAAACATGCTGATTCGACTTGGAAAAATATATTTGGTCCAATTGTAACTTAATCCCAGCAAAAGCCCACTCTTTGCACCCTTCCCGACAGCATTTGCGAAAATGCGCTTTTCTCGCCGAGAAACGCATATTTTTAAAAACATGGCTTGGAACACACAGAAAAGCTTGGAAACATGCTGATTCGACTTGGAAAAATATATTTGGTCCAATTGTAACTTAATCCCAGCAAAAGCCCACTCTTTGAACCCTCCCCGACAGCATTTGCGAAAATGCGCTTTTCTCGCCGAGAAACGCATATTTTTAAAAACATGGCTTGGAACACACAGAAATGCTTGGAAACATGCTAATTCGACTTAGAAAAATATATTTATTCAAATTTTACCTTTATCCCAGCAAAAGCCCACTCTTTGAACCCTCCCCGACAGCATTTGCGAAAATGCGCTTTTCTCGCCGAGAAACGCATATTTTTAAAAACATGGCTTTGAACACACAGAAAAGCTTGGAAACATGCTGATTCGACTTGGAAAAATATATTTGGTCCAATTGTAACTTAATCCCAGCAAAAGCCCACTCTTTGCACCCTTCCCGACAGCATTTGCGAAAATGCGCTTTTCTCGCCGAGAAACGCATATTTTTAAAAACATGGCTTGGAACACACAGAAATGCTTGGAAACATGCTGATTCGACTTGGAAAAATATATTTGGTCCAATTGTAACTTAATCCCAGCAAAAGCCCACTCTTTGCACCCTTCCCGACAGCATTTGCGAAAATGCGCTTTTCTCGCCGAGAAACGCATATTTTTAAAAACATGGCTTGGAACACACAGAAAAGCTTGGAAACATGCTGATTCGACTTAGAAAAATATATTTGGTCCAATTGTAACTTAATCCCAGCAAAAGCCCACTCTTTGCACCCTCCCCGACAGCATTTGCGAAAATGCGCTTTTCTCGCCGAGAAACGCATATTTTTAAAACATGGCTTGGAACACACAGAAAAGCTTGGAAACATGCTGACTCGACTTGGAAAAATATATTTGGTCCAATTGTAACTTAATCCCAGCAAAAGCACACTCTTTGCACCCTTCCCGACAGCATTTGCGAAAATGCGCTTTTCTCGCCGAGAAACGCATATTTTTAAAAACATGGATTGGAACACACAGAAAAGCTTGGAAACATGCTAATTCGACTTAGAAAAATATATTTGGTCCAATTGTAACTTAATCCCAGCAAAAGCCCACTCTTTGCACCCTCCCCGACAGCATTTGCGAAAATGCGCTTTTCTCGCCGAGAAACGCATATTTTTAAAAACATGGATTGGAACACACAGAAAAGCTTGGAAACATGCTAATTCGACTTGGAAAAATATATTTATTCAAATTTTACCTTTATACCAGCAAAAGCCCACTCTTTGAACCCTCCCCTACAGCATTTGCGAAAAAGCGCTTTTCTCGCCGAGAAACGCATATTTTTAAAAACATGGCTTTGAACACACAGAAAAGCTTGGAAACATGCTGATTCGACTTAGAAAAATATATTTGGTCCAATTGTAACTTAATCCCAGCAAAAGCCCACTCTTTGCACCCTCCCCGACAGCATTTGCGAAAATGCGCTTTTCTCGCCGAGAAACGCATATTTTTAAAAACATGGCTTGGAACACACAGAAAAGCTTGGAAACATGCTGATTCGACTTGGAAAAATATATTTGGTCCAATTGTAACTTAATCCCAGCAAAAGCCCACTCTTTGAACCCTCCCCGACAGCATTTGCGAAAATGCGCTTTTCTCGCCGAGAAACGCATATTTTTAAAAACATGGCTTGGAACACACAGAAAAGCTTGGAAACATGCTGATTCGACTTGGAAAAATATATTTGGTCCAATTGTAACTTAATCCCAGCAAAAGCCCACTCTTTGCACCCTCCCCGACAGCATTTGCGAAAATGCGCTTTTCTCGCCGAGAAACGCATATTTTTAAAAACATGGCTTGGAACACACAGAAAAGCTTGGAAACATGCTGATTCGACTTGGAAAAATAGATTTGGTCCAATTGTAACTTAATCCCAGCAAAAGCACACTCTTTGCACCCTTCCCGACAGCATTTGCGAAAATGCGCTTTTCTCGCCGAGAAACGCATATTTTTAAAAACATGGCTTTGAACACACAGAAAAGCTTGGAAACATGCTGATTCGACTTAGAAAAATATATTTGGTCCAATTGTAACTTAATCCCAGCAAAAGCCCACTCTTTGCACCCTTCCCGACAGCATTTGCGAAAATGCGCTTTTCTCGCCGAGAAACGCATATTTTTAAAAACATGGCTTGGAACACACAGAAAAGCTTGGAAACATGCTGATTCGACTTGGAAAAATATATTTGGTCCAATTGTAACTTAATCCCAGCAAAAGCCCACTCTTTGCACCCTCCCCGACAGCATTTGCGAAAATGCGCTTTTCTCGCCGAGAAACGCATATTTTTAAAAACATGGCTTGGAACACACAGAAAAGCTTGGAAACATGCTGATTCGACTTAGAAAAATATATTTATTCAAATTTTACCTTTATCCCAGCAAAAGCCCACTCTTTGAACCCTCCCCGACAGCATTTGCGAAAATGCGCTTTTCTCGCCGAGAAACGCATATTTTTAAAAACATGGCTTGGAACACACAGAAAAGCTTGGAAACATGCTGATTCGACTTGGAAAAATATATTTGGTCCAATTGTAACTTAATCCCAGCAAAAGCCCACTCTTTGCACCCTTCCCGACAGCATTTGCGAAAATGCTTTTTTCTCGCCGTGAAACGCATATTTTTAAAAACATGGCTTTGAACACAAAGAAAAGCTTGGAAACATGCTGATTCGACTTGGAAAAATATATTTGGTCCAATTGTAACTTAATCCCAGCAAAAGCCCACTCTTTGCACCCTTCCCGACAGCATTTGCGAAAATGCGCTTTTCTCGCCGAGAAACGCATATTTTTAAAAACATGGCTTGGAACACACAGAAAAGCTTGGAAACATGCTGATTCGACTTGGAAAAATATATTTGGTCCAATTGTAACTTAATCCCAGCAAAAGCCCACTCTTTGCACCCTCCCCGACAGCATTTGCGAAAATGCGCTTTTCTCGCCGAGAAACGCATATTTTTAAAAACATGGCTTGGAACACACAGAAAAGCTTGGAAACATGCTGATTCGACTTGGAAAAATATATTTGGTCCAATTGTAACTTAATCCCAGCAAAAGCCCACTCTTTGCACCCTTCCCGACAGCATTTGCGAAAATGCGCTTTTCTCGCCGAGAAACGCATATTTTTAAAAACATGGCTTGGAACACACAGAAAAGCTTGGAAACATGCTGATTCGACTTAGAAAAATATATTTGGTCCAATTGTAACTTAATCCCAGCAAAAGCCCACTCTTTGCACCCTCCCCGACAGCATTTGCGAAAATGCGCTTTTCTCGCCGAGAAACGCATATTTTTAAAAACATGGCTTGGAACACACAGAAAAGCTTGGAAACATGCTGATTCGACTTGGAAAAATATATTTATTCAAATTTTACCTTTATCCCAGCAAAAGCCCACTCTTTGAACCCTCCCCGACAGCATTTGCGAAAATGCGCTTTTATCGCCGAGAAACGCATATTTTTAAAAACATGGCTTTGAACACACAGAAAAGCTTGGAAACATGCTGATTCGACTTGGAAAAATATATTTGGTCCAATTGTAACTTAATCCCAGCAAAAGCCCACTCTTTGCACCCTCCCCGACAGCATTTGCGAAAATGCGCTTTTCTCGCCGAGAAACGCATATTTTTAAAAACATGGCTTGGAACACACAGAAATGCTTGGAAACATGCTGATTCGACTTGGAAAAATATATTTGGTCCAATTGTAACTTAATCCCAGCAAAAGCCCACTCTTTGAACCCTCCCCGACAGCATTTGCGAAAATGCGCTTTTCTCGCCGAGAAACGCATATTTTTAAAAACATGGCTTTGAACACACAGAAAAGCTTGGAAACATGCTGATTCGACTTGGAAAAATATATTTGGTCCAATTGTAACTTAATCCCAGCAAAAGCCCACTCTTTGCACCCTCCCCGACAGCATTTGCGAAAATGCGCTTTTCTCGCCGAGAAACGCATATTTTTAAAAACATGGCTTGGAACACACAGAAATGCTTGGAAACATGCTGATTCGACTTGGAAAAATATATTTGGTCCAATTGTAACTTAATCCCAGCAAAAGCCCACTCTTTGCACCCTTCCCGACAGCATTTGCGAAAATGCGCTTTTCTCGCCGAGAAACGCATATTTTTAAAAACATGGCTTGGAACACACAGAAAAGCTTGGAAACATGCTGATTCGACTTAGAAAAATATATTTGGTCCAATTGTAACTTAATCCCAGCAAAAGCCCACTCTTTGCACCCTCCCCGACAGCATTTGCGAAAATGCGCTTTTCTCGCCGAGAAACGCATATTTTTAAAAACATGGCTTGGAACACACAGAAAAGCTTGGAAACATGCTGATTCGACTTGGAAAAATATATTTGGTCCAATTGTAACTTAATCCCAGCAAAAGCACACTCTTTGAACCCTTCCCGACAGCATTTGCGAAAATGCGCTTTTCTCGCCGTGAAACGCATATTTTTAAAAACATGGCTTGGAACACACAGAAAAGCTTGGAAACATGCTGATTCGACTTAGAAAAATATATTTGGTCCAATTGTAACTTAATCCCAGCAAAAGCCCACTCTTTGCACCCTTCCCGACAGCATTTGCGAAAATGCGCTTTTCTCGCCGAGAAACGCATATTTTTAAAAACATGGCTTGGAACACACAGAAAAGCTTGGAAACATGCTGATTCGACTTGGAAAAATATATTTGGTCCAATTGTAACTTAATCCCAGCAAAAGCCCACTCTTTGCACCCTTCCCGACAGCATTTGCGAAAATGCGCTTTTCTCGCCGAGAAACGCATATTTTTAAAAACATGGCTTGGAACACACAGAAAAGCTTGGAAACATGCTGATTCGACTTGGAAAAATACATTTGGTCCAATTTGTACTTAATCCCAGCAAAAGCCCACTCTTTGAACCCTCCCCGACAGCATTTGCGAAAATGCGCTTTTCTCGCCGAGAAACGCATATTTTTAAAAACATGGCTTTGAACACACAGAAAAGCTTGGAAACATGCTGATTCGACTTAGAAAAATATATTTGGTCCAATTGTAACTTAATCCCAGCAAAAGCCCACTCTTTGCACCCTCCCCGACAGCATTTGCGAAAATGCGCTTTTCTCGCCGAGAAACGCATATTTTTAAAAACATGGCTTGGAACACACAGAAAAGCTTGGAAACATGCTGATTCGACTTGGAAAAATATATTTGGTCCAATTGTAACTTAATCCCAGCAAAAGCCCACTCTTTGCACCCTTCCCGACAGCATTTGCGAAAATGCGCTTTTCTCGCCGAGAAACGCATATTTTTAAAAACATGGCTTGGAACACACAGAAAAGCTTGGAAACATGCTGATTCGACTTAGAAAAATATATTTGGTCCAATTGTAACTTAATCCCAGCAAAAGCCCACTCTTTGCACCCTCCCCGACAGCATTTGCGAAAATGCGCTTTTCTCGCCGAGAAACGCATATTTTTAAAAACATGGCTTGGAACACACAGAAAAGCTTGGAAACATGCTGATTCGACTTGGAAAAATATATTTGGTCAAATTGTAACTTAATCCCAGCAAAAGCCCACTCTTTGAACCCTCCCCGACAGCATTTGCGAAAATGCGCTTTTCTCGCCGAGAAACGCATATTTTTAAAAACATGGCTTTGAACACACAGAAAAGCTTGGAAACATGCTGATTCGACTTGGAAAAATATATTTGGTCCAATTGTAACTTAATCCCAGCAAAAGCCCACTCTTTACACCTTCCCCGACAGCATTTGCGAAAATGCGCTTTTCTCGCCGAGAAACGCATATTTTTAAAAACATGGCTTGGAACACACAGAAAAGCTTGGAAACATGCTGATTCGACTCAGAAAAATATATTTGGTCCAATTGTAACTTAATCCCAGCAAAAGCCCACTCTTTGAACCCTCCCCGACAGCATTTGCGAAAATGCGCTTTTCTCGCCGAGAAACGCATATTTTTAAAAACATGGCTTGGAACACACAGAAAAGCTTGGAAACATGCTGATTCGACTTGGAAAAATATATTTGGTCCAATTGTAACTTAATCCCAGCAAAAGCCCACTCTTTGCACCCTCCCCGACAGCATTTGCGAAAATGCGCTTTTCTCGCCGAGAAACGCATATTTTTAAAAACATGGCTTTGAACACACAGAAAAGCTTGGAAACATGCTGATTCGACTTGGAAAAATATATTTGGTCCAATTGTAACTTAATCCCAGCAAAAGCCCACTCTTTGCACCCTCCCCGACAGCATTTGCGAAAATGCGCTTTTCTCGCCGAGAAACGCATATTTTTAAAAACATGGCTTGGAACACACAGAAAAGCTTGGAAACATGCTGATTCGACTTGGAAAAATATATTTGGTCCAATTGTAACTTAATCCCAGCAAAAGCCCACTCTTTGCACCCTCCCCGACAGCATTTGCGAAAATGCGCTTTTCTCGCCGAGAAACGCATATTTTTAAAAACATGGCTTGGAACACACAGAAAAGCTTGGAAACATGCTGATTCGACTTGGAAAAATATATTTGGTCCAATTGTAACTTAATCCCAGCAAAAGCCCACTCTTTGAACCCTCCCCGACAGCATTTGCGAAAATGCGCTTTTCTCGCCGAGAAACGCATATTTTTAAAAACATGGCTTGGAACACACAGAAAAGCTTGGAAACATGCTGATTCGACTTGGAAAAATATATTTGGTCCAATTGTAACTTAATCCCAGCAAAAGCCCACTCTTTGCACCCTTCCCGACAGCATTTGCGAAAATGCGCTTTTCTCGCCGAGAAACGCATATTTTTAAAAACATGGCTTGGAACACACAGAAAAGCTTGGAAACATGCTGATTCGACTTGGAAAAATATATTTGGTCCAATTGTAACTTAATCCCAGCAAAAGCCCACTCTTTGAACCCTCCCCGACAGCATTTGCGAAAATGCGCTTTTCTCGCCGAGAAACGCATATTTTTAAAAACATGGCTTGGAACACACAGAAAAGCTTGGAAACATGCTGATTCGACTTAGAAAAATATATTTGGTCCAATTGTACCTTAATCCCAGCAAAAGCCCACTCTTTGAACCCTCCCCGACAGCATTTGCGAAAATGCGCTTTTCTCGCCGAGAAACGCATATTTTTAAAAACATGGCTTGGAACACACAGAAAAGCTTGGAAACATGCTGATTCGACTTGGAAAAATATATTTGGTCCAATTGTAACTTAATCCCAGCAAAAGCCCACTCTTTGCACCCTCCCCGACAGCATTTGCGAAAATGCGCTTTTCTCGCCGAGAAACGCATATTTTTAAAAACATGGCTTTGAACACACAGAAAAGCTTGGAAACATGCTGATTCGACTTGGAAAAATATATTTGGTCCAATTGTAACTTAATCCCAGCAAAAGCCCACTCTTTGCACCCTTCCCGACAGCATTTGCGAAAATGCGCTTTTCTCGCCGAGAAACGCATATTTTTAAAAACATGGCTTGGAACACACAGAAATGCTTGGAAACATGCTGATTCGACTTGGAAAAATATATTTGGTCCAATTGTAACTTAATCCCAGCAAAAGCCCACTCTTTGAACCCTCCCCGACAGCATTTGCGAAAATGCGCTTTTCTCGCCGAGAAACGCATATTTTTAAAAACATGGCTTGGAACACACAGAAAAGCTTGGAAACATGCTGATTCGACTTAGAAAAATATATTTGGTCCAATTGTAACTTAATCCCAGCAAAAGCCCACTCTTTGAACCCTCCCCGACAGCATTTGCGAAAATGCGCTTTTCTCGCCGAGAAACGCATATTTTTAAAAACATGGCTTGGAACACACAGAAAAGCTTGGAAACATGCTGATTCGACTTGGAAAAATATATTTGGTCCAATTGTAACTTAATCCCAGCAAAAGCCCACTCTTTGAACCCTCCCCGACAGCATTTGCGAAAATGCGCTTTTCTCGCCGAGAAACGCATATTTTTAAAAACATGGCTTTGAACACACAGAAAAGCTTGGAAACATGCTGATTCGACTTGGAAAAATATATTTGGTCCAATTGTAACTTAATCCCAGCAAAAGCCCACTCTTTGCACCCTTCCCGACAGCATTTGCGAAAATGCGCTTTTCTCGCCGAGAAACGCATATTTTTAAAAACATGGCTTGGAACACACAGAAATGCTTGGAAACATGCTGATTCGACTTGGAAAAATATATTTGGTCCAATTGTAACTTAATCCCAGCAAAAGCCCACTCTTTGAACCCTCCCCGACAGCATTTGCGAAAATGCGCTTTTCTCGCCGAGAAACGCATATTTTTAAAAACATGGCTTGGAACACACAGAAAAGCTTGGAAACATGCTGATTCGACTTGGAAAAATATATTTGGTCCAATTGTAACTTAATCCCAGCAAAAGCCCACTCTTTGCACCCTCCCCGACAGCATTTGCGAAAATGCGCTTTTCTCGCCGAGAAACGCATATTTTTAAAAACATGGCTTGGAACACACAGAAAAGCTTGGAAACATGCTGATTCGACTTGGAAAAATATATTTGGTCCAATTGTAACTTAATCCCAGCAAAAGCACACTCTTTGCACCCTTCCCGACAGCATTTGCGAAAATGCGCTTTTCTCGCCGAGAAACGCATATTTTTAAAAACATGGCTTGGAACACACAGAAATGCTTGGAAACATGCTGATTCGACTTGGAAAAATATATTTGGTAAAATTGTAACTTAATCCCAGCAAAAGCACACTCTTTGAACCCTCCCCGACAGCATTTGCGAAAATGCGCTTTTCTCGCCGAGAAACGCATATTTTTAAAAACATGGCTTGGAACACACAGAAATGCTTGGAAACATGCTGATTCGACTTGGAAAAATATATTTGGTAAAATTGTAACTTAATCCCAGCAAAAGCACACTCTTTGAACCCTCCCCGACAGCATTTGCGAAAATGCGCTTTTCTCGCCGAGAAACGCATATTTTTGCAAACATGGCTTTGAACACACAGAAAAGCTTGGAAACATGCTGATTCGACTTGGAAAAATATATTTGGTCCAATTGTAACTTAATCCCAGCAAAAGCCCACTCTTTGAACCCTCCCCGACAGCATTTGCGAAAATGCGCTTCTTTCGCCGAGAAACGCATATTTTTAAAAACATGGCTTTGAACACACAGAAAAGCTTGGAAACATGCTGATTCGACTTGGAAAAATATATTTGGTCCAATTGTAACTTAATCCCAGCAAAAGCCCACTCTTTGCACCCTCCCCGACAGCATTTGCGAAAATGCGCTTTTCTCGCCGAGAAACGCATATTTTTAAAAACATGGCTTGGAACACACAGAAAAGCTTGGAAACATGCTTATTCGACTTGGAAAAATATATTTATTCAAATTGTAACTTAATCCCAGCAAAAGCCCACTCTTTGAACCCTCCCCGACAGCATTTGCGAAAATGCGCTTTTCTCGCCGAGAAACGCATATTTTTAAAAACATGGCTTGGAACACACAGAAAAGCTTGGAAACATGCTGATTCGACTTGGAAAAATATATTTGGTCCAATTGTAACTTAATCCCAGCAAAAGCCCACTCTTTGAACCCTCCCCGACAGCATTTGCGAAAATGCGCTTTTCTCGCCGAGAAACGCATATTTTTAAAAACATGGCTTTGAACACACAGAAAAGCTTGGAAACATGCTGATTCGACTTGGAAAAATATATTTGGTCCAATTGTAACTTAATCCCAGCAAAAGCCCACTCTTTGCACCCTTCCCGACAGCATTTGCGAAAATGCGCTTTTCTCGCCGAGAAACGCATATTTTTAAAAACATGGCTTGGAACACACAGAAATGCTTGGAAACATGCTGATTCGACTTGGAAAAATATATTTGGTCCAATTGTAACTTAATCCCAGCAAAAGCCCACTCTTTGAACCCTCCCCGACAGCATTTGCGAAAATGCGCTTTTCTCGCCGAGAAACGCATATTTTTAAAAACATGGCTTTGAACACACAGAAAAGCTTGGAAACATGCTGATTCGACTCAGAAAAATATATTTGGTCCAATTGTAACTTAATCCCAGCAAAAGCCCACTCTTTACACCCTCCCCGACAGCATTTGCGAAAATGCGCTTTTCTCGCCGAGAAACGCATATTTTTAAAAACATGGCTTGGAACACACAGAAAAGCTTGGAAACATGGTGATTCGACTCAGAAAAATATATTTGGTCCAATTGTAACTTAATCCCAGCAAAAGCCCACTCTTTGAACCCTCCCCGACAGCATTTGCGAAAATGCGCTTTTCTCGCCGAGAAACGCATATTTTTAAAAACATGGCTTGGAACACACAGAAAAGCTTGGAAACATGCTAATTCGACTTGGAAAAATATATTTATTCAAATTTTACCTTTATCCCAGCAAAAGCCCACTCTTTGAACCCTCCCCGACAGCATTTGCGAAAATGCGCTTTTCTCGCCGAGAAACGCATATTTTTAAAAACATGGCTTTGAACACACAGAAAAGCTTGGAAACATGCTGATTCGACTTGGAAAAATATATTTGGTCCAATTGTAACTTAATCCCAGCAAAAGCCCACTCTTTGCACCCTTCCCGACAGCATTTGCGAAAATGCGCTTTTCTCGCCGAGAAACGCATATTTTTAAAAACATGGCTTGGAACACACAGAAAAGCTTGGAAACATGCTGATTCGACTCAGAAAAATATATTTGGTCCAATTGTAACTTAATCCCAGCAAAAGCCCACTCTTTGCACCCTTCCCGACAGCATTTGCGAAAATGCGCTTTTCTCGCCGAGAAACGCATATTTTTAAAAACATGGCTTGGAACACACAGAAAAGCTTGGAAACATGCTGATTCGACTCAGAAAAATATATTTGGTCCAATTGTAACTTAATCCCAGCAAAAGCCCACTCTTTGAACCCTCCCCGACAGCATTTGCGAAAATGCGCTTTTCTCGCCGAGAAACGCATATTTTTAAAAACATGGCTTGGAACACACAGAAAAGCTTGGAAACATGCTAATTCGACTTAGAAAAATATATTTATTCAAATTTTACCTTTATCCCAGCAAAAGCCCACTCTTTGAACCCTCCCCGACAGCATTTGCGAAAATGCGCTTTTCTCGCCGAGAAACGCATATTTTTAAAAACATGGCTTTGAACACACAGAAAAGCTTGGAAACATGCTGATTCGACTTGGAAAAATATATTTGGTCCAATTGTAACTTAATCCCAGCAAAAGCCCACTCTTTGCACCCTCCCCGACAGCATTTGCGAAAATGCGCTTTTCTCGCCGAGAAACGCATATTTTTAAAAACATGGCTTGGAACACACAGAAAAGCTTGGAAACATGCTGATTCGACTCAGAAAAATATATTTGGTCCAATTGTAACTTAATCCCAGCAAAAGCCCACTCTTTGCACCCTTCCCGACAGCATTTGCGAAAATGCGCTTTTCTCGCCGAGAAACGCATATTTTTAAAAACATGGCTTGGAACACACAGAAAAGCTTGGAAACATGCTAATTCGACTTGGAAAAATATATTTATTCAAATTGTACCTTTATCCCAGCAAAAGCCCACTCTTTGAACCCTCCCCGACAGCATTTGCGAAAATGCGCTTTTCTCGCCGAGAAACGCATATTTTTAAAAACATGGCTTGGAACACACAGAAAAGCTTGGAAACATGCTGATTCGACTCAGAAAAATATATTTGGTCCAATTGTAACTTAATCCCAGCAAAAGCCCACTCTTTGCACCCTCCCCGACAGCATTTGCGAAAATGCGCTTTTCTCGCCGAGAAACGCATATTTTTAAAAACATGGCTTGGAACACACAGAAAAGCTTGGAAACATGCTGATTCGACTTTGAAAAATATATTTTGTCAAATTGTACCTTTATCCCAGCAAAAGCCCACTCTTTGAACCCTCCCCGACAGCATTTGCGAAAATGCGCTTTTCTCGCCGAGAAACGCATATTTTTAAAAACATGGCTTGGAACACACAGAAAAGCTTGGAAACATGCTGATTCGACTTGGAAAAATATATTTGGTCCAATTGTAACTTAATCCCAGCAAAAGCCCACTCTTTGAACCCTCCCCGACAGCATTTGCGAAAATGCGCTTTTCTCGCCGAGAAACGCATATTTTTAAAAACATGGCTTTGAACACACAGAAAAGCTTGGAAACATGCTGATTCGACTTGGAAAAATATATTTGGTCCAATTGTAACTTAATCCCAGCAAAAGCCCACTCTTTGCACCCTTCCCGACAGCATTTGCGAAAATGCGCTTTTTTCGCCGAGAAACGCATATTTTTAAAAACATGGCTTGGAACACACAGAAAAGCTTGGAAACATGCTAATTCGACTTGGAAAAATATATTTATTCAAATTGTAACTTTATCCCAGCAAAAGCCCACTCTTTGAACCCTCCCCGACAGCATTTGCGAAAATGCGCTTTTCTCGCCGAGAAACGCATATTTTTAAAAACATGGCTTGGAACACACAGAAAAGCTTGGAAACATGCTGATTCGACTCAGAAAAATATATTTGGTCCAATTGTAACTTAATCCCAGCAAAAGCCCACTCTTTGCACCCTCCCCGACAGCATTTGCGAAAATGCGCTTTTCTCGAGAAACGCATATTTTTAAAAACATGGCTTGGAACACACAGAAAAGCTTGGAAACATGCTGATTCGACTTGGAAAAATATATTTATTCAAATTTTACCTTTATCCCAGCAAAAGCCCACTCTTTGAACCCTCCCCGACAGCATTTGCGAAAATGCGCTTTTCTCGCCGAGAAACGCATATTTTTAAAAACATGGCTTGGAACACACAGAAAAGCTTGGAAACATGCTGATTCGACTTGGAAAAATATATTTGGTCCAATTGTAACTTAATCCCAGCAAAAGCCCACTCTTTGAACCCTCCCCGACAGCATTTGCGAAAATGCGCTTTTCTCGCCGAGAAACGCATATTTTTAAAAACATGGCTTGGAACACACAGAAAAGCTTGGAAACATGCTGATTCGACTTGGAAAAATATATTTGGTCCAATTGTAACTTAATCCCAGCAAAAGCCCACTCTTTGCACCCTTCCCGACAGCATTTGCGAAAATGCGCTTTTCTCGCCGAGAAACGCATATTTTTAAAAACATGGCTTGGAACACACAGAAAAGCTTGGAAACATGCTAATTCGACTTGGAAAAATATATTTATTCAAATTTTACCTTAATCCCAGCAAAAGCCCACTCTTTGAACCCTTCCCGACAGCATTTGCGAAAATGCGCTTTTCGCCGAGAAACGCATATTTTTAAAAACATGGCTTGGAACACACAGAAAAGCTTGGAAACATGCTGATTCGACTTGGAAAAATATATTTGGTCCAATTGTAACTTAATCCCAGCAAAAGCCCACTCTTTGCACCCTTCCCGACAGCATTTGCGAAAATGCGCTTTTTCGCCGAGAAACGCATATTTTTAAAAACATGGCTTGGAACACACAGAAAAGCTTGGAAACATGCTGATTCGACTTGGAAAAATATATTTGGTCCAATTGTAACTTAATCCCAGCAAAAGCCCACTCTTTGAACCCTCCCCGACAGCATTTGCGAAAATGCGCTTTTCTCGCCGAGAAACGCATATTTTTAAAAACATGGCTTGGAACACACAGAAAAGCTTGGAAACATGCTGATTCGACTTGGAAAAATATATTTGGTCCAATTGTAACTTAATCCCAGCAAAAGCCCACTCTTTGAACCCTCCCCGACAGCATTTGCGAAAATGCGCTTTTCTCGCCGAGAAACGCATATTTTTAAAAACATGGCTTGGAACACACAGAAAAGCTTGGAAACATGCTGATTCGACTTGGAAAAATATATTTGGTCCAATTGTAACTTAATCCCAGCAAAAGCCCACTCTTTGAACCCTCCCCGACAGCATTTGCGAAAATGCGCTTTTCTCGCCGAGAAACGCATATTTTTAAAAACATGGCTTGGAACACACAGAAAAGCTTGGAAACATGCTGATTCGACTTGGAAAAATATATTTGGTCCAATTGTAACTTAATCCCAGCAAAAGCCCACTCTTTGAACCCTCCCCGACAGCATTTGCGAAAATGCGCTTTTCTCGCCGAGAAACGCATATTTTTAAAAACATGGCTTGGAACACACAGAAAAGCTTGGAAACATGCTGATTCGACTTGGAAAAATATATTTGGTCCAATTGTAACTTAATCCCAGCAAAAGCCCACTCTTTGAACCCTCCCCGACAGCATTTGCGAAAATGCGCTTTTCTCGCCGAGAAACGCATATTTTTAAAAACATGGCTTGGAACACACAGAAAAGCTTGGAAACATGCTGATTCGACTTGGAAAAATATATTTGGTCCAATTGTAACTTAATCCCAGCAAAAGCCCACTCTTTGAACCCTCCCCGACAGCATTTGCGAAAATGCGCTTTTCTCGCCGAGAAACGCATATTTTTAAAAACATGGCTTGGAACACACAGAAAAGCTTGGAAACATGCTGATTCGACTTGGAAAAATATATTTGGTCCAATTGTAACTTAATCCCAGCAAAAGCCCACTCTTTGCACCCTCCCCGACAGCATTTGCGAAAATGCGCTTTTCTCGCCGAGAAACGCATATTTTTAAAAACATGGCTTGGAACACACAGAAAAGCTTGGAAACATGCTGATTCGACTTGGAAAAATATATTTGGTCCAATTGTAACTTAATCCCAGCAAAAGCCCACTCTTTGAACCCTCCCCGACAGCATTTGCGAAAATGCGCTTTTCTCGCCGAGAAACGCATATTTTTAAAAACATGGCTTTGAACACACAGAAAAGCTTGGAAACATGCTGATTCGACTTGGAAAAATATATTTGGTCCAATTGTAACTTAATCCCAGCAAAAGCCCACTCTTTGCACCCTTCCCGACAGCATTTGCGAAAATGCGCTTTTCTCGCCGAGAAACGCATATTTTTAAAAACATGGCTTGGAACACACAGAAATGCTTGGAAACATGCTGATTCGACTTGGAAAAATATATTTGGTCCAATTGTAACTTAATCCCAGCAAAAGCCCACTCTTTGAACCCTCCCCGACAGCATTTGCGAAAATGCGCTTTTCTCGCCGAGAAACGCATATTTTTAAAAACATGGCTTGGAACACACAGAAATGCTTGGAAACATGCTGATTCGACTTAGAAAAATATATTTGGTCCAATTGTAACTTAATCCCAGCAAAAGCCCACTCTTTGAACCCTCCCCGACAGCATTTGCGAAAATGCGCTTTTCTCGCCGAGAAACGCATATTTTTAAAAACATGGCTTTGAACACACAGAAAAGCTTGGAAACATGCTGATTCGACTTGGAAAAATATATTTGGTCCAATTGTAACTTAATCCCAGCAAAAGCCCACTCTTTGCACCCTTCCCGACAGCATTTGCGAAAATGCGCTTTTCTCGCCGAGAAACGCATATTTTTAAAAACATGGCTTGGAACACACAGAAAAGCTTGGAAACATGCTGATTCGACTTAGAAAAATATATTTGGTCCAATTGTAACTTAATCCCAGCAAAAGCCCACTCTTTGAACCCTCCCCGACAGCATTTGCGAAAATGCGCTTTTCTCGCCGAGAAACGCATATTTTTAAAAACATGGCTTGGAACACACAGAAAAGCTTGGAAACATGCTGATTCGACTTAGAAAAATATATTTGGTCCAATTGTAACTTAATCCCAGCAAAAGCCCACTCTTTGCACCCTCCCCGACAGCATTTGCGAAAATGCGCTTTTCTCGCCGAGAAACGCATATTTTTAAAAACATGGCTTGGAACACACAGAAAAGCTTGGAAACATGCTAATTCGACTTAGAAAAATATATTTATTCAAATTTTACCTTAATCCCAGCAAAAGCCCACTCTTTGAACCCTCCCCGACAGCATTTGCGAAAATGCGCTTTTCTCGCCGAGAAACGCATATTTTTAAAAACATGGCTTGGAACACACAGAAAAGCTTGGAAACATGCTGATTCGACTTAGAAAAATATATTTGGTCCAATTGTAACTTAATCCCAGCAAAAGCCCACTCTTTGCACCCTTCCCGACAGCATTTGCGAAAATGCGCTTTTCTCGCCGAGAAACGCATATTTTTAAAAACATGGCTTGGAACACACAGAAAAGCTTGGAAACATGCTGATTCGACTTAGAAAAATATATTTATTCAAATTGTAACTTAATCCCAGCAAAAGCCCACTCTTTGAACCCTCCCCGACAGCATTTGCGAAAATGCGCTTTTCTCGCCGAGAAACGCATATTTTTAAAAACATGGCTTGGAACACACAGAAAAGCTTGGAAACATGCTGATTCGACTTGGAAAAATATATTTGGTCCAATTGTAACTTAATCCCAGCAAAAGCCCACTCTTTGAACCCTCCCCGACAGCATTTGCGAAAATGCGCTTTTCTCGCCGAGAAACGCATATTTTTAAAAACATGGCTTGGAACACACAGAAAAGCTTGGAAACATGCTGATTCGACTTAGAAAAATATATTTGGTCCAATTGTAACTTAATCCCAGCAAAAGCCCACTCTTTGCACCCTCCCCGACAGCATTTGCGAAAATGCGCTTTTCGCGCCGAGAAACGCATATTTTTAAAAACATGGCTTGGAACACACAGAAAAGCTTGGAAACATGCTGATTCGACTTAGAAAAATATATTTTTCCAAATTTTAACTTAATCCCAGCAAAAGCCCACTCTTTGAACCCTCCCCGACAGCATTTGCGAAAATGCGCTTTTCTCGCCGAGAAACGCATATTTTTAAAAACATGGCTTTGAACACACAGAAAAGCTTGGAAACATGCTGATTCGACTTAGAAAAATATATTTGGTCCAATTGTAACTTAATCCCAGCAAAAGCCCACTCTTTGCACCCTCCCCGACAGCATTTGCGAAAATGCGCTTTTCTCGCCGAGAAACGCATATTTTTAAAAACATGGCTTGGAACACACAGAAAAGCTTGGAAACATGCTGATTCGACTTAGAAAAATATATTTTTTCCAATTGTAACTTAATCCCAGCAAAAGCCCACTCTTTGAACCCTCCCCGACAGCATTTGCGAAAATGCGCTTTTCTCGCCGAGAAACGCATATTTTTAAAAACATGGCTTGGAACACACAGAAAAGCTTGGAAACATGCTGATTCGACTTAGAAAAATATATTTGGTCCAATTGTAACTTAATCCCAGCAAAAGCCCACTCTTTGCACCCTCCCCGACAGCATTTGCGAAAATGCGCTTTTCTCGCCGAGAAACGCATATTTTTAAAAACATGGCTTGGAACACACAGAAAAGCTTGGAAACATGCTGATTCGACTTGGAAAAATATATTTGGTCCAATTGTAACTTAATCCCAGCAAAAGCCCACTCTTTGAACCCTCCCCGACAGCATTTGCGAAAATGCGCTTTTCTCGCCGAGAAACGCATATTTTTAAAAACATGGCTTGGAACACACAGAAAAGCTTGGAAACATGCTGATTCGATTTAGAAAAATATATTTGGTCCAATTGTAACTTAATCCCAGCAAAAGCCCACTCTTTGCACCCTTCCCGACAGCATTTGCGAAAATGCGCTTTTTTCGCCGAGAAACGCATATTTTTAAAAACATGGCTTGGAACACACAGAAAAGCTTGGAAACATGCTAATTCGACTTGGAAAAATATATTTATTCAAATTTTACCTTTATCCCAGCAAAAGCCCACTCTTTGAACCCTCCCCGACAGCATTTGCGAAAATGCGCTTTTCTCGCCGAGAAACGCATATTTTTAAAAACATGGCTTGGAACACACAGAAAAGCTTGGAAACATGCTGATTCGACTTAGAAAAATATATTTGGTCCAATTGTAACTTAATCCCAGCAAAAGCCCACTCTTTGCACCCTCCCCGACAGCATTTGCGAAAATGCGCTTTTCTCGCCGAGAAACGCATATTTTTAAAAACATGGCTTGGAACACACAGAAAAGCTTGGAAACATGCTGATTCGACTTGGAAAAATATATTTGGTCCAATTGTAACTTAATCCCAGCAAAAGCCCACTCTTTGAACCCTCCCCGACAGCATTTGCGAAAATGCGCTTTTCTCGCCGAGAAACGCATATTTTTAAAAACATGGCTTGGAACACACAGAAAAGCTTGGAAACATGCTGATTCGACTTGGAAAAATATATTTGGTCCAATTGTAACTTAATCCCAGCAAAAGCCCACTCTTTGCACCCTCCCCGACAGCATTTGCGAAAATGCGCTTTTCTCGCCGAGAAACGCATATTTTTAAAAACATGGCTTGGAACACACAGAAAAGCTTGGAAACATGCTGATTCGACTTGGAAAAATATATTTGGTCCAATTGTAACTTAATCCCAGCAAAAGCCCACTCTTTGAACCCTCCCCGACAGCATTTGCGAAAATGCGCTTTTCTCGCCGAGAAACGCATATTTTTAAAAACATGGCTTGGAACACACAGAAAAGCTTGGAAACATGCTGATTCGACTTAGAAAAATATATTTGGTCCAATTGTAACTTAATCCCAGCAAAAGCCCACTCTTTGCACCCTTCCCGACAGCATTTGCGAAAATGCGCTTTTCTCGCCGAGAAACGCATATTTTTAAAAACATGGCTTGGAACACACAGAAAAGCTTGGAAACATGCTGATTCGACTTGGAAAAATATATTTGGTCCAATTGTAACTTAATCCCAGCAAAAGCCCACTCTTTGCACCCTCCCCGACAGCATTTGCGAAAATGCGCTTTTCTCGCCGAGAAACGCATATTTTTAAAAACATGGCTTGGAACACACAGAAAAGCTTGGAAACATGCTGATTCGACTTAGAAAAATATATTTGGTCCAATTGTAACTTAATCCCAGCAAAAGCCCACTCTTTGCACCCTTCCCGACAGCATTTGCGAAAATGCGCTTTTCTCGCCGAGAAACGCATATTTTTAAAAACATGGCTTGGAACACACAGAAAAGCTTGGAAACATGCTGATTCGACTTAGAAAAATATATTTGGTCCAATTGTAACTTAATCCCAGCAAAAGCCCACTCTTTGAACCCTCCCCGACAGCATTTGCGAAAATGCGCTTTTCTCGCCGAGAAACGCATATTTTTAAAAACATGGCTTGGAACACACAGAAAAGCTTGGAAACATGCTGATTCGACTTGGAAAAATATATTTATTCAAATTGTAACTTAATCCCAGCAAAAGCCCACTCTTTGAACCCTCCCCGACAGCATTTGCGAAAATGCGCTTTTCTCGCCGAGAAACGCATATTTTTAAAAACATGGCTTTGAACACACAGAAAAGCTTGGAAACATGCTGATTCGACTTGGAAAAATATATTTGGTCCAATTGTAACTTAATCCCAGCAAAAGCCCACTCTTTGAACCCTCCCCGACAGCATTTGCGAAAATGCGCTTTTCTCGCCGAGAAACGCATATTTTTAAAAACATGGCTTGGAACACACAGAAATGCTTGGAAACATGCTGATTCGACTTGGAAAAATATATTTGGTCCAATTGTAACTTAATCCCAGCAAAAGCCCACTCTTTGCACCCTTCCCGACAGCATTTGCGAAAATGCGCTTTTCTCGCCGAGAAACGCATATTTTTAAAAACATGGCTTGGAACACACAGAAAAGCTTGGAAACATGCTGATTCGACTTGGAAAAATATATTTGGTCCAATTTTACCTTTATCCCAGCAAAAGCCCACTCTTTGAACCCTCCCCGACAGCATTTGCGAAAATGCGCTTTTCTCGCCGAGAAACGCATATTTTTAAAAACATGGCTTGGAACACACAGAAAAGCTTGGAAACATGCTAATTCGACTTGGAAAAATATATTTGGTCAAATTGTAACTTAATCCCAGCAAAAGCCCACTCTTTGAACCCTCCCCGACAGCATTTGCGAAAATGCGCTTTTCTCGCCGAGAAACGCATATTTTTAAAAACATGGCTTTGAACACACAGAAAAGCTTGGAAACATGCTGATTCGACTTGGAAAAATATATTTGGTCCAATTGTAACTTAATCCCAGCAAAAGCCCACTCTTTGCACCCTCCCCGACAGCATTTGCGAAAATGCGCTTTTCTCGCCGAGAAACGCATATTTTTAAAAACATGGCTTGGAACACACAGAAAAGCTTGGAAACATGCTGATTCGACTCAGAAAAATATATTTGGTCCAATTGTAACTTAATCCCAGCAAAAGCCCACTCTTTGAACCCTCCCCGACAGCATTTGCGAAAATGCGCTTTTCTCGCCGAGAAACGCATATTTTTAAAAACATGGCTTGGAACACACAGAAAAGCTTGGAAACATGCTGATTCGACTCAGAAAAATATATTTGGTCCAATTGTAACTTAATCCCAGCAAAAGCCCACTCTTTACACCCTCCCCGACAGCATTTGCGAAAATGCGCTTTTCTCGCCGAGAAACGCATATTTTTAAAAACATGGCTTGGAACACACAGAAAAGCTTGGAAACATGGTGATTCGACTCAGAAAAATATATTTGGTCCAATTGTAACTTAATCCCAGCAAAAGCCCACTCTTTACACCCTCCCCGACAGCATTTGCGAAAATGCGCTTTTTTCGCCGAGAAACGCATATTTTTAAAAACATGGCTTGGAACACACAGAAAAGCTTGGAAACATGCTAATTCGACTTGGAAAAATATATTTATTCAAATTGTAACTTAATCCCAGCAAAAGCCCACTCTTTGAACCCTCCCCGACAGCATTTGCGAAAATGCGCTTTTCTCGCCGAGAAACGCATATTTTTAAAAACATGGCTTGGAACACACAGAAAAGCTTGGAAACATGCTAATTCGACTTGGAAAAATATATTTATTCAAATTGTACCTTAATCCCAGCAAAAGCCCACTCTTTGAACCCTCCCCGACAGCATTTGCGAAAATGCGCTTTTCTCGCCGAGAAACGCATATTTTTAAAAACATGGCTTGGAACACACAGAAAAGCTTGGAAACATGCTGATTCGACTTGGAAAAATATATTTGGTCCAATTGTAACTTAATCCCAGCAAAAGCCCACTCTTTGCACCCTCCCCGACAGCATTTGCGAAAATGCGCTTTTCTCGCCGAGAAACGCATATTTTTAAAAACATGGCTTGGAACACACAGAAAAGCTTGGAAACATGCTGATTCGACTCAGAAAAATATATTTGGTCCAATTGTAACTTAATCCCAGCAAAAGCCCACTCTTTGCACCCTCCCCGACAGCATTTGCGAAAATGCGCTTTTCTCGCCGAGAAACGCATATTTTTAAAAACATGGCTTGGAACACACAGAAAAGCTTGGAAACATGCTGATTCGACTTAGAAAAATATATTTGGTCCAAATTGTAACTTAATCCCAGCAAAAGCCCACTCTTTGAACCCTCCCCGACAGCATTTGCGAAAATGCGCTTTTCTCGCCGAGAAACGCATATTTTTAAAAACATGGCTTTGAACACACAGAAAAGCTTGGAAACATGCTGATTCGACTTGGAAAAATATATTTGGTCCAATTGTAACTTAATCCCAGCAAAAGCCCACTCTTTGCACCCTCCCCGACAGCATTTGCGAAAATGCGCTTTTCTCGCCGAGAAACGCATATTTTTAAAAACATGGCTTGGAACACACAGAAAAGCTTGGAAACATGCTGATTCGACTCAGAAAAATATATTTGGTCCAATTGTAACTTAATCCCAGCAAAAGCCCACTCTTTGCACCCTCCCCGACAGCATTTGCGAAAATGCGCTTTTCTCGCCGAGAAACGCATATTTTTAAAAACATGGCTTGGAACACACAGAAAAGCTTGGAAACATGCTGATTCGACTCAGAAAAATATATTTGGTCCAATTGTAACTTAATCCCAGCAAAAGCCCACTCTTTGCACCCTCCCCGACAGCATTTGCGAAAATGCGCTTTTTTCGCCGAGAAACGCATATTTTTAAAAACATGGCTTGGAACACACAGAAAAGCTTGGAAACATGCTGATTCGACTCAGAAAAATATATTTGGTCCAATTGTAACTTAATCCCAGCAAAAGCCCACTCTTTGAACCCTCCCCGACAGCATTTGCGAAAATGCGCTTTTCTCGCCGAGAAACGCATATTTTTAAAAACATGGCTTGGAACACACAGAAAAGCTTGGAAACATGCTGATTCGACTTGGAAAAATATATTTGGTCCAAATTGTAACTTAATCCCAGCAAAAGCCCACTCTTTGAACCCTCCCCGACAGCATTTGCGAAAATGCGCTTTTCTCGCCGAGAAACGCATATTTTTAAAAACATGGCTTTGAACACACAGAAAAGCTTGGAAACATGCTGATTCGACTTGGAAAAATATATTTGGTCCAATTGTAACTTAATCCCAGCAAAAGCCCACTCTTTGCACCCTCCCCGACAGCATTTGCGAAAATGCGCTTTTCTCGCCGAGAAACGCATATTTTTAAAAACATGGCTTGGAACACACAGAAATGCTTGGAAACATGCTGATTCGACTTGGAAAAATATATTTGGTCCAATTGTAACTTAATCCCAGCAAAAGCCCACTCTTTGAACCCTCCCCGACAGCATTTGCGAAAATGCGCTTTTCTCGCCGAGAAACGCATATTTTTAAAAACATGGCTTGGAACACACAGAAAAGCTTGGAAACATGCTGATTCGACTTGGAAAAATATATTTGGTCCAATTGTAACTTAATCCCAGCAAAAGCCCACTCTTTGCACCCTTCCCGACAGCATTTGCGAAAATGCGCTTTTCTCGCCGAGAAACGCATATTTTTAAAAACATGGCTTTGAACACACAGAAAAGCTTGGAAACATGCTGATTCGACTTGGAAAAATATATTTGGTCCAATTGTAACTTAATCCCAGCAAAAGCCCACTCTTTACACCCTCCCCGACAGCATTTGCGAAAATGCGCTTTTCTCGCCGAGAAACGCATATTTTTAAAAACATGGCTTGGAACACACAGAAAAGCTTGGAAACATGCTGATTCGACTTGGAAAAATATATTTGGTCCAATTGTAACTTAATCCCAGCAAAAGCCCACTCTTTGAACCCTCCCCGACAGCATTTGCGAAAATGCGCTTTTATCGCCGAGAAACGCATATTTTTAAAAACATGGCTTGGAACACACAGAAAAGCTTGGAAACATGCTGATTCGACTTGGAAAAATATATTTGGTCCAATTGTAACTTAATCCCAGCAAAAGCCCACTCTTTGCACCCTCCCCGACAGCATTTGCGAAAATGCGCTTTTCTCGCCGAGAAACGCATATTTTTAAAAACATGGCTTGGAACACACAGAAAAGCTTGGAAACATGCTGATTCGACTTGGAAAAATATATTTGGTCCAATTGTAACTTAATCCCAGCAAAAGCCCACTCTTTGAACCCTCCCCGACAGCATTTGCGAAAATGCGCTTTTCTCGCCGAGAAACGCATATTTTTAAAAACATGGCTTGGAACACACAGAAAAGCTTGGAAACATGCTGATTCGACTTGGAAAAATATATTTGGTCCAATTGTAACTTAATCCCAGCAAAAGCCCACTCTTTGAACCCTCCCCGACAGCATTTGCGAAAATGCGCTTTTCTCGCCGAGAAACGCATATTTTTAAAAACATGGCTTGGAACACACAGAAAAGCTTGGAAACATGCTGATTCGACTTGGAAAAATATATTTGGTCCAATTGTAACTTAATCCCAGCAAAAGCCCACTCTTTGAACCCTCCCCGACAGCATTTGCGAAAATGCGCTTTTCTCGCCGAGAAACGCATATTTTTAAAAACATGGCTTGGAACACACAGAAAAGCTTGGAAACATGCTGATTCGACTTGGAAAAATATATTTGGTCCAATTGTAACTTAATCCCAGCAAAAGCCCACTCTTTGAACCCTCCCCGACAGCATTTGCGAAAATGCGCTTTTCTCGCCGAGAAACGCATATTTTTAAAAACATGGCTTGGAACACACAGAAAAGCTTGGAAACATGCTGATTCGACTTGGAAAAATATATTTGGTCCAATTGTAACTTAATCCCAGCAAAAGCCCACTCTTTGAACCCTCCCCGACAGCATTTGCGAAAATGCGCTTTTCTCGCCGAGAAACGCATATTTTTAAAAACATGGCTTGGAACACACAGAAAAGCTTGGAAACATGCTGATTCGACTTGGAAAAATATATTTGGTCCAATTGTAACTTAATCCCAGCAAAAGCCCACTCTTTGAACCCTCCCCGACAGCATTTGCGAAAATGCGCTTTTCTCGCCGAGAAACGCATATTTTTAAAAACATGGCTTGGAACACACAGAAAAGCTTGGAAACATGCTGATTCGACTTGGAAAAATATATTTGGTCCAATTGTAACTTAATCCCAGCAAAAGCCCACTCTTTGAACCCTCCCCGACAGCATTTGCGAAAATGCGCTTTTCTCGCCGAGAAACGCATATTTTTAAAAACATGGCTTGGAACACACAGAAAAGCTTGGAAACATGCTGATTCGACTTGGAAAAATATATTTGGTCCAATTGTAACTTAATCCCAGCAAAAGCCCACTCTTTGCACCCTCCCCGACAGCATTTGCGAAAATGCGCTTTTCTCGCCGAGAAACGCATATTTTTAAAAACATGGCTTGGAACACACAGAAATGCTTGGAAACATGCTGATTCGACTTGGAAAAATATATTTGGTCCAATTGTAACTTAATCCCAGCAAAAGCACACTCTTTGAACCCTCCCCGACAGCATTTGCGAAAATGCGCTTTTCTCGCCGAGAAACGCATATTTTTAAAAACATGGCTTGGAACACACAGAAAAGCTTGGAAACATGCTGATTCGACTTGGAAAAATATATTTGGTCCAATTGTAACTTAATCCCAGCAAAAGCCCACTCTTTGCACCCTTCCCGACAGCATTTGCGAAAATGCGCTTTTCTCGCCGAGAAACGCATATTTTTAAAAACATGGCTTGGAACACACAGAAAAGCTTGGAAACATGCTAATTCGACTTGGAAAAATATATTTATTCAAATTTTACCTTTATCCCAGCAAAAGCCCACTCTTTGAACCCTCCCCGACAGCATTTGCGAAAATGCGCTTTTCTCGCCGAGAAACGCATATTTTTAAAAACATGGCTTGGAACACACAGAAAAGCTTGGAAACATGCTGATTCGACTTGGAAAAATATATTTGGTCCAATTGTAACTTAATCCCAGCAAAAGCCCACTCTTTGCACCCTTCCCGACAGCATTTGCGAAAATGCGCTTTTCTCGCCGAGAAACGCATATTTTTAAAAACATGGCTTGGAACACACAGAAAAGCTTGGAAACATGCTGATTCGACTTGGAAAAATATATTTGGTCCAATTGTAACTTAATCCCAGCAAAAGCCCACTCTTTGCACCCTTCCCGACAGCATTTGCGAAAATGCGCTTTTTTCGCCGAGAAACGCATATTTTTAAAAACATGGCTTGGAACACACAGAAAAGCTTGGAAACATGCTGATTCGACTCAGAAAAATATATTTGGTCCAATTGTAACTTAATCCCAGCAAAAGCCCACTCTTTGAACCCTCCCCGACAGCATTTGCGAAAATGCGCTTTTCTCGCCGAGAAACGCATATTTTTAAAAACATGGCTTGGAACACACAGAAAAGCTTGGAAACATGCTGATTCGACTTGGAAAAATATATTTATTCAAATTTTACCTTAATCCCAGCAAAAGCCCACTCTTTGAACCCTCCCCGACAGCATTTGCGAAAATGCGCTTTTCTCGCCGAGAAACGCATATTTTTAAAAACATGGCTTGGAACACACAGAAAAGCTTGGAAACATGCTGATTCGACTTGGAAAAATATATTTGGTCCAATTGTAACTTAATCCCAGCAAAAGCCCACTCTTTGCACCCTCCCCGACAGCATTTGCGAAAATGCGCTTTTCTCGCCGAGAAACGCATATTTTTAAAAACATGGCTTTGAACACACAGAAAAGCTTGGAAACATGCTGATTCGACTTGGAAAAATATATTTGGTCCAATTGTAACTTAATCCCAGCAAAAGCCCACTCTTTGCACCCTTCCCGACAGCATTTGCGAAAATGCGCTTTTCTCGCCGAGAAACGCATATTTTTAAAAACATGGCTTGGAACACACAGAAAAGCTTGGAAACATGCTGATTCGACTCAGAAAAATATATTTGGTCCAATTGTAACTTAATCCCAGCAAAAGCCCACTCTTTGAACCCTTCCCGACAGCATTTGCGAAAATGCGCTTTTCTCGCCGAGAAACGCATATTTTTAAAAACATGGCTTGGAACACACAGAAAAGCTTGGAAACATGGTGATTCGACTCAGAAAAATATATTTGGTCCAATTGTAACTTAATCCCAGCAAAAGCCCACTCTTTACACCCTCCCCGACAGCATTTGCGAAAATGCGCTTTTCTCGCCGAGAAACGCATATTTTTAAAAACATGGCTTTGAACACACAGAAAAGCTTGGAAACATGCTGATTCGACTTGGAAAAATATATTTGGTCCAATTGTAACTTAATCCCAGCAAAAGCCCACTCTTTGAACCCTCCCCGACAGCATTTGCGAAAATGCGCTTTTCTCGCCGAGAAACGCATATTTTTAAAAACATGGCTTGGAACACACAGAAAAGCTTGGAAACATGCTGATTCGACTTGGAAAAATATATTTGGTCCAATTGTAACTTAATCCCAGCAAAAGCACACTCTTTGCACCCTTCCCGACAGCATTTGCGAAAATGCGCTTTTCTCGCCGAGAAACGCATATTTTTAAAAACATGGCTTTGAACACACAGAAAAGCTTGGAAACATGCTGATTCGACTTGGAAAAATATATTTGGTCCAATTGTAACTTAATCCCAGCAAAAGCCCACTCTTTGAACCCTCCCCGACAGCATTTGCGAAAATGCGCT